>NKCI01000086.1:0-165160 GCA_003946985.1 Fusarium duplospermum | reverse complement strand
CTCTTTTTATTTAATACTTTATATTATTCCCTTTTAAGCCTAGCCTTAATTATATAACCTCTTTTTTCCCTTTTAAGCCTTATAACCTATATCTAAGGTGCGTATATATAGTAGCTCCGGTTTAATAGATCTGGTATGACTTGCACTTATTAATGCTTAAGCTGGTGATTCTTTACTTATGACATACCTACTTGCAGAGGTGGTTAGCCGCCGAACTACTAGCGGCGAAGTGAAGAAACTCAGGCTGGCTCTCTGCATTGCATAAATAGTAGGCCTAGTAAGGGTTCGACGGGCTATCGTTGGCATCTAGTTTAATAAGAAATAAACTATGGCGCTTGATCTAGCTCTTCCGGCCCTTTGACCCCTTTCTGGATAAGGATCCTTCTAGAATATATCGGTTATTCCTCTATTTTGCTTACGGGAGATCTATAACGGTGGGATGTGTTAAACCGACCACAGGGGCAAAAACAAGGCGCGCCACTTTGTTAGTGACCTCTTAGGTATCTCGGCCTATATGTCTGGTTTAACAGGATGGTCTGATAATGCCGTCTGCGTTGTCGATTCGAGTTGACTTGCCAAGTTCCTAGGCAGTCGGAGAAGAGTAAAGGCGGAGCGTGGAGAAGGAAGCATGATGTCGTCGGGCATGTATTAGTCCGCGCTGGTACGCGTTGAAAGCAGGTAAACAGCCCATTGTTTCTGTCTGACATTACCAAGACTTCCAGCCTAGCTTCAGCGCGTCATCCGTGGCTTCATCAGCCTTTCCCTGCCAGTGTGAAAACTTTCTCATCTCCATCCAACCCAAAAGCCCTTCGTCATAATATTGGTCGTGCCTGGCCTTCCTCCGTGTTACATAAACAGGGTGTTCCATCGGATCAAACCTGCGAACCTCATCTTCTTCCCATTCCTGCTCGATGGGGTCAAACGTGACGACATCTATTTCACGCTCCGCACCATCAGCACCTCGGCAATCGATATTTGCATGTGGATACACGAAAAACCAGCCGCGGTACATCCTAGAAGGACAATCGTGTTCGTGTTTGGGCCAGACCAAGCCAGGAAGTTGTTGATTGTTAGTAGCGGCTTCTTCATCAGAAGAGGACACGGATGTCGTGGAGCCTAGACCAGAACCGGACTCCTCTGCCGGATCATCCTCCAATTGTGGGGGGTTTTTCTGATTCTCGAGGTCCATGGCTCTCTTGACCTTGCGGATATGGCGCCATATGGTGCCTCGAGCCTTGAGCTCCCCGAGGTAGTGCGCATGGCATTCTTCAGTCGTGGCGCCTGGAAGGAAGAAGAATTCATACCGAAAACTGCCACCTTTTCCCAGGGTATTACCATCCTCAAGTCCATTCTGGAATACGCAACCGTCAAAGTCACGCGGCACATCTGGATGGACCATATAGAAGACCCAGGAGGCGAGGGGAGGCAAGGGATTCTTGACCCCCGAGCTCTCCCATGACATCAAGGCTGGTTTGCCGGTGTGATCGTTGAAGATGCGGTTGTTGGATACTACTGGGCGTGCAGGTCCCAAGCGAATCTGGGGTGGGCCGTTGGGGTACTTGTCCTTGGGGTACCTCTCTTCCAGGGTCCTGGGCCGCGTCTTTGTTCGGACCATGCTGAGCCCGAGAGATGATGTCAAGGCTTGACTGAGATTTTGTAAATTGGATGGGGTAGACGTGGCCGAGTGAAAAGGATGGAGGGCAAGATGAGAGGAGGTGAGTTGAGGAGAAGTTGTTATTCCCCGCTGTGTGCACAACGAGCGGTCACGAGGGGCAAAATTTAACCTGCGAGCGCGTGGGGGCCTGTTGACCATTGGATGCTTTCTACCTATCCTTGAATGCTTAATGAATTATGTACCTGGGCCCAGGTACCTCTAGCTCTCTTCAGCCTAGGTAAGGGCATGGTCACTTTAAACTGCTTTTCTTTCTTCTCTGGGGCCATGTTCGACTGCCTCTCGACCGCCAAGTGAGCTCATATCGCAAGCCATTAAGGGACTTGGTCTAGCGCTTAGGGTAAGCCATCATCTGCAGAATCCCGCTCGACTTCCCCTCCTTGATGATCGAGTCGGGTGAACGGTATCGCTGCCTGGACATATAGCCTAGATTTCCTTTGGCATAACTGGAAAGTCCCTGACCTGTCCGACCTCCATCAACATAAGCCGCGTCATTGTGGGGTCGAGTCGTTCGTCATGACGGCGCTTGACAGTCAACATGTTGGTTGCACAACAAGTACGATTAGATGAGATGACGCTTCACACACACGATTGTGGACGTCGATCCGGTATCTAGGAATAGTCGTTTCTGGCTAAACTCAGCAACATAAACGATTAGAATGCCTCAACCTCCTCTCAGGTTGGGACGATACAGGCCTCAGGCACTCGCCCCGAACGTTGCTTTAGCCAGTATCGTGCGCTCGTCCATCTGTCCTCAAAGTTGCTCAAAGATCTGGATAGCCCTCGCTTGAGATCAATCCTCGCGTCTGCTCCGGGACTCAGGCTGTACATGGGTCCCACAATCTCGGTGTACTTGCAGCGTAGGAGAACCAGATCCCAATCCTTGCGGATCTCGACCATGGCCTCCTCTTCTTCAGGAGGGAGGGACCCGACTGGTGGGGGTTCTTGGACCAGAATTCCCTGAAGGAAATGCGGGACCCTGTCCTCTGTTTCCAAGGCTGGCACGACGCTCACAGACTCCCAGTCGACGATGCCGACAAGCCTGAATGTCTCGGGATTCACAATCACGTTCATCAAAGAAATGTCATCGTGCCATAGGACCTTAATGTCTTCCGGATCGTCAGTCGCTAAGTAGATTCGAGGTACAACCTCGACAAGCTTGTCGGCCGTCTCGAGCACCTCGGCTTCGCAGTAGTACTCGGTCCCAGGAGAGGGAGAGAGATATCGAATGCGCCGGGCGAGCAGAGCGGCCTCGGACATAGCGAGCTCCCGCGCTGTTGTGAAGGGCCCACGGTTAGGGCGTAGGAGGAGGCGTTTATCCCGAAAGAAGCGTGTAGAGACCATCCGCCCGACAACAAAGGTGCCATCAATGCCAGCATCGAGTCCTAGCGTGGGAATGTAGTCGACCTGGTTCCAGACATCAGCGTAGTAAATGCTACCTAGCATGGGAAACGGGCGCTGCCTAAGTTTCTTGAGGGAGTGGGCCAGGTCGACCGTGAGATGCATCTTGGCCTCGAAGGGCATCTTGTCCCAGACTTGATCGAGTGGTACGCCCTGGACTCTCTCCATGAGAATCCACTCGAAGCCGAGCTCGTTTGAGGCGCTAGATGCGTAGGCAATGACCTCGGGCACCGGAATTGACGAGTTCTGCCGAACGTAGTCCATGGTGGCCACCTCGCTTTCCGTCTTGAAGAAAGGATCAACGGGCAGGGCGATGCGCATGAGGTACTCGGCAGTCGTGTGGTTGGAAGAGAGGCCATACAGGCGATGAAATGCGCCCTGGGCGAATGGTGAGATGCAGGCATCGGAAAACAAATCCGCTGGGAGATGTTCAAGGGCGAGCTTGCGTGCGACTTGGATATCGGGCTCTCGCGGCCACACAGGGTCTAGAAACCCCGTCGTGTCGTTGTTTCTCCAACAAAGGTGATGCTCGGCGAGGGTGTTGACATGGTGGCGGCCGTGCGACACGCGACTTGGCTTGGAGTTTGCAGCTGTCTGGTCCATCTTTACTCACCAAAGCAGAGATGAGATGAGTCCAGAGTAGAAGGGAGAGAGTTGATTGACATGAGATGGGACAAAACGGAGGTTGAGAGTGCGAGCACGGTGACTGAGTTTCTCCGCACTGTACTGACTGAGTTAACCTATAGGACGGCGGGCACTTTTAAAATTTAATCCTTCCGCGATTAAATAAGCTTTATTATATTTTCTCCTTACTTATATAAATATTATTAAAGTATATTTAGTTATCTTTATTATTAAAACTCTTTTAATAGTTTTATAAAAATAATATAATAATAAGTCAGTTAATCTTTTATCTTAATTTTAGTAAGTACCCATAGAAAGAAACTTGTTATAATTGGCCCAGATCCCTGCCCAGTACCTCACTGTACTCCCCGCGCAAGCAAGAACAGGCAGGGGAAAGAGCTGAATGGTCTGCCTGCCTGCCAAGACAGAGCAGGCTGTGGAAGAAGGCGATGCTTCCCCGTGAGGGGTTTGGTCAACTCGTTGGTTGCCTCCAGCCTCGTTTTACAACCTGAACACAACACAACAGCATTGGTGCCCAGTCACCCATCACTGTTGCTTCACTTGAATAGGCTGGTTCACTAACGGAGACCTTGTCACGACTTTCTTTTACTTCCTCTAAATGACCGAGTTTGGAGAACTTTCTGGCCCTGAGTGGTAGTTGCTCACCCCTCTGAAGGGTCTCAATCTGCTCCGCTCCGCATTGATCATGGCCACCCCGCCTGCGAGTCGAAATGATTTCGAGATTGCTATCGTCTGCGCTCTGCGGCTCGAGTACGATGCCGTCTGCCACCTTGTCGACGAATTCTGGGACGGCAATTATGGCAGGGCAGCCGGCGACCCCAATGAGTACACGACCGGACGAATTGGGCTGTTTAATATTGTCATGGTCTTGTTGTCTGGGATGGGCAAAGTCAAGGCCGCGAGCGCAACCGCCAGTCTTCGATCTAGTTACCTGAACCTGGAGCTTGTCCTCGTGACGGGCATCTGCGGGGGCCTCCCAAAGACAGGATCGGATAAGGAACTTGTCCTCGGGGATGTTGTTGTCAGCAACACCGTGGTCCAATACGACCTGGGGAGACGATACCCAAATGAGTTTGAAACCAAAGACACTCTCAGTGATAGCCTCGGAAGGCCGCCGATACATGTCCAGAACCTCGTTGCAAGGCTGGCGACAAGTCGAGGCATTCGGTGGCTCGAGGAACAAGCACGATCCCACTTGGAGAAGCTCTGGATTCAACAACGAAACGAGGATGAAGCAGCAGACCACCGGTATCCTGGAGCCGAGAATGATCATCTATATCCAAGCTCCTATCTCCACAAACATCGCTCCACAGGGCTTTGTAGGGTGTGCGACGATAGCCCTCGTGCTGTCTGCAGTGCCAGTCGCAAACTCTCGTGCCGTGAGCTCGGATGTGACGTGCGACAGAGTATCTCCAGACAACGGCTCCAAGACAGCGAGAGGCTTCGATTGCCTGGAGTCTTCATTGGTCGCTTTGGATCAGGAGACACGGTGCTAAAATCTGGAGAGGACCGCGATAGAATCGCGAAAGAGCACGATCTGATTGCTTTCGAGATGGAGGGCGCAGGCGCCTGGGATGAGATCCCTTGTATCATTGTCAAAGGCATCTGTGACTACGCCGACAGCCACAAGAACAAAAACTGGCAAAAGTTTGCAGCTGCCACGGCCGCGTCAGTCGCAAAGGCGCTTATCGAGAAGTACCCGCGAACCGACAAGCCTTCCGATCCGAGGCAACCAAATGGCCTGGGCCATGATCTATACAACAATGAGCCTGCTTCCTGCAGTCGTACTTCGGCCGGAAACACGAAACCAGTCTCAAATACCAACCCTCGGACCGTCTCTTCGGATGCATGTCACATTCTCGCTTACGATCGCAACGAGAACTTTATTCCCCGTCCCGACATCGACTCCAAACTCGGCCGGCTATTGCCATTTAACTCAGACGAGTTCCACAGTGCAGCACTCTGGGGTCTCGGCGGATCAGGGTAATGGGAGATGACACCAAGTACCTATTCAACTGGAGGTATCACTAAAGCTATTCATAGAAAAACCCAGATTGCCCTGCAATACGCCTATAACCGCTGTCGCGACCCCAATTGCTCCGTCTTTTGGGTACATGCGGACACCGAGGCGACGTTCACGCAAGACTACAGAACAATTGCCGGTGTTTTGGGTCTGGGAAGCCGCCTGGAAGGAGCTGAACTATTAGAGGCAGTACGACGTGGGATAGAATCACAGAAACGATGGGTCATTGTCGTGGACAATGCCGATGATCTTGGCCTTTTTGGTGTCGGCCAGGCGTCTGGCAAACGACAGGGGACCCTCTTGGGCTCGATTCCAAAAGGGCCAAACGGCACGGTACTGTGGACAAGTCGCGACCAGCGAGTTGATGGGAGTCTTGTTGGCCCTCAGCGAGGGATTCAAGTCGCCAAGATGACAGTCGAGGAGTCAAGGGAGTTACTTGAGAAATGGAGGCGTGAAGTGACACCCGGTGAAGAGGCCCAAGAAGTAGAATCCCTACTCGAAGAGCTTCAATGGCTGCCGTTGGCCATTTCGCAAGCAGGGGCGTATCTGTATAGAACAGATACATCTGTATCCGAGTACTTGTCCCAACTGAAGCGAGAGACTGGACGATGGCGAGTTCTTGGAGAGGACGAGTTTGACAGGCACAGAAGGGGTGATGCCCAAAACAGCGTGCTGAGAACATGGACCATATCGATTCGCCGACTCAAACAAGACTGCCAGACTGCATACACGATTCTTCACGTCCTGGCATTTGTCGACAACCAGAACATTCCGGTGGAACTGCTGGCAGCGGCCACCAAATACAAATACACATACAGGCAGGAAGCCCAAACAACAACAAAACCGAGGCAAAGAGAGCAGACGCTAAAGAGGGCAGTACGCCGGCTCAAGGACTTTTCATTCAGATCCGCTTCGCCTAGACCAGAGGAACAGGTGAAGAATGAGGATCCTGATAATGCCAATTATGCTGATGAGTTGGAACGGGCGGTGCGCCGGCTCAAAGACTTCTCCTTCATGACAGAGCACCGAAGCGAAGGCAACAAGCCCAGGTTTGAGATGCACAAGCTTGTACAGGACGCTGCCCGGTACGGCCTCGAGACGCAACCGTCAACGGATCAAGTTGAAGGATACTTTCTCAGAGTTGCGTTGGACATTGTAGATGGTGTCTATCCTCTACAAAGACTGCACAATAACCAGACACAGGGTGATTGCGAAAGATATCTGGCACATGCACTGCGAGTATGTCATTGGGCCGAAATTCATGGGATGGAGGAGAAGGCGTATTATATTCAGCTTCGGGTTTGCAACTTTCTTCAATGGCTTGGGCGATCGGAGGAGGTACGGCTTGCCACGGAAACCCATGTGCGTCAAGCGCAAAAAGCTTTCGGTGAGAGAGATCCGAGATCTATTACGGCGCTGAAAGACCTTGGGTGGGCATTCTTAAGCCTGGACCAACTCCAAGATGTTGAAGAGTGCGCCAACAAGGCATTGACGCTATCGCAAGAGACACTGGGGGGTAAGGTGGATGGAAACATGCTCGAATGTAAGCGTCTCCTCGCCGATGTTCACAGACGACAGGGCCGACCCGAGCAAGCGAAGCAGCTCCTCATGGAAGCATTGGACGACGCACGACAATTCTTGGGTGAGGATCACGAGTCAGTCCTCGACTGCATGGACGAATTAGTCCGCGCTCTCATAGCCCTAAAAGAGTATGACGAGGCCGATAAGCTTCTCCCTCGCCTTCTCAAGCTACGTCAAGACACGTATGGTGAGAATCACCCTTATACACTGGGTGTCCTCAATCTTCGCGGCAATCTATATTTCGTTCAAGGCAGGCACGACGAGGCAGTCCAAGTACGGTCTCCCCTACTGGACCTTGAGCGTCAGGTACTTGGCTATGAACATCCAAGTACCCTCCTTTCCATGTATAACCTGGCTCTATCACGGAGAAAACAAGAGCGGAAAGAGGAGGCTGCCGAGTTGATGCAAGAGTGCTCACGCTTGCGTCATAAAGTTATAGGAGCAAACCACCCACACACGAAAGCTACCGATATGATGCTTGAGGGATGGGAACGTGAAGACACGGGGCCAAACTCATAAAATGAGTATAATGTGGGAAGGTAACTAACTTTACTGGGGACTGGATGGATCCGAGTATAGACAGCGAATTCGACATCATTCATTATTTACGTTACTGCTTGTGATATCTCCAGATACGAATCTCTCATGTGTACGGGACCTAACCACCTATACTAATTCCGATCCCCTAGATGAGGGCTAAGCATGCTGCAGATGCATCCATGTCACCCTCGAGTTGTGTCGACTGAGCTGCCAACACAGAGTCCGGCGCTTGATCGTTTTCCTGTATGATCAACGGCTCTGGGGTTGAAATGACCTCCACGCTCGATTGAGGCTCTGGCTGCTGTTGAATGGTCACCTCTACAACAATGTCGCCCTGGTTATCGGGAATAGTGCTGACTGGTTCATTCACAGTGTTCAGCTGTCCACTTCCGGTCACGAAAGAAGTATTGTCGACAAAGATGGTTGTGCTGTCCGAGTTGTATGTGTCCACCAGGGGAACGTCGCTCGTTATGATCTCGGGCTGGTTGTTGTGCGGCAACTGGTTCTGCTCCGGGGGTATATACGTCGGTGAGTAGACGGGTGACTGGTATGTCACAGGAGCTTGGGCTTGTGTCGTAGGTGTTGGATCGTAGAAGAATGGTTGCTGGAAAGTGTACATGGGTGCTTGGGTCGTTGGGACTTGGTTGACAACTGGAGGTTGCTGGCTTGGTTGAGGAGGCAAGTATGGCTCTTGTGGGACAGGTGGAGGAATATCGTTATTTTGGTCTGGGGGCATAACAAGGTCGAATGAGGTCGGTTGCTGGGTAGGGATTGGTTGGTGAATTTGCTGTTGAGGTACCTGCTGTTGCACAGGTTGCTGTATAGGCTGTTGCTGAGCCTCTTGGGTATAATATTGAGGCTGCTCCTGAGGGAGAACTGGTTGTTGAGGTACTGGTTGTTGAGCAGGCTGCTGTTGAACCTCTTGAGGATAATATTGCGGTTGCTCTTGAGGCATAACCGGTTGCTGCTGTCCAGGCTGCTGTTGGGCCTCTTGTGTGTAGCACTGTGGTTGTTCCTGTGGAACGACAGGTTGCTGAGCCATTGGCTGTTGTTCCTGCACAGGCTGTTGATCATATGCCGGGTTCTGACCATACTGATACTGCGGCTCCTGTTGCTGCTCATAACCTTGCTGTGGCTCACTGCCAGGGTATGAGAACTGCCCGCTATTGTCGTAAGCCGGCTGCTCAAAGACAGGCTGCTCCTGTTGTGCAGAATACTGATACGTGGTCTGCTGCTCATAGGCAGACTGCTGATATCCAGCCTGTCCTTGACCGCCGTCCGCAAACGACTGCTGCTCAGAAAACGCAGCCTGCTGAAAGCCAGCGTTCTCCTGGTACTGTCCCTGATCCTCATACCCTCCGTCGTCAGAGCTATTTCCACCACCGCCTTCACCGTCAGAGTCCATGCCTAAGCCGCTAGCTTGTGTCATGATCCGGCCCATCTTCTTCCAGTTTTTCTTCTTACCGAGTTTGCCCATTTGTCGACTTGCTACCTCGACACCGTGACCCGTGAGTCTAGCCGCGTTGATGGTAGCAGACAGGATAGCGTCTCCGGCATTTTGGTTGCTGTTGTTGGGCTGTCCAGATCTCGATCTTGTGACGACCTTGTTGCTCTGTCCTGGTCGTTTTCTTGGTTGTTGTCCTGGACGATCCCACGTCGATAGTCCGAGGTTCTCATTAATGTAGAATGGAACCAGATCGGGGGTTCTCAACTCTTTCCATCCATCAGGCAAAGAATTAGCAGGTTTTGTCCACGAGCTACTCCCCATCTTGCGATTAAAGTAAAACGTTCTTCCATCAGGTGTTCTCCTCTCTTCCCATCCCGTTGGCAGCCCCGAGTATCCCGACAGCGCAGCAGCTGTAGGCTTGATGTGTGTCTTTAAGCCAGTCGAATTATGCGTGTACCAAAGACGACCAGAAACATTCTTGCGGATGGTCCAGAGGTGGGAGGTGGGGTCCGGGACGGAGAGTTGTACGCGCGGGTCGGAGTCGGTTACGTAGTAAGTCTTGTCGTGGCCGTGGGACATGTTGACTGCGTTTGCGGTGAAGCACCAGACGCAAAAGGTTGTGGTTATGTGTGCGGTGCTACAGATAAGACAGGTGTAAATGGAGACGTTGGGAGGGATGGCTAAGAGTAGGTAGTTAATATTCGTTCTTTTCTCTGTGATCAACTGTACTCACCCTTGCGACAATGGTTGCATATCATAGAGTTTGTCGAATTCTGCCCAGTTGATACCCGTCTAATCGGCGCTGGCTGTGTCGGAGGAGGAACAGCAGCGTGCTCCCACAGCGGGCTTGTGAGTGTACTTGGCGTAGTGATGGTCGTTGCAGGCGTCGCAACACCAGCGCTGCTGCTGCTAATACTCGGGGGTCTTCCATGTTCGGCCGTAAACGAGTGTATGCTATTATTATCGCTTATCGATTGGGGATGATGCAGACTCGGACTCGCTGGTGATGGTTGTGGTGGGTGCTCGGGCGTCGGTTGAGGCGGGGGGTTTTGAGGTGCCGAGGGGTTTGAGATTGAAGGGTGGTGGTGGTGAGGCTGCGGCTGTTGATGTTGTTGTTGCTGCTGCTGCTGCTGCGACAACTGTTGGTGGTAGTCATGTTGCTGCTGGGGTTGAGGGACTTGTTGATGTGGTTGTTGCAGGTGCTGGTAATTCTGATGTTGAGCCTGCGGGTGTTGCTGCTGCGGCGGTTGTTGGTATGGTGGGACTTGTTGATGGGGTTGCGGCTGTTGCTGATGCTCGTGCTGTTGAGGCTGAGGTTGTTGCTGATTTGGGTATGTATGCTGTTGGTGCGGACTCTGGTGTTGAGGCTGCTGATAAGTCCCCTGTTGCTGTTGCGCCTGTGGTGGATATTGCTGGCTTGGCAACTGTTGTTGTTGATTTAGTTGGTGATGCTGTTGGCTTGGCTGCTGATACTGGCTTGGCTGTTGGTATTGCTGGCTTGACGATTGATGCTGTTGTTGAGGCTGTTGGTACTGATTTGGTTGCGGCTGCTGAGGAAAATGAACACCGCCAGCTTGATTCGGCGGAGCTACCGGTTGGCCCTGTTGAGGATACTGCTGCGGATGCCCATATTGACCAGTCTGAGCCTGAGGATATTGATTCGGCTGTTGATGGGGATACTGTTGTTGACCTTGCTGAGGATGAATCGGCGGGGCACTCCACGTAGAAGCTGGTCTCAAAGCCAAAGAAACAGGTCGCGGAGAAGCAGAATGGATTGAAGATGCTCCAACTGCCTTTCTAGCAACTCGCTGAGATGGAGCCGTGCTCGCGGCACGGGTAGGCTGTGGAGAAGCCATTTACTTAGACGCGTGGAGACGAGAGAGAGGAGCAAAAAAGGGTCGCAAATCCAAGGAACCCGGACATCTTGGCATCCCATTCCTAGCTATTTATTACCCAGCTCAACGTCCTCCACCTTGCCTGCCAGCAGGACCTTGCTCCGGCACTAAGGGGAGGGGCGTAAAAGAAAGCCCACGGGGTCAAGAGCAAAAGACAAGCTGCGTGCTTCAACCCCTCAGGCCAGATAGAGGAACAGGGGTCCCTCAGCCGCAGACCGGTCGCGACCAACGAGGGCGCAGCATGGGCATTTTGTGGCGCGCGCTATCGATGCTAGGCTCCTCTTTGAGGAAGCCGAGGCAGATTTCGATGCTAGCTTCCGTTGGGGCTGGAAGGCTTGTTTGTGGGATCTGTGCTTGAGGGATGGATGGAGGGAGGGTGTTTTGTTGGAGGAAGTATGGATAGCAGGTTTGAGAGTGGACATAAGCTAGGAGAATAGGTAGTTCAACTGTCAGAATGATGGTAAGATCTCTATTGGCTAGTCTGTCTAGCCAAGTGCAGAATACTATGGCACCCATGCTTAACCTACCTAGTGACATGTCAATCCGTTGTATCACCTCTCTTCAATATCTTGCTCCAGGCTGCATGAGAATCACACTACAATCCCTTTCCGCTGCACAAATCCACATAAATAATTGTCCAATTAATCGCTGCCTCATTTTATCACGCGTATCATATATGATTTCTCAGAGCCTGCTTGCCTGCCTGATGTGCTTCGCCTCGCACCACCCTTGTCACACAAAATCAGGCTGGGCGCCTACTGAAACATGGTCCTCTTCACTTTTCACAACTTGAACCTCTAAATATTCATTCCTTCTTCGTCATGTCCAAAAATGCCAGATAATCCGCCCGATTGTGTTCCATTGAAGGCTCGGGTTTGGGATAAGAGTGAGTTGATGATGGATATCGCTGGGTTTATGGAGATGCTAATGGTGCCTCAGGCAGAAATGAATGGCGGGAAGAAACAATCACGACAGCTCAACTTCATGGCTCAACTAAACTTCCCGTCCTTCAATCCGACTCACACTTGATAGTAATGTGAGTGATTTCTTTTTTAGTGTCATATCGCCATCGCTAACATCCTATCAGCTTCGCCGACGCAGACAAGGTCCGTGAGTGTAACTCATGTCGAACATGTTTCACCACACAATTTCAGATGCCACAGCTCTGGTGGTCAACCTACGCCAGAAAGTCCAACGGTCACTTTGGTTGTGAGACATTTAGAGACGACAAAGGCGCGGTAGAATCACTCAGTGAGCAGCCCAGACAGCCTTGACGATCTTTGCTGACACCTCTAGATGCATGGTCACGGTACCTCGTCAAGCAGCTGCACCCAGGAGATAAGCATTCCTGGTACAAGTTTAACACACTTACCAGATGGATCGCTTCATCTCATCAGACCATTCTTCTCGTTTTCGAGTCCGAAAAGCAGTCCAAGCTCAGTGAGCTCGTCCCGCAAGGGATGCTTGACGGCTCTCACACCGAACCTCACCATGACCCCTTCTGGGTCCACGTCCGACTGCTCGAGCAACTCTCGGATCTACAGAACCATGCTGTGTGGACTGTAAGAACAGAGATTCGCAATGTCGAGAAGAAGCAGCAGCGCAGCAAGCCGGAGCCCAACTATCGGAGCTTACACGACCTTGCAAGACACGCCATCCACGTCTCCGAGACACTAGACGTATCCCTCAAGACGGTCAAATCCATCGTCGAACAACACAAGACCCTGGAGGATGAATTTTGGCGTGGAGAGCAGCCAAGGAAGGGGAGCTTCCGACAAGTCCGCGAGCGCCTACACTGGTACGAGCACACTCTCGAAAGCCTCAAATCTCGAGCCCTCTCCAACAAAGAACGTCTCATCAACGAGATCCAACTCTCCTTCAACCTAGTCGCACAATACGACTCAGCCATCTCCGTCCAGATCGGCCAGGCCACTCAATCCGATAGCGCAGCTATGAAGACAATCGCATTCGCCACCCTGACTTTCCTCCCCGCGACATTCATCTCTGCTGTTTTTAGCATGTCCTTTTTCAACATCGATGATGATACAGGAGAGTGGACCGTGTCGAATAAGTTTTGGATATACTGGGTCATTGCCATACCTGTGACGATACTCACCGCTGCAGGGTGGTATTCTCGACGGATCATTGCTCCGCCGCTGCGCATCGGAGAAGAGGAGCGGCGGGCAAATAAGCTGAAGGAGTTGAAGAAGCGTCTGGAGAAGTCTCGTAAGAATGATGATACTTTTGAGATGGTGTAGAGGGGTGTGTTGGAGGATGTCGCAGGGTTCGTGTGAGGGTTTGAGTAAGAGCGAAAAGACATTGGATGATGACCACCACGCAGATAATGACTTGCATAGACTGAAGCCTGTCACATTTTTCATTAGGAATAGACATACCAAGACACATAAACCTTTCTATGGTACTTCACACGCGGCAGAAAGGGCATGGTGCCCGATACTTAACCAAGCCATGCCAACATTCTCATGTTTTGACGTCTCTGTAGTGAGTTCTCTAAGCGTTGCAAGTACTACAGTGCGGGCGACGGACCAACAACGACGACGAGAGCATACACATTGACTTCCAACACTTGTTCGGTAACTATTCAGCTACCTACTATTCATTGATCATTCTCCCTAAAGGTGTCAGAACAACCTTTGGCCTCTCATCCACCCTAGAACAAGAGTCACCCCAAGCCTCAATAGACAAGATGAGCCAGTCGTCCACTTTCACCACCAAACTTTTGTGGTGAACTTCAATATCCTCATCCTACTCATATCCAGGTTAGCAACTAATTGGCCTAGTTTCTTAGTTTAATGGTGTGTGCTTACAAGAACTGCAATGCTTAATGTCAAGCGACTTCGCATCAGTGTCCGTTGACAGGTTGTTTGCCGTGCTCGTGCTACCCGTTTGGCTGCTTGTCCTGATCGGCCGGCGTCGCCTTGACCATCTTCTGTTGAGCTTCTTGTCCGTTTCGAACCGGGCTTTCTCTTTGCCCTCCTCCGAAATCTGGTGGTGCTCGTTCACCATGAAACCTCATCTCCGGCTTATTGTATCGTCAGCTTTTCCACCATTCAGTAGAAAATTGAATGCAACACTTACCAACTGCTTCATAACCAGCATTCCCCCCATCGGCTGGCTCTTTTCCGGTTCCATCGGCTTCATGGCCAGTCTCCTTCTAAGCGACTGAGCCCACTCCAGCTCTTCTTTATCCATCTTGGCCTCAAACTTGGTATCTCTCTCTGCCCTCTTAGCTTCAAGCTCGGCGGTGATCTCATCGGCACGCTTGTTGGCGGCGAGTTTCAGGTCGTTCCAGCTGTCGAAACCGGCGTCGGAGGGGAGTCGGTCCCAGTCAGACATGGTGTGATGAGAAAGGTGATAGTAATCCGAGGTAGAATGTGAGATAAAGGAAAGGTTTCTCGGCTGCAATGGGGCTTCTTAGTACTCTTCTGGAATTTCTTTGTGCAGCTGGTTGGCAGTGTCAACGGCCGAAGCGAGTTGAGGCTATCCTTGAGATCCCACTGGGATCGTGAGGCTTGGTGATGATGGAAGTGAGGGGGTTTGGGGAGAAGAGAGAGGGCAGAAGGCAGAAGGCATAATATAGTGGCAGAGATGAGTGTCACGGTCAACAGCAAACGAACAGAATGGCTATTCTCAACGAACGCTTACTCCTCGTCAGTGTTTGGATATCTCCTGCTCATGACTCCTATGCGTCTAAGAGGTACCTTCCAGAGGACTCAATCGGAGGATAAGGTGGGAAGGCGCCCTAGCTCGCACAACACCTTCCTACTTGCCCGTTTCTCTGTACCAACGCAAGTTTGCTTCTCCCAGCAGCTACACTCACGATGACTCACCTCAGCCCTCTCTCTTCTTTATATTGACATCATCCACGAAGCCTCATTATCGCTCAGCAAACATCCATCATGCGGCCTGAAAAATCGTGCCATCGCCTTTGACTTCAACCTCTGTCCCTCCTTTTTGTACAAACACGTCTTGTCACCACCTCCACCTCACCAGCCCCCCATTAACCAACCTTCACAGACAATGACCTAATCAAGCCTCGCCTGTCAGACGTCGCGAGAGACTGGCCCAGGGACGGATGCTGGCAGTCCTGACCCTGAGTAGAGGCGGGTCGCGGTGCCCTTGGCACAATGCAAACTCCCTTACCCTATTTTGACCAATTCACCCACCCGTACTTCACGAGTGGCCGGGACTGGTGGACCCCCTGGGCACATACTCACCGTGACGGTAGGAGGGCATGAGATGAAGGCATTCATCCTGTTGGTTGCATCCACAGTGTATAAGTATAGAAGCCCACCCAGAGTCCTTAGCAATAACACTTCATTCGCAAAATACACTAATAATACTCAGTTTAAAACAACTGTCTATTTACATGAGCCGCGTGGCATTGCCTCTCCGTGAGGCTATTCTGACCTGGGTATTTCCTCTCAAATCAAAGCCGCTAGTACATGATAATTAACGTAGTCGGTTCTACATGGCCCGGTTTCTATAGCTCTCGGGTATCCTGCACAGAGTCTTCCACCGTCCGTATGGGTATGTTGCCGTCAATTCCCGGCATGAATGCGCGATATGATGCTGCGAGGGACCAATTGTTCAAATCTTGCAGTGTTGCCTACTCTTGGTTAGTATTGGTTGTCGTCAAACGCTGAAGGGTGCATACCTCGGCTTCTGCACTTAGCCTTCTCTTCCCTGTCGCTTCATCGACACATAAGGCGTCCTCCACTGTCCCCGCCCAGGACACTTTGACTCCTGCTGTGCAGGCGGCGAGCCACTGTAGGCCACCGTGTTGCATCTCTGGTCGTTGGATCACGTAGTCTCGGAAGTAAGGCCAGATTATGCAGTCGACCATGTCGATGTGTGGAACAAAGACCTGGAGCTCTGTTGGCCGGATCCAGTCTGGCATTGCCTGTGTGTTGTTAGCCAACTGGTTCATTATTTGAACAACTACCTGACAGCCATGGATAGATATCTCCAGTTGAGCAGTGAACCAGGTAACACACTCACCGAGTATGTATCTGGTGTCGGATTGATCATCCATCTCATGACGATCCATACAACCCAGACAGCAGCCATAGAAGTAAACGAATAGTCCTCATGTCGAGAACTATATATGAACTGCACCGCCCATTTACTGATCATGGGCGCAGTGTCGTACTCCTTCTTGTCAAACAATGCCGCCACAGTCGGGAAGGCCCCAGTGAGCTCATCAGGTTTGACACCCGTGGCGATGAGTTGACGGGCTTTATTCATGGTGTCGGCCCATGCCTTTGTCACCGACGCCATGCCGTGCCCATCGTTGGCCGTCATCATGGCCCAGTTATGCTTGGCATAGTAGTTCTGGAGCTGACTTCTCTGAGCTTCGGGAGGGTAGTGATTTGCCTTGATGCCACTGGAGAAGGGGAGGTTTCCGAAATTAGATGATAAATAGCACTGAGTGCGAGTTTTGAGGTCGATGGGTACAGCCTCTCTTGGGATAGTCACGCCCTGAACCCATTCTGTCCTGTCAAACAGCGTCTCGATAAACTTGTTCTGTGCTTCGCCGCTTGAGCCGAGGAGCCTATCACAGATTAGGGGATCTTCCAAGGGCTGAGTTGCTGAACGAGGAAACAGAGAAATCAACATGAGAGCATGGGTTCAGCGAAAGGGTTTGTTGATGGAAAGCAGATAACATTAAAGCAATCATGAACGATGAGTCCATCAACGTAGTCTATTTCGTCTGTACCAAAAAGAAACACAACCCATGCTCACAAAACAAAACGCAACTGACCTTTCAGAGATGACGACCGACTTGGACCTCGACTCAAGATAGGAAACGATCGACTCAACAGGCTCCCCTATCCTGATCCAAGCCATGACCTCGGCCGCCTCCGCATCAGTCCCGGTCCTCATGGCCGCCAGGATGGTCTCGAGCTGCTGAAGCCTATCCTTCTGCTGGTTGAAAGCATGCGTGAGCTTGTTAAGCCTGTCGCCGGACAAGGTGCGCGTGTCGTAGGCGCACGCGTGTCCGTTGAACTGACACCTAGCGCAGGGATGTCTCCCGTCGCACTTTGTCTTTGTCCTCCGACACTGCATGCAGGCGTGGTTAGTGGTCGACGTCTTGCGGGAAGAGGCGACGGCGACGCGCGAGGCCCTCCGGGCGGCGGCCAGGTCGGGACCCGGTGCGCCTCCCGGCTTCGGGGCCAGGCTGGGCAGCTTGGTGGTCTCCATGGCCCCCATGCTTGCGGCCCTATGACGTTATTCTCGTGGGCCCTGGATTATCTCATGTGTGTGATTTTTTTTTCTTGTTTTGCCGTTATTCGTTGGCCCGGGTTGGCTTTTGCGCTGCCCGCGTTTTGCGGGATGGGTTTGGGATGCGGGGTTCATCAGGTGATCACGCGTTATTACTAAGGGCACCGCTTTTGGCAAGTCGTTTGAATATCATTGATGGCGTTCTAAAATTTGATGGTGAAGATATTGATGGTCTCAAATACTATGTAAGCAGTGTGAAGTGGTCTCATCAACTTTAGTCTAGAAACTATGAATGGGGTCTGGCTTAAATAGATCATTCTCTAAGCACCATCTTGGTTAGTGGATCTCGGGTCATCAGGACCCTGGGTTAAGGGTCATCTAATTGTTAGATTCAACTCTCATATATCTTCTCATCAAGAATAAATCCAATATGAATGCATCGATACTACTTTCGTCCCGCCCTTCCCCGGCGTCCTGGTACCTTGTCTGTGCTACAGGACCTGCATCTACCCCGGTTTCAGCTTGAAATTCAAGCTCCTTCAGTGGCTGCAACAGGACGGCAAGTTTTGCATATTCAAAGCCAGCCAGCCAATCTGAGATAATAGTCCCCCACGGTAAGTCTATCGAAGGTGAGGAGCATGCTTGGCTCGAGGCGCCACCGACTGAATTCCGAGCCTGATTCCCTTGGGCTCGACTATACAAGATCAGGCTCTCCCGCAGTTTCTCGAATTTCTCCCTTCCTTGCACATCTGGATGCGGGGGCTGTTCTTGTCTTCGACATCCAGGGTATCTGGGTTAACTCTGAGATGATGGCCTTTCCATTTACAAGGCTGTGCTTTCTTACTCTTCTTCTTTTTAGAAAGTATCATCTCAGACGACCCCACCACCGAATGTCATTGGATATGTTGTTAAAGAGGGACACCCAAGTAAGCTGATAGGTTACTCCTCACAAGTTATCAGTACATTGAGAACCCTTAATAGTCACAACCGTCCGCTGCGGAGAGGGATGAGGCACGGTCACCACCTACACATCCTATCGTGGAGGAACCGCGATCATAGAATTTCTCTCCTACCATAATGGAGAGCAAGAACATTCGACTATCACACAGGTCGCCGCCCCTCCCATAAATACGAAACCCGACCTCAGGGAATCTTACACCGTCACACAAACACGATGGTATAGTCCAAGGCCAGCAAGAGCGGTAAGTCAAAGCGTTGTGCTAAGAATCGAAATAGCGACAAGCCTTACGACCGAGCCCCCTGCGGTAATATAGTAGTATTAGAGTCCTGGCCAACTGGTGGAATCGGGATGGGAGTGATTGACTGCATGCCCCGGAACGTTGCCGCCTCGGTAAAGACGTTGTATCGAACCGAGCCAAAGAATCTCCCAAAAGGATGTAAGTCAGGTCTCAGTCCATAAACGATGCCAGAAGCTCAACACAGTTTAGTTACCGAACCTACGACTACACCCATTCCGACCTCGACGACAACCGATGGAAAGAAAGGGGCCAATGTCGGTCTTATAGCAGGAGCTGTCGTAGGCTCTGTGGGTGGTTGCGGGCTTATAGCTGCTGCTCTCTTCCTAGGGATTCGCATCGGAAGAAGAAGATCAGCAGAACAACCAGAGACGCGGCCATCCAGAGGCATCAGGGAGAGACTACAGTCGTTGCCAAGGCCTGTTGTATCTCTCGCGTGGAGACGACCACCTAGAACAGAATTTGGTGAAATCACTACGACCATGCAACCGACGGCGGTCAACAGGGACCCCTCGGAGCTAGACGCCAGTTCCAATCAGCTCCCGGCCGAGAGGGTGTTTGTATCTGGGGCTGAAGGGAAACCACCAACACAAACTTGGGGTTGAAGCAAGCGGGCGTGTTGGAGACCATGAACATGAATGCAACAAGTCTTATAGGTCCACATGCGAGTGTAACTCGACCTGTCATGCAAGAAGCCTACTGCGACAACGACATTACCCCATTCGAAACGACCGAGTGATCACCCCCGACGCGCTTATTCAGCTTAGTAGATAAACGAACGAACCGCCGAAATGACTTGCAGCAGGTTACCCGTTCGTTTCAAAACAAGTTTAGTTGGAGCCGGAAATCCTTGGAATTACGTCGTGTGAACGGTTCCGCTATCAATGGCGTCAACATTAGATCTCTGAGACGTTGGGCTTCGCGGGCGGTCATGGGGTCTTGGTTTACAGCCCGACGAAAAAAGAAATGCACACGCCCCCTTGGCCACACCGCACAGTGAAAAAGAATGGTCCATCTTGTTTTGCCCCTTTCCCAGGATCTCGGTATTCCAAGATTTTGTCGTGTTCGGGAGCGGGAGATGGACGAAAAGTAGCTGTCAAAAGTGAAGAATGGTGACATCATCGCCAAGGGGTCCGATCTCGAGCCGGCTCCGAAAACCGGTATTTTCTTATCGCGAAACACATTTTCACACCCCGCCATTTTTCTTTTCTTTTACTCAATTGCCCTCAAGGCCAAGGTGGAACCTCGGTCTCTTCGGAGCAATAGATTTCTTGTCGATGCTGGGAGAATTATGTCCAAGTGACGTCGTTGGGGCAAAATATACCCTGGAATCATAGCAAGGCGAGGTGTTTTTTTTTTTCCTCACATGCATCGATCAGCGTCCAGGCTCTTGATCCCAGCATTTTGAGGAGAAAGAAGGAAACGTGCGTCTTCGGCTCGGCTAACTCTTCTGCATCCCGGGTCGAAGGGGGAGTAGTCTGTCTATTCCCCAGAAAATGTTTATACTGTGCAAGAGAGAGGGGGGAAATGGATCTCATGCCGAGACTTGCCCGGGCGGGACGCCGGATACGGAAGCCCATATGGCCGGGCCGAGGCCGGAGCGGGGTGAACGGCCTTGGCACCGGGGAGGGGGTTTTCTCGACGATACAGTCATCGAAATTGACTGATATCGCGAGCTAGCTATCGCAAACAGAGCTAAGAAACAGATGGTTTGAGTCAACAGACACATCAAAAGAAAAAAAATTCCCCGGCCGGAGAAGTCGGTGAGAGAGCAAAGGCGCCACCGGCGGTGTCAAGTTTGTTCTGGTCGGCAATCTTGACGGCTTCTGGCGCTTGCCTTGACTCTCTCTCTTGGAAGAAGGGGTGAGGTTTACACACTGTACGAAATGATGGTGAACCCCATGACTCGGAGCTTGCTCAGTGGCGGTGGACTCGAGGGGAAAAACTCTTTGACAATGCGCGAATGGACGAGTCAAGGGCAAGGGGATGAAAAAACTTTGACAAGCAGGGACAAAGCCGGAGCTTGCGAAATGTTGTCTTTCCCCTGGGCTTGCGCCCTGTCTCAGCGCCAAAAAAGGCTCTTTCAATAGTGTTTTCTCAGCCGTATTCAATAGAATGTTGGCTTGTGTTTCAATAGACTCTACGGTTTTCCGATAGACTCTCAACGGCTGCCGGTCGAGGCTGTTCGACGGAGGGGGAGCTGAATCACACACACATGGGACCTAGAGCCCGAGACCCCGGGACAGTCACTGCTGAAGAATGGCGGCTCCGGGATTCGCAGGAGACAAGGGTCTTTACTCATGAGCCCTGCGCTGCAAGGCGGAGGCAGTTTCAGGGTATCACACGGAGGCTCGACCCCGGATTTCTGTGCATCCTCGGCACACACGCAAGCCATCTGGATCTAGACTGTGACGCGTGGAAAGATGCCATTCAGAAGCATCATTGTTGCGAGAAACGCGTCTTCAGTGATTCAAACACAAATGTAGAGACGGTGATTCAACACTTGCCTCATCCTTTTTCCCCCCATTACCGCCGTATCCCCTCTCAATCAATCGCCCATTCGCTCATCACCTTGTCCTCGTGGCGCATAACTTCCAACCCTCCTCCTCCCCCCCACTCCCCGCTTTCTTACCCCCAAATTCACAGCCCGGACTTGAAAACATGTGACGGGGCCCAAACCCCAGGTTTCTTGTTCGCCGACGACCATTATTCAAGATTGCGGCACATGGTCCCCAAATCATGGGGTAGATTTGATACTAGGCTTGTCTCAGTTGATGCTGCCTTTTCCCAGATTGCCTTTTCGCACGGATGCAGGTGATCTGACAGGGAAGGGGGGGGACACCAGGCATCTCAGCCTCAGTCACGGTCTTGATAAGAACAAGGAACATGTTATACAGCTCCAGCTCGCGTGCCCTCACAGCTTTGGAGTCAGAGGGTCTAGAGCTCTGCGAGGCAGCGGCGCACGGGGTGCCCATTCTCCCATTCCAGAGTTGCCAGCCGTCAGCTGTGTGCGTGTACATACGTTCTAGGTCGGTCTGCCAGCCCTGTAAGGTTGACGGCGACCATCGTCAGCAGTCCGGGAGCAAAGCAAGTCAGCAGCTCTCATCGTCCTGTCGTCGTCACCTCTGTATTTCCCCCTCTTTCTCGGTTGAAAAAAAGACAACATCATATGCAGAGGTCTTTTGCCCAGCTGGAGACAAAATGAATATCCACACTCCCCTCTCGTGGGCCCCCTGTCAATAAAAAAGAAGCGAAATGCCTGCTCCCCCGCAATCAGGCCCCATGGCGAGATGCCGCGTCGCGTAGGGGTTGGCTGGGTGCAAGTGGCGGCGGATCCCGAGATTTGCTGGGCCTCGTCCTGCAAGAGGCCCATGTCTGCTCTGTCTGGATGGAGATCACGGAGGAGAGAGCCATGCGAGCTGCCTGGTTAGGCTGAGGCCAGCATTTCTTTATACACTTCTTCCCACCCTTCTTTCTGATCTGACAGGCCCGAGAGGGAGATGGTCTTGTCTGACAGGGCTGGCTGAGCCCAGGCAGCTGCTGCATAGCCCATTCAATAGCCCCGGGCAGTGTATCACAACCCTAGCAACTATGCCACGATGCCTTCTCGACACAGTGTGTCTTTTGAAGGTCCTTGTTCGTCTCCGCGATAGCATCAATAGATAGGACTATCAGATGGTTCTAGCTAGACAGATAGAAAAAAGGTCTCATATCGTACCATCGACTCATTTCTCTTCGGCCGGGTTCGCTCCGGACGAGGCCCGAGCTTTCTCCCCTTTTTTTTTGACGATAACCACGGTAGCGAAAAGAGGCCCAGCCTCACTTTTTTTTTTTTGGTCGTATCGCGATGGATCGGATCAGTTCACCGAGGCGTCTGGACTTTTACGTTGGCTCCACATGGCCGCACCCCCGTCGACCCAGACCTGACAGAACACATCATCAGAGCTTGATTGATGTGCGAATTGAAAAAAAAAAACCCTTGAAAAAAAATATGTGCAAATGCTCTACGTGGACGAACGCCAAGTTCGGGATCGACCAGCTGGCAGTTTGTCTTACCATGAACTTTCTATCGAATGCGGGTGAGATACGACACTAAAGTGCACCTCTCGTATCACCAGTAACCATCCAACATTCTTCTGTTCGAGCATCAAAATAATAAAGAATGAACAAATCTGGCCGAATACGCGAGATGTAGTTACTCTACGAGGTAGAGATCCGCCAAAAAGCAAAGAAGGAAAAAAATTCGGCATCCCCCCAAAAGTTAACCCAGTCCATCCAGTCAAAACACAGGCCGTCCATCCATCTCGACTCGGACGACTCCAACAGGGCGGGTTCAACACCCCAACGGCGAACCCTCATCTTTCCGCTTGGTGTGTGTGCGAGGATGAGACTCAACAACAACAGATGGAGAGAGAGGAAAATTCCCTCAAAGATGTCAACTTTTCGTGACATTCCCATTCCCCGATGCTAGGTCGGACCCGGGATCTGACTCTCACGACATGTCAGCCATCGGTCGCCCCGAAAGACAAAGATAAGATGGCATTTTTTGACAAGGAACCAAGCCCTTTGAACTACCTCCCCGCAAAAAAAAAAGCCTTTTCGGATCAGTCCAGCCTTTTTGCTGTGCCTTGTTCGTGTCAAACAAAGCAAAGCAAAAGCCTTGCCATCTTTTTTTGGCCCTCCTCCAGTTTCAAACCACATGGGACGAGACAGCCGCTCTCCCGCCAAGGCCACGTCGGGATCAGAATCTCGCACTGTGCTGTCTGCCCCGCTGGGCCGCCCCGGGACGGGCTGCCTTGTTGGGCAGCGGGAGCGGAGGTCGCCACAGTGGATGAGGCCCAGCTCTTCCAGCGACAGAGGCACAGTGCGGCTCAGCATCCCACGCCCCCTTTCTCACAAACCACTCCCCCCCCTTGGTGGCGCTCCCTGTAAAACCCGCCACCCTCCACTTCCAGCGACCGACCTGAGGCTCCAGTCCCCATCCATTTTGAGTGGGACTCGGATGGAGCAAAGCGAAGAAGCGTGGCCACCTCCAGGGCTTCATATTTCCATGTCCCATCCCCCCCCCGAAATCCCCTTCCCCAGCTTTTCTATCTTCCTTCTCCTCATCATCTACAATATCTACAGACCCCCGAATATCTTGGTCACACTTATTCAGCGTTTTTTGCTTGCTTTTCTTATTCACGAGCTGGAGCTCCTTTTGATCAGTGCTTGACGCATACAATCAGCTACTCACTCGCCACACACCAGAACCGAGAAGGTACCTCTCCCTTTGTTTATACCGTCGTGTCCATTCCAAACGACCCAAACAAAGACATCACATCAACCACCACAACAACAAACAACACGCGCAAACAAACAACAATCTTATATAACTGTATACACATACCAGCCCAGCGCAGGTCGCAATTCACAAATTACAAACTCTTGCGATCAACTTCACCCACACACACAACAACCGGCACCATGGCTTCTTCAACCGAGACAACTTGCTATTACCTCGTCCCCAATCTCCAGGCCCTCGACCCCTCAGCCCGCGAAGTCGATGCCTCAGCCTACACCTGGGTCCAGCCCACCATCATCGAGGATGAGGACCTTACCTTTGGAGGAAAGGCCTTGAGCACCTGGTACGAGGAGGAACGTCGCCGTCTCAGCAGCGGTAGCGACGAGGAGGAGCGCCGCGGACGCGAGCGCGTGAGGAGGAATTACTCGCGATCTTCCAAGTCGCACAAGAAGTAATCGACTCGAGTCACGATCAGGAGGAAGAGGGAGCTTGATGGCGGACATCTCGACATTATGATACCCCTTTAGACGCGTCAAACGACACTCGACATCTACCGCCACAAGTAATCCTACGACTTCCTCCACAGATCAGCCTGTCAAACAGACAAGGCATCTCCATCTACCATCTACCTCTTGCATCCTACCTCACCTCAGACATCACCATCACATCAACGAAACGACTATAGACACTCAGACTCAGATATCCACCTAACTCGATACACCCTCCAAACCTCTCTCCACCCGGAACACACAACATGTACAACTTCCCTCAAACCCAACCTACCTCTTCTCTTTTGCTCGGTCTACATCAGCATCAGCATCAGCATTCGGAACTCTTCCCGGGAAAGCGCATTTAGACTTGGGGAGAAACACGCATTTTCTCACTCAGCCGAACCCCTCCATTTTCCATCATCTGTGCAAAGGCGGGAAAGCACAGTTTAGGGGTCAGCAACATCTTTTCAGGCGTTGTTTTATTGTTTTATTTTGCATTTGGGATACCCCACAAACGGTTGGAACTCATTTTATTACCACACGACACAATACGCAGGCGTTACCACACACCTGTGATCTCGGTGTGAAGGGGGCAAAGGGGATACGGGATCTGGATATGAGACGGGCGGTGACTCTGATCCCGCAAGAGGTAGCTCTTACTGAATGGCAGAAATACCATAAGTTTAACCACACAATGACGTTTTGCCTCTTTGCTGCGCCTTGTACGTGATGTATTCCATTTACCGGATCTTGACGTCGACCGCGTCTTTTACGCCACAGTTGGATTCCGATGAGATAAGCCACGAAATTGAAAGCGAGGCGATCGACGCGTACATCGCAACCTAAACAAAAACACAGCTGCCGTATCGAGAGCTTTGCCCAGAGTAAGCTTCCGAGTCTCACTCTCTCTTTTTACAACGTTACAGCTTCTCTCGTGAGAGCTGTTGCCCATCACGCCGACCGTGGCAGATGATCCACCCATGAGGTCATCCAACACGCCCCCCCTACAATAGCAATCATGCCACTACCACGTGTAGAGCGAGGACCAGCTCCCATGGACGGGGCGAACTCAGGGACAGTGCTTGCAGGTGTCAGGGCCATTCTGGGGATTGAAACAACGATCCTCTTGTTTACCGCCATGATGGATGACGTCGCGATTCTCATGCTGCGGTTCGAAGAAGGCTGAACAGCGCTTGATGTTGACAAACCGAGCTTAGCGGTCGATCATTTGGGGGTGAAAGAGGTTGCATAAGCATAACAAGGCTTATTAAGTAAAGAGGGTGGGAAGGAAATACGCACAATACGATTGTGCAGATAATCGACTTTACAAGTCTTCGCCACTGTGAAAGGGAAAGAAAAAAGAACGTGATTTCCCATGTTGCTCTCCCGTCCCTATGTCTCGGGCGAACAAGGTAATATCCCATCGGAGCCGCGCGGCGCGGGAGACGTAAGATCTTTGCGGATTTGACGTGCGTAGGGTCATCAGGCCAGGGCATGGGTTTTACGAGTCAAGTCAAGCGTGGGGGTTACCCGATCAGGTCACGCATGGTGAGACGCGGGGTGGTGGGTGTTGCGAGTTTTGTGGGTTGAGGTTTGTTTTCTGTGATGCCATTCTTGGGTTGGGTATCATGTTTTCGGTTATTGTTGTAGATTCCGGGGCGTCGGGCGTGAATTGGGCAACTTGAGAGCTGGGTTTACGTACAAGTTGGTGAACTTGGTTGACGGCAGGTTGACGCGGGAGATGTTGAAGAGAGTATCGCGTAGTTGCTCCCGAGTTGCCGGTAGATTGATTGTCAGGTCAGACATTGCCGAGACCGCAAGTTTAGGCTCAACGTTGACTTGGACTATGTTTATCAGCCTATTGAAGTGCAGGGAAGTGTATATGGTTTCAGTTGTGGTTCAGGAACACGAGCGACCAGGGGACCTTGCAACCGGCAGTTGAAGATTAGCCTATTGTTAAACTAAGGCTCCCACTATCCACAGTATTAAGAGCCTCACTAGTTGTGAGAATAGCCCATGTCTCATTCTATGGGACTGACAGAAGTGTCTCAAGATGTCAAACCTCTGTCAGCACGGGATCCCACGACCGGGACAACACTGAGGCACCTGACGGGCCGGCACCACTTGAGCCATATTTTCCCCGGGTTGCAGACCAAGCTAGGATATAAAATAGAGCCATAGAGGAGTCTAAGTTCGGGTTTTGCATGGATTCCATCAACCCCAGACCTTTTCATCATGGTCTGTCCACAGGATCTCCCGGCTCCGGTGCAGACTTCGGGATTTCGGGATGGGAACTAAGCCCCCAATCATGTCACTCCTTATCAAAACCTTTAAGAATCGCCACCTATATCTTGTCAACTTCAACTTCTTTAGCTACCCGTAGTCCAAGTTCAAGGTTTTTGCGCTGCTTGCTTTGGTCTATACGCTCCCACGCCCCCCAAAGTCCCCACCCGCCGCCCATCAATATCCCGGTAGCCAGATATAGATATGGGAGGGTTGAAGTCTTTGGTTTGGGTACAACTCTAGGTAGTTTGATCGCATGTTATATACCTAGGAGTCATATTCCGGGTCTGTGTCTATCAAGCTAACCATCCTCGGTGGGTAAATACAGCTCCCCTGAGCTCACGGCCAGAAACACACGAGAAACACTGCCCAGCCAGTATAACTCACACGTCTCAGCCAATACTGACTTAAATTCACCAAGGTCGCCAATTTTTGGAGTTGTTTCTGCGGTGATCCTTCATAGAGTCAAGACTGTCCTTGTCGCACTCGAACGAGTCCGTAGGGCGATCGACTTGACAGCACAACAGCTAAGAGAGCGTGAATAGTGGTTCGGGTTAACCTCCTACATCTACAAGTTTACATTACTTTCGCCGGTTCATATTCTGCAGAGTGTCCAATGTCCAATATCTCACCTGAAACGTGACCCAGTGTCGTGGGTCAAAATCAATGATGCTAGCAAACAGACGCCAAGAGGTGGGCACTCACTGCGTGCTGCAATTTAAACAAATTTTGCACACTGCGCGAAACTTTCACTGCAATTTTAACCCGCACACAGCGGTGCAGGTTGTGCCAACAGGGATCCTCTACAGACTTCAGTTTCGTCATAATGGTTTACCTTTGCAGCGGGCACTATTTCCGCGGTCAGCGTAAGCTTCACTGCGATTTTAACCCGCACACGGCGGCGCGAGTTATCCTGTAAGGTGATCAAATCTGCAAATGTCGGATTTGGCACACCTGAAATCGTGCAATGTCAGTTTTGATACCCTAGAAACCTACAAAATGCAGATATCTTCCCCTTCAATGCGGATTTGACCTGCACACAGACTTGCCTAGAATTCTTGCTTTTAATTTATTCTCTTGCGCGGATGCAACTTGAATGGTCATGTAATACTCTCTTAGTGCCCACCTCTGGGCCAGTGTCAACGTGGTTCGCCTTCGGTCCTGCAGCCTTGGTGCAGGCATCATGAACATTTGGTTCACTGCAATTTTAACACGCACACAGAGCTGATTTACTATACCTGCATGTGCTTCACTCATATCCCGGTCCGCCGTTTTCGTGTAGAATTGAAAGCGTTGCATCACTCGTGGCGAGCTTGTACATGGGATGTCTAAGCTAACTACAACCTCAATCCTGGGAAAGATCAGTACAATATGTTCCATAAGGTAATGACACTGCCGAGTCTGAACCTTTCTGGGAAGCAAATAGGCAATAAAAGCAAGGCCATAAGGAGCAGAATTGCTGCGAGACAACGCCATCCTACAAGACCTTGCCTGTGCCTGCCACGCGGACCAAGAAATGAACGAGATACCAAAATACTAAAGCCATCTAACATGTCTCAAATATCTCATAGAGTATTGCCTTGGGAAGAAGACAACCAGACCCTTTGATGCTGGGCCCTTATTCTTCTTGACCCAGTTGCCTACTCCCCTGACGGCTTGTATGCAGCATGGTCCTCGTTCAGATCGGAACTCTGAGCCTCCGCAGCCCATCTCAAGTAAACCACTCAATGCTGAGGTCATTCTCAATTACAGCCTATCAGTCAGGGAAGAATCGAGCTATCTAGGCACAAAGTATGTTCCCTCGCTACCTACCTAAATCAACAATCCCGCATTTCATTCTGAAGGTACCATCCAGTATCCACATCAGGCACCTGAATCAGGCAAGCATGGCTGAGGCGATACACGCCCTTTTCAGCGAGACGCAGCGGATTTTTTCACTGCAATTTTAACCCCCCTCAAGGAACGACGAGCCCACAAATGAGAGCAGTTAACCAGCAATCCACCAGATTCCAGGGTCACTATCGAGTCACAGCCCTCCAGGCCCAGGGCGGGGGCCAGCAGGACGACAAAGGCCATGGGCTAAAGGAAGTTAAGTAGACTAGATTCGGGGGCAATTCATAGGAGGTTTGGACTGAGAATTTTTTTTCTTTATTGAGCTTTTACTTCAAAGCAGGGTAATAACACTGCCATTGCTTTTGTGAACGAGGTGATGGGCCATGGTTCTATTCGTCAAATGATTGCTATAACAAGAGGCTGCTGGGCTTGCCAACAATAAGAGCCAAAGAGCCTCAAAAAGAAGGCGATCAATAATAATTGATGCTAAAGTTATTCCCACTTACAGCCTACCAGCCAGGGCCGAGTTGGGGATTACAGATAAAAGGTATGTCCTCCGGTTAATCAGCAGTCACCCAATTCTGAATGTTGTCAACCAGCATCCAAGCCGGCCACCACGATTATGCAAACATGGCTGAGGCCTCCGCCCCCAGGTCTTATGCAGCCTTCTTAATTCGGTAGTACCCACGGATCATTGCACTGCAATTTTAACCCGGCCCGAGGAATGGTGAGCTTGTAGGTAAAGGTACTTACCTGGGTAGCCAAGAGTGTACAGGACGTTGAGGCCTTTCCCAAATGTCTGCAAGACACTGAAGAGAAGTTAACAAGCGGGCAGAGTCCGCGGGTTAGAGGAGGCCGATGGACGGGGCTCGAAACGCATCCACGGGAGAGGCTTTCTAAATGGCCTTGGTGTTAAAAGGTTGCTTCGAGGTACCTGACTGTCAGTTCTATCACACTCATGGACAAGTTGATGAGGCAGGCTTGTTGTCGTCGAATGATTGGCATAACAAGAGAAGAGGCTGTTGGGCTTACCACCACAAGTGCCCAAAGAGCCTCAAAAACAAGGCGACCAATAATAATTCGGCCGTGAAAATGTTTCACGATCAATGCCTCTCAATGCCTTATACCTAATTTCGTCTACTGCCCAGAGGGTCCGTTCGAGAAATATAAGGTTTTGCATCCTCCCGAGACCTCGCCCAACCTCCCGGGTGAGACCCGAGGTAAATCCCTGCAGGGGTAATATATTAACAAAAATGCTTATTTTTTTTTTCCCAACCGTGCTATTTATTTTTTGCATGAGAATGCCGAAACTCCGTTCAAAATCATGCCGAGGTCTGGTCGGGCATCAAATGGATCCCGCAACAGGGTTAAAAACCAGATTCACGACGAAAAAAATTAACAGGTGACAGGGGCAATCAAAAAGTAAACAAAATCTCGGCAAGTCAAAGGTGAGGGTTTTCTTGGCCTCACAACTACCGTCAGAAGCCGTCGTACCCGGCGCTTAGACTCCCGGCATTGCTCGAGAGGCACAGTCCGGCAAGACCGGAATATACGGCGCTCAAAGGCTGGCTGGAGAGACGGTGTAGCTGAGCTGACCGCATGGACAAAACTGGATTACGACAAAAGCGCCAGCTTTTTTTCTAATGTGCTTATGGCCTGATTATTGTCCACATCAGCAATAAAAATAACACACATTATCGATTGCCAACTGGCTTAAAGCAAACATCGATAGGGCTGACGGGGGGGCGCAAAGTTCCAGAACCCGAGGGCATGGGTGGGAGGCGTCAGAGGGAGAAAGATGTGACGCCACAAGACGGTTAGCCACATTCCCTCCCCCGGAATCAAAGGAAAAGCCCGTGTCCTTTGTTTTCTCGTTTCTCGGCAAGCTTGGGAAATCTTGTACAGCCCCTCTAGCTGAGGTGGTACAAGACGAGGGCATACGACTGACTTGTCCCCTCGTACAGAAGGAATCAAGCATCTGATGCGCCTTGCAGGTTAGCCACCATGCAGACGTGCACATCCCCCGCATGATTGACCGCTTGCCCATCCCATCCCTTCCCTTCCACTTCATTATCTTGAAGTAGGTACATTATCAGTGTCTTTGAGAGTCATCTTGTCCCGTCATGTGGATCCAGGGTCTCCGGTCCGCTAACGGGAGCCCACATCGGCGAAGCGGGTCTCTCATTGTCTTTCAGCCCTTTGAGCGACAAGAGTGTGTGTGTGAGTCAAAAAAGTCCATGATGTCTGCAAGAGAAAAAAAATCTTTGAGTGACCGGGTATATCGGATGCCTCGGGGGTCAAGGGGGCTTATGTACGGTATCATGATAATTTCTACAGCTACTGTACAGTACCGTTTCTTGCTTTGACTCAGACCGTTCGGGTTCATCGTCATGATACAATCATTGCCGGGTCCCCGTTATCTCTCCCTCTGGCGCCAAAGCTTATCGTTGCCAATTCATGGTCTTGTGACCCTTTTCTTCAATAGCTGGGCTGAGATGCCGCCAAGATGGATTTCCCGCACGGGCATTCGCAGGCCAAGCTTTGTGCTTTGTCTTGTTTTTGAAGTTCGGTCTTCTTGGCTACAGTAGTTACACAGCGCTGGTGATCATACTGGCAACCACACACGTCTTTTCTTCAGACGATGATGAAACCTGGTCGAATCATGCTGCAGTCGACCCCATGACAAGTTACAAACCCATCACACAAGTTACAAAACCATTCAACTTGCCGTCCCCTTCTCACAGCCCCTTTCTGCGCCCTCCTGCATGTGACGACAACGCCCGCCCTCCATGTTCAAAGGAAAACCAGCCCGCCACACGCGCCGTCAAGGTTCCCTGATCTGGTTGCTCGCCCTGCACATCCGAGCAATCCATCAAAGCCATGGCGTCTGCCGCCCTCTCAGCCCGCTTATCCCTTGACCACCACCCTAGGCCGGGTCCATCCCCCCCTCACACCCATCTCGGTACTCGCCGTTGGGCAGCCAGATATAAAGGGAACCTGACGTCTTTCTTTTTCATGGTCTATTTCCTTTCAGTAGCCTCTTCTTTTACTCCTTATTGTGGTCGCATAATTAACAGGGTCTTGCCTGTCATATTGGGCGAGCCAGTGTCATGACGATCCGACCCACCACAACAAAGACAACGCATCAAACGCCTTGACCTTTTTGAAGGAAAAGCAAGAAAACGACCAGTTTCAAGTGCCGATTGCGCGGCTATATTTACTGACAATTAATTGAGTGTTGATTGCAATATAATCTCGAAAGCCCTTTCTGTTGTCTCACAACTTTTTTCTCGAAATTTACCTACTTTTACACTCACCATCTTCACCTCGACACTTACACTTATACCAATATCACCACCAAAATGTATCGCGAGAATCGCCCTGGCCGTCTCTCTCTCCCCGCCATGTGGAGCCCACCTGAGGACGCCATGCCCAAGCACCACCACCACCCCCGCGAAGACCGTCCAGCAACGATGGATCGGGCTCGTCAGGCGAGCACATGCTCTGAGCGCAGCTGCGAGGGCATGACAGCCGATGAGACGCGCGATCTATGGAGGTGCATGCTTGAGCTGCAGCTGCGGTACGGCTGTTATAATTCTACGAGGATAGATATGGCTCTTGATGCTGGTGATGAAGGGCTTGATCTTATGCGTGAGTTCTGATCAATTGAGGGTTATGATTAATGCTGACGGTCATAGCCAATCGCTTCATCATCGATACCCTCAATGAATCCGTCATCGACCTCCCCGACGAAGGCCGCGAGATGCTCAACCGCTACCTATGCCCATCATCCTGTGCGACAAAGCAAAAGTGGAAGTTTTGGAAGAAGGAATAATTCAAGATTGCCAAAGTGGAGTTTTCATAGGATCGGGAAAAATTGGGAGGGGAATTGCATTGTTTTAACGGCGCATTGAAGCATTGGGCACATTTTAGAAGGCATCATCATCTCGCAAGTTGAAACAAAGCCGGAGTTGGGAATTGGAGGTTTTTTCTGTTCAAAATTATTTTTGTTTTTCATTTGTTTCGATACCCTGACAGAATGGATCATAGCCTTCATTTCTGCGTTACAGCTTTGTTTGCATAAACTCACTTTCCCCGTATCCCATGTGTTTCGCCTGAATCTTCATGCTCTCCAATACCCTACCCTTGACACCTTCATCCTCGATGTCCATGCCCGTGAATCCCCCATACGTAGCTCGAAACTCGTACTTTTTCAGAATCCCCCACATGCGAGCCATCTCATCTAGATTTAGTGGTATGAAATTAGGGATGCTATACAGAAACGAAAACGAATTCAGTCCCGGCGGCTTGGATCGTGAACTTCCCGTGGCGTCCACCTCCCAGCCTCCAACGCCCGAGGCAGTCGTCATGAGCGTATCGGCGATGAGCAAACGTCCGGCAAAGAGTAAAACCATGGACCCGGGGAAGTGTCCCCCGAGCTTGATGGCTTTCACCCCGCTCACAATCTCCGTCTCGGTCGAGGCCAGCGGGATCTGGTGCGTCGAAGCCATGGTGACCCACCGGGCGTCTTCGGCGGAGATGTACACGGGGCACCCGAATGCCCTCGCCCACTGGATGTGCGTGCTGTAAAAGTGCGGGTGGCTTATCACAATCGCCCGCAAGCCCCCGAGGGCCTGGATCTTTGAGATTGTCTCCTCGTCCAGGAGGGAGATGCAGTCCCACAGTATATTGCCTTCTGGCGTTTTAATGAGGATGGCGCGCTGTCCGATGGCGAGCTTTGGCGTCGAGGATATGAATGTGAGTCTAGAGTCTGCGGGGCAAGGCGTGAATTCGTTCCTGTGAGTCTTTCCCAGCTCTGCCAGAGTCGAGAACGATTGTCCAGACGGAGGGACGAATTGCCGTGGATCGTCGCAGATGTGACACGTCTTGACCTGGGAGCGATCCTCCGTGGGGAACTGCGTGCCGCACGTCACGCAGACGAGCCAAGTCGCCGCGGTGACGGGGTCGTAGGGCTCTGGGGTGAAGCTGTCCATTGTTGAGTGAGTGATCTACAGAGTGAAAGAGGCCGGGATGCCGTGTGCCGAATTCAAGGCTGTAGTGGTTGTTATATCAGCTTGCCTCGTTTCTCGTATCCCACTTTCTCCCCCACTCCTGAAGCTAATACGTGTTTCTGTACAAAGGGCGTAATTGAAGCCTGGAATGTCTCAAGCCGAGGTCGGATTCACCACATGCAGTTATTTGGAATAATCATCACGACGCTCAACACCAAAAAGAATTGTTGTTTGTAAGCTATTCAATTACTCAGCGACCGGAAATGCTCGATTCTTTACTGACGTCACACGAAACATCTTCACACCCACTCTCGGCTCATGTGTAGATCTCGGGATAATCCTTGCCTTGCTCGGGATGGATCAATTGAGTCATAATACATAAATTACTAAACACCAAGAACTCATCATCACCAGGATGCACCCAGTTCATTTGAGTCATATATCAAAAACACAGGGAATCCATCGCTAACAGCTCATTGCTACCAGAGCCAACCAATCTACATGCTAAACCGCCTCAGCAACATCCATCAACGAAACAGACTGACAAGACTTACCACGCCTCCCACATCTGCTGTCCTATAGAAATCAGCCGGTTAAACAGCTGATCTCTCATAGCAACCGCTGTAAGATGTAGCTCTCTCCCATCTTTAGTCTTGACCATCAACCCATCCACAATCTCACTTCCCATCGCCCACCCGACAATAATCTTGCTCTTCCATCCAAGTCCTCCCATCTTCTTCAACTCTGCAATCTCCCCAATCGTAACTGTCCAAGCAGGCTTCACGTCTCCAATATCCGACGTCCAGCTCACAGCAGGCGTCGTAGCCGTAGCAGTAATGTAAGCATGTCCCTTTTTACCCTTGTACCGCGCCGGGAACCGGATCGGCCCCGTAACCGGGTTCGGCTGCTCTTGACCCTTGACGACGCCGAGCCGGTTCTTGGCGTGTCGGGCTCCGACCTTGGCTTTCGCCTTGTCGGCTGCTAGGGCCGTTTGCACGCCGCCCTTTGTCGTGCCGCGGATAAAGTTCATGATTCGGTGTGATTTCTTGTGCTTGGTCTTTTCTTCTTCTTGTTGTTCGTGCTCGTCTTCGTGGATTATTTCCGGATCGGGTTGCACCGCCTCGGCGATTTCGCCCTGCGAGACTCCTTCTGATGGTGTTAGTCATGGTAAAATCGGGACAAGTTGCGGATACACACCTAAATGATCCAGACCCTCGCCAGCAGTCTCGTGAGGTTCACAGGGAGGGGGAACATCGGAAGTCGGGGGTGGAGGCAGAGGAGCCTTGTTCCTCTCTCCGATACGCAAAAGAGTAATAGCCAGCTGAGCATTCGTCGGCACACCCCTAAGGATAGTGTTTCGCAGCTCGACATATTTCTCCCATCGGGGATACGTCCTGTTGACAAAGTTCAAAGCCGGAGTGATGATGGGATCGCCAAAGAATCCAAAGCCAGCAGCGAATCCTGCGCCCTTCATGAGCATGTACGGAGACGTGAACCATGATCCGAGGAGGAGAGGGAAGAGAGCTCCCACAAGGATAACCTTGGGTCTGTGGCGGTGGAAAGGAGCAGCTGGGCTTAGGGCGTTTCCGAATCTCTCCCAGGTATCGACAAAGTCGGCGATTAGATGCATCGTTGGACGAGCCTTGGCCCACACGGCGTTAGACACTGGCTTCTTTGCCCTGTTGTGCTCAATCCCAGTATGGTTTCCCCCCGTCCTTTGCTTCGCATCCGTGACATCCTCTGTAAGCTGAGTAGGATCCGGCGCGGCGCTATCTTCATCGGGATCCGTCTGAGGATGTTTTCCAGCAGCGGTGCTCACAACAATCTGAAAACCTCAGTCAGTTGCCTTCTTTCAGAGCACGGCGTCACTCTTACACCTGAACATACCGTAGACAAACTCGTGACAAAACTGTGAGCCTCCTGCTCAACTGCCTCTCCCTTGTGCTTCTCCGGTGCTCCAGTAACTGAATCATCCGAAGCAAGAACGCCAGCCGCTGGTGTTTGAACACCTCCCGTCTTTGGGTCGATGAGAGAAGGAGGAGCTCCAGGGAAGCAAATCTCTCGTGCTCGTGTAGAGACGATGAGTGTCATGAGAAAGACAATGATGGTCGGTCCGAGAAGATCAAGAAGCCATGCCAGAGAGTACACAGCCAAGAAAGCAGATGTCCTCTGATACTCCTTCCAAGACCGAAGCCTTACGATATGCTTCCAGAAAGAAAACAGCTGCACAAAAACAGACATGTACAACCTCTCGATCTGCGCCCTCAACTTTTCCGGCGAAAACTCTTCATCATCCGCAATATTCATATCCAGCTCCCCCAACGGAGGCTCCTCAATACTCCTCACATAAAAGACCTGCTTGTCAAACCGTCTAATCAAAGTCCAGAGGTCGTCGTTCTTGAGCCCCCCGACGAGCGGTTGAGGTACGCGGTGGACTTCATCATTCCATCCTAGGTTCTTTACTTCGATATCGCCGTGATCGATCTGGCTCGCGCCTTTTTCTTCGAAATTTTTGCTCTCTTCTGCGAGGGCGTGGCTTGTAGTTGGTGCTTCTTCTTGATGAGCTTCGATGATCTCTGGTTCGCTTCCTGCGCCGGCTGTCGAGGGCCGACGCGTGGGTTCATCGTTTGCTGGTACGTCCATGTTTAGTCACTGAACCAAATGAGACTTTGCTATGAAGAAAGAAAGATTCACCTAGGGAGTATTCATCATTTATCAAGGTCCTTTTCAAACCTGGAATCCATACGTTCCAAGCGCCCCGCCGCCTACGTCAACCGCCATCGTGATCGTGGACAATCCGGCGGCCAGTCGTGACGTCATGGGGATATCAGCTGAAAACGATTCGACTTTGATGTCTTGCAAGACCTGAAAACCGGCATGGATAGCGCATCATCCAAGAACTATTCTTAGAGGGCCGTTTCACTAGTGATCAAGTTATTGCTGTGCCTGTTGGCTCATGTGGGCCCGAGCCACCGGGTAATAAAACCGTCAAACGCAGTGCGTTACCTTTCAAGTTTCTACTTCAAGGCTTTTTTAATGTCGTGCATGTGATTAACTTCATTACATTAAATGCTGAACGAAAAGTCAAAGCCCAGAGACTCCAACGTCAAGTAGTCAGATGGAAGTTGGTCAAAGGCTGTCAGCTCAAGCTCATCAATGTTAAAGTAGGTGGGATGCTGAGCACCATGGTCAGATGCCAGCTGCAACTCGGGGTTGACCCAAGTGCCTTCACTGTCCAGTCTCAGAGGGATCTCTTGCTGGCTGTCCCTCTGTTCATGCTGGCTGGCTGCTGCATCTGGTGCCCGCGACTCTTGCCAATCCTGCGCCTCGTCCTGGTTTTCGATAGAGAGAGAGCTGATGCGCAAAGCCTGGGTCATGGTGTGCCAATACCGCCTCGGAGGGGTCCACGAGTCGGATAGCTCTTCCAGAGTCTTCATAGCTGTCTTAAGCCCTTTTCGGGCGCCCCGGCTAGTATCTGTATGTGAGTCCTCGCCGTGAAGCGTCACGAGAATAGCCATCAGCGTGCAGTGCGTAGCTGTCAGGGGACTCTGCCGAAAGCTCCCAAACGTCTCGCGGCATCTTTCAGTGATGAGGCATATCTCCCTGGCCGCCTCACGGCACAAGGTCGATGCTCTCCTTCGAACATCCGACGCGGTTGCGTTGTGAAGTTCCGGAGCAGTGTCGGATTCACCGAACCGCTTGTTGGTGATGAATGGCTTGCAGAGAAGTATGATGGACGTATGATAGACCATGTGCAAGATGTGGACATGTGGTGATGTTTGAGGATTTGGCTGCTGCTCACCGGTATTCAATCCAACATGGTTTGGCAGTGAATGGAACCAACCTCTCAGCGTCATCAGGCACAGGTCAAAGAAGGAGTACTTTTCGGCATCGAGCGCCGTCTTGTTTGGCGCATAGCTGAAACCTGTGAGTGCGCACTCTTCAGACGAGGAACCGGCCTTACAGCGTTGTGAGAATCTTTTCCAGAATTATGCAGTGCGTGCTGAGTTCCCGCAGAATAGAGATGGGCGAACCTGTCACGGGGAGAACCGTATTCGGTAATGGTACAGATCCCTGGTAATCCTTTCAAGAGTTAGGACCGGCGATAAGGCAGATGAGCTTGAGGGACCTACCAGCATAGTACACACGCGCCCGGTGTAGGTAGCCCAGAGTTTGTCAGAGCAGTACAGCGACCAGTAAACCTGATGCCGAAGTTGGATGTCTTCAGCTGTCAGGGAAGAAGACCCGGGAGCAGAGGAGGCTAGGTTGAGACCCATGTCGAGCACTAAGCGGATCGCCATACCGTGATGTAGCCAGCCAGAGGCATCGGACCCGATGGCCTAAGATAGAGATGGGATCGGTCAGGCGTCTTGAGAGGGAGGTTAGAAGTGCTTACCACGTACATGATGGCCATTGTGGCAAGAGACTGTATCGTCGTGATGCTTGGCCATTTGAGGTCCACTTGGAGAAGAGCCTCTGCTTGTTGAAGGAAACCTAAACCGGCCGTATTGACATCCCGGGTGTCGGTCCTGACCTGCTCCAGGGAAGTGTATCTAGATGCTATCGCAAGCATGCTGTAGAGGAGTAAACGACTAAAGTATCGGCCACCATCACGCCTACTCTCTAGGAACAGTTTCTTATCAACTACTTGGAACCAGGGCTGCTCCCATTCAAAGTATATCTCAATGAGATGGTCGACAAGATGTGTTGGTAACTCGGGCACTTCTTGTGTATTTGGCGAAGAGGTGGATGTGACAAAGTCCCGCCTGAGTGGATCTTGAGGCACGACATCACAACTGCCTACGCCAAGTGACTCGTGCGGAGAGGTGCTTGCAGCCAGCCGAGACTGAAGCTCCGGGCGTCCACTCATGGAGCCAAAGAAGCCTGATTGGTCACCAACACTGCCCCGTGAGGTGTCTTGACCTGGGACGCCAGCACTCGCTGTTCTCAAGGCAGGAGGAGCCGTCACAGCAGCCTCAATCCTACCCTGAAGGTCTTAAGAAGTCGGTGAGCCGCCAGAGACGTCAATGCTGATACCAAGGGCTCGGAGCGTCTGCTCAAGCAGATTGACTCTGTTCTGAAGAAGTTGCAGATGCGACTTGGGGGCGGAACCCCTGTTGTCAGCCTCGGTGGAGAAGACGCACGTCAGACGACGATCTAGACATCTGGAGCAACATGGTTTCTGTCCATCACACTACTACTATCAGCGAGAGATGACGGGTGTACTGGGTGGGCTGGCTTACTTTGGCTCGTCGACGGCGACATTCCCGACAGGCACGGTTTACGTATTTGGTCCGGCTTCGGACAGTGTTGCCCCTGTCTCGCCGAGCGGAATCTGTGACAGGCTGGGTTGATTCACTCATGGCAGATGGACGGCATCAATTCATTGGCGTCTCGTTTCGATGTGTAAGTGATACTGGCCAGGATGGACGTGGCAGGCGGCGGGGTAGGATTTTTGTTTCCTCGGCGGAATTTAGATTCCGCGCCAATGCCGCGTCTAGAAGACACTGATAAATAACGAGATGGGGTCTACCTACGTATCCAAGTTCGCACCAATGGAGATATAATTTGGGGACATTTGACTATCTGGAATAAATGGCACATTCTATAGCTTATCTCGTCTCGCTGTTAGTCCTTGGCTGACTATAGCTTGCTATCGTTCCACCTGGGCCTTCGTTTCTCGACGAAGCTTGACAAGCCCTCCTTCATGTTGCTTCCTCCATCCATCTTCTTGTAGAGACCACTGCCAAGCTCTTCGGTTGCTTGAACCGGCCCAGTGGGCTCCCAGCCGAGACGCAGACCCTCCCGGCTAACAATGACCGAGTCGGGACTGTTGTTGGCCACCTCCTCAGCGAGGTTCAAGGCCTCGGCAAGCCCGAGCTCATCGAAAAGCTCATGCCCAAAGACTTTGGCATTGGCTGTCGGCGTCCAACGCCTGTAAATGGCTTCCTGGAAGCTCTTTGTCACGAAAAGACAAATGTCCTAACCGAAAACATCCAGATGGTGACTCAGACTGGGTTCGTCTCAGCCCAGGGAGAGCATATCGAGGTTGATGCCGTCATCTGCGCAACCGGCTTTGATACCACGTTCCGCCCTCTCTTCCCGCTTATTGCCAACGGGAGAAACGTCCAGGATGAACTTGACACGGGCGACACTGTTGCCTACCTTGGTCTGGGCCTGCCTGAGGTGCCCAACTATTTCCACTACAGCGGACCATATGGTCCACTGGGTCACGGCTCGGCTATCCCCATGATCGAGGCATTCACAAAGTACATTCTTCAGGTCATTCAAAAGTGTCAGGTCGAGGACTTGAGAAGATCCAGGTCAAGAGGAGCGTGGCAGAGCAGTTCACCCGGCACGCAGACCTCTACCTAAATAGGACGGCATGGACTGGCCCCTGCAGCCCCTGGTTCAGGGCCGGCGACAAGGCTCGGAAGCCCGTCTTGTGGCCTGACTCTCGCATTCACTACTTGACAGTTCTGCAGATCCCGAGATGGGAGGACTTTGAGATGGAGTATCAGTCAGAGAACAGGTTCAATTACCTTGGAGACGGGTTCCATACTCGAGAGTATGACGGTACTGACTTGACTTGGTACTACGGCTTGCTGAACGGGAAGAACGAACAGCTGGAAAATGGCCCAGATGCTGTGTTTTAGGATGACTAGGTAGCAATACAACTGCTTGTTTTTCTCACCTGTTTCGTTCTGTGGACTCGATAGCATGCATATGGATACTTGTGATATCACGAGAGCAATTTTGATGCCGATGAAGAATGGCACTGAGGTACTTAACCACAGATCTGCGATTGAACAGAGCAACACGTAAAGTTGGAGACGAGGAGCAGGGAGAGGGGCGGAAGAAAGAGAGATAGAAAAACACCTGTAAGTACCTAGGCAACCTTGAAGATCCATGATTCAAACACGAGACTTATTACTTGACGGGCTGCTATTATCATCTATTTACTCGCTATGGAGCCAATCTTATACCATGCCAACTTACCGACAAGTTATTCAAAATATCTACAAATGACTGAAGCTCCTCGCAATAATCACTACACCCGCACAAGCATGAAGGCAAAGACCTGTCACTCAAAAATTCCATGTAGGTATCAACCATCGGATACAAAGCAACCAGTCGTTCCTGTTGGACTCTGGTCAGGAGAGCCGGCAACAAAGAGCAAGTCGCCGGGAACCTCTGCGGGACGCCGACGGTGACGCAGTGTTCCGAGACGAGGGATGAGATCTGCAGCATCAGATACACGCTCATGGCGCATAGACACAGGTTGAGAGACTCTGTAGGCATCGTGGAGCTCAACTGGAAGGTTGGTGATATCGAGATTTTCTGGTAGGCGGGTGGCAGAGCTGCGAACCAGGCGCGCAGCTCGCTCAGCGCCTCCCTGTCGCGAGTTGAGCGGTCGCCCGAGGCATGGAGACGGTTGTTGAGGATGCAGAGGACTTGGACTAGGTGGTGGAATGCATTTAATGTGTTGGATGGCCCGGGCTGCGGTTCTTCAAGCAACTCGGTCCCGGGCAAATCCTGGGGTCGAAGGGTCGGCAACCTACCCAGGCGGAAAGCAACCATGGTTTCCAGGGTAAGAAGGCCGTGAAGCACGAGGCTGGACCTAGAGTCTAGGGCAAGGTCTTGAGTCATCCTACCGACCAAGCCCAGTGCTGACACAGTTGAGATTGCCTCGCCGAGAAGCTCCCAGGCCTTTTCCAGCGATCCGGAACTCATCCCAAGTAGAGCAAGCACCGCCAGTGCCTGGGCATGACCTATCTCGTGGCGCCTATTTGGATCCCTTGCCATGGCCTCAGCTTCCAGCTTCAGCCTCACGGCAGGCTTTGAGGCATTCCCTAGGTCCAATGGATACCAGATTTCGTGTTGGTACGATGCGTATGCCAAAACAGCAAAGAGAGCTGCATGGTTCCCAGAGGGATGGTCATCTTCCCGCCTTGGGACTCTGCTGCTGCACATCTGCTAGGCCAGGCGCACGAGGTCTTGCTCTGCGATGATGGGAAAGCAAGAGCCGGTACTGGACATGTACAGATCCACGAGATACGACCAGTTGTCAGGCAAATCATTGACCTGTGCGACCAACCCGTTCCTTGTAGGCTTTAGGTCATTAAGTAAGGCATCAGGATGGCTGCAGGGCCTCCCGCCTTTACGTCTAGCCGTATCGTCGCAAGCTGTCGACGATACGGGGTATGAAGGCTTCTTTCCATGCATCTAGTCGTTCTGAGAACCCAGCCTTGAACCTTGGGGTTCTGATCCCTCATCTGCTGTCTCGAGTAGAGATTCAAGATGCCGAAAGGCTAGGCTTTGGCGCCACAGCCCGCCCGGAGAAGAGGAGTCGGCGACCAGGCTTGCATCGGCAAACGAGACGACCCCTTGATTCAAGATTCCCAAGGTGATTTCTCTTCCATTGTCAGGAGATTGCATCATCTGCCCAAGGAGACACTCGATGGCTCTCACGTAGCCGGTGGGGAGGCCCCTCTTCCGGGATGGTGCTCGTCTCGCAGCGACGGTCAAAGTGCGAACATGTACTGCACCTCGGCTTGATGCTGTCGCACTTGACTCTTCGCCTTCGACACTTCTCGCATGCCCTTGATGCGCGGGTGAATATTGGTCGTTTCTGCGATGGGCTGTTGGCGGCGGTGGTGAGAGTGGACGGCATGGCAGAGCACATCTTGCTTGTCAGGTTGGTGCCGCGTTTGGACCAGACATTAGCCATGTCATCCTTCTTCTTCTCTTTTGTCTTCTTTTTTGTCTTCGACTTCTTTCTGTAGAGGATGATAATCTCGGCCATGCCGGCGTCGGTGGCTGTGCCGTGCCGTGCCTGTACTTTCGGCGCCGAGAAAGGCGGGGATGTGGGGCCATCGGCGCCGGGGCAATATGCTCGGCTTGGCTAAACTACTCAGGTGGCCGATTGTGACAAGGATCTGCCCAAGGATCCGTCCATGGCACCCGGCTCTGGTTCTCCCAGGCTACCTCTCTGGATAATACTCACACTGTCCAACATAGGTATGCCAATTCGTTGGGTAACAGGCGAAGCGGACTCGACAATCATCATAGGTAGGTAGGTAGTTACCAATCATTCATTATACGCACCGCCAACACTTGCAGAACTGATTCCCTCATAAGTAACTCTAAGTAATCACATAATTTCCCTCCCGACAGATGTATCACCACTTGAAAGGCCGCAGATAGCCTCTCAATTGCTAACCTCATAAATCTCATATTCCACCGCCTGCGTCCCGTCCTCCCCTCACCACCAGTGTCCACGGCCCAAGAACATGGTTGTCGTCAACCACAGGAACTTTTCAGCTAGAGATTCAAGCACCACAAGGTTAGCACATCAAGTCAATCTTAATAAATGATCAGCCTCACCTCCCGTCTCAAAGTTTGGCTGAGACCACCAATAATGGTCCCCACCCTTTGTTGTGTTGGCCTTGGGAGAAAAGGACTGAAACAGGGCAGCATGCTCGTCGAGCAAAAGGTATCCCGTGTAGTGAATGAAGACTCCATCTTCTTCTTTAGTGTTGCCGTGAGTGCGGATGTCGAGATGGGCCATCCCCGTCTTCTCATCCACAAGCAGCCAGTCGCTGCCCCCTGGGAACAGCTCAACATCCAGCCCCTCGGCCCTAGTTCCCGGGACTCCCCTTAAGAAGCCGCCGGTCAGAGGTTCCAGCTGTCGTATGGCGCCGCCGCGCTGCTTGCCTGCCACGCTTGACTTTAGGCTCATCTGAGCGCGTAGGTTAAGCACATGGGTCAGACGGGGGAGATTCTCAGTACGCGCCGGCATGATGGAGAGTTGCAGGATGGTTTCTAACAAAGTAGAGAGATGTTTGACTATGGGTTAAGAGTTGTCTAGGTTGTAAGCGACAGTGAAAGCAAGAACCTGACCATCTTTATGTACCCCAGTGGGTAACCACCGAGATCCTGGAGAGCCCGGCCTTCTGGATTGCGTGGTCCCCATATCCGAGTTGCATTAGACTACCCCGCGGTTTAACTAAGTTGGTTGATTAGACCAAGAACTGTATCAGCTTAAGGGGGAAGTGGCCCATCATCGTCGGCGCCGAAATGAATATGAATTCCGCTTGGCTTCGGTGTCTATGAGTCTCGAGGCTAATCTCACCTTATTTAATCGGCAGGCCTGCGAGGTCACTCACCATCTATCTATCGTACCTATCGTACAAGCCCACCCACACACAACACAACACTATGGCCAGTGCACTCAGTAATCCATTCGCCTCGGCTGCCATCCCGGCCTTCCAGTGTCCTCCCGGCACCAAATTGTTCCTTCTAAATCTCGGCATCTTACGAGGTGACGAAGGCTGGTAAGTCGACCTGTTTGCATGCTACTACTCCTTTTCATCTCCCTAACACTCTCATCACACTCAGGTTTCTTCGCGGCGCCAATGCTTATTCGGTCAGCAATCCAAATCCTCAAAACAAAACAAGGGACCTCATCTCACTTGCTGTGCTCATTGATCACCCCAAAGCGGGCTTATTGCTATTTGAGACAGGCTGCGCTGAGGACTTGGACGTGGTGTGCTTCCCTCGCATGTCACTCATCAACTACATCGGACACTGACCATTTCATGTTTAGAAATGGGGCGCACCCTTGACCGATGTCTTTTCTCGCGTCGTATACAAGGAGGAACATAAGCTCCCCAATGCCATCAAGGCCTGCGGATACGATATCAAGGACGTCAAGGCTGTCATATTTGGTCATCTCCACCTAGACCATGCCGGCGGCTTAGAGCACTTTCTAGGCTCAGATATACCCAGTAGGTCAATCCCAGCTCTTTCTGACCGTCTGCCAACATGTTTCACTCCATAGTTTATGTTCATGAGGAAGAATTCAAGCACGCTTGCTGGTGTGCGGCCACGGGTGCCGACGCAGCTCTATACATGGCCGACTATCTTTCTTTGGATAAGCTCAACTGGAAGACATTCTCCGAAGAGAGCGTCGACCTCTTTCAAGGCATCACCATCCGCCTAGCCGCAGGACATACCCCTGGTTTATGCATCATGCAGGTGAACCTAGACAAGGACGGCACCTTTATATTCACAACGGATCATTACCATGTGAAAGAGAATCACCTCATGAGGCATCCTCAAGGGTGGTTGGCACGTGAGCATAGCGCCTGGTTCCGTTCTTCGGAAATGGTACCAGAGTCACACTCATGTCGTAACGAGTCGTCTTGTAAAAGCCATCGACATTACAGAAATACATCACATAGCTATCTCATTCAAATTTTCACAACTTATCAAACCCAAACTATCTCCTCCCGTGCCTCTACTTTCCCCATCACCTCAGTATTCTCGGCATTTATCCCCACCAGCACATCCACCCTTGTCCCAGCGTTGATGATCCAACTACCCCTCGAGGGATCAAACATACCAAAGGCCTCAACTTGAATGTCAATCTCTACCAGTTGGACCTCTCCTGGCCTCAGGGCTCTCGACTTGGAAAAGCCACAGATCTGTTTCACTGGGCGCGCAAGACGACGTGGCGATCGTTGGGAGAACCAGGCAATGACGGTTTCTCGCCCCGGTAGTTCGCTTCCGCCCGTGTTCTCCACCTCGACCTCCAGTTTTATGACACTGTCTCGAGATATAGTCGCAGTGCTGATAGTCTTGGGCTTGATCTTGAATGTGTTGTATGACAGTCCAAAGCCGATTGGAAACTGGGGCTTCGTTCCGACCAAGTCCCACCACCTGTAGCCTACGTACAGGCCTTCTGCGTAACGAGACTCCAAGATCTCCCCCGGGAAGGAAGAGTATGCGGGACAATCCTGGATCCTCCTGGGGAAAGTGATAGGGAGACGGCTCGAGGGGTTCACCTGGCCAAACAAGACATCGGCTGTTGCATTTCCAAGTTCTTGCCCTTGATACCATGTATACAGCAGACCATCAACTTGGTCAATCCAAGGGTCCAAGAGGACTGGTGTGCCGGCTTGCACGACAACGATTGTCCTTTTACAAACCTCAGAAACCATCTGTATCAATCTGACTTGTTCGCCGGGGAGTTCAAACATGGGAATGTCTTCACCCTCCGTCTCCCACTCCTTATCCCTCCCCACGACAACCACGGCGACATCGCATCCCTGGGCCAACTCAGCGGCTTCGGCGAGAAGATCTGCCGTCTGGTCTTCTTCAAAGCCGAGGCGGAAACCCTGGAACTTGTCCTCCATCGGGTCCAGGAGATGCTTCACATCCTCTTGAAGCTGTCGATCGTGTGAGTGGTAGTCGATGCGGATCTCATACTCTTGTCCTGCAGTCATGACTCGAGAGGTGATGGCTTCCCCGCTACCGTAGCTGAAGAATAGAGTCGCCTTTTCTTGGAATGATCCCGATTGCTCCAGGATCAGCTCATCGTCTAGGAACAGCTTGGCTGGTCCGATCGAGGCAAAGGATATTGTGTAGACGCCAGACGTCTTTGGTGTGAGTGTTGCTCTGACGCGGAACGAGTAATCTGTAAGTCGACCGATCTCTGGCGGCATATCGCCAAAGGACATGAAGTACAAGTCGTCTCTGTACCACAAAAAACAAAGTTATCAGAAAGTCCAAGGCTTGGGGTATGTTGCCGAGTACTCACATTTGCGTCTCAGCGACAACGTCACTCGTCAGATCGTGGCCGAGATGCCATTCCACACTGGCACCGCTCTGCCCAGTCACCTTGTCTCGCACCACACTTGGCAATACGGTGGGTAGATATCGGTTGACCTTGGCTCCTGTGTGAAACGCGACGTCGACAGAATGATTGGCGGCACGGTCTTTTATCGAGTCCAAGACTGAAGTCCAGTATGGTGCTTTGATGTAAGAGCTCCCGCCTCCCCCTGCGACCATTCTTTTCGCGTTTGGGCCAACGACGGCGATCCTGGACATGCCTTTATCCAGCTGGAGGGGGAGAGCACGGTTCTTATTCTTGAGCATGACAACTCCTGATGCTGCAGCTCGCCGTAGAAGCTCCCTTGTGGCAAGATGGTCTCGACAATACTCGGGTTCCTCCTTTGCACCCTTGAATCGACCAGCTCGCTCGAGTAAATTCAGGATGCGCAGCGCAGCCTTGTCAACCTGATCCAAGTCCACCTCATGGTCTTGAAGACTCTGCTCAAGGGCCGCTTTCGATCTCTTAGCTGGCGGACCGGGCATTTCTAGATCCAAGCCGTTGTTGATAGAGTCAACCGTCGACGAGGTGCCTCCCCAGTCACTCATAAAGACGCCCTGCCACTTCCACTCGTCACGGGCAATTTGATTGAGAAGCTCCTTGGATGCATCGCAGTAATGACCATTCACCTTGTTGTAGGCCGTCATCATACACCAAGGATCAGCGTCTCGTACAACCATCTGAAACGGGAGCAGATAGACTTCTCGAAGAGACCGAGGGTCGACCTGCACGTGTACCTTGAACCTTTTGGTCTCTTGATCATTTGCTAGTCGATAGAAAACAGTCATCAGCCTCGAACGGTCGGAGAGAAGTATGCGAACCTACCAACAAAGTGCTTGGGCGTGGCACCGACGCCCCTCGATTGCAAACCTTGAACATGTGCCGCAGCGAGTTTCCCTGTGAGGTACGGATCCTCACTAAAGGACTCAAAGTTTCTTCCGCCGAGGGGATGACGATGAATACACATTGTCGGAGCCAGCAGAACGGAAACCGACTTGGATTTGCACTTTTTTCTCGTCAACAAGGCAACTCGAGTGAGATGGCAGACCCTTACCTCTTCTGCTAGGTGCTCCCCAAAGACTTCACCCCTTGCACCCGAAGGGCCATCAGACACCTGAGATGAATGGTCTTAGCACTTGGGTGATTTCTACATGGTGGTGATAAAAATACATTCAGAGCCGGTATACCGAGACGAGGTACTGCGGCAGTTCTCCATTGCGAAGCTCCAGAGAGGAGTGAGAGCTTCTCTTCCAAAGTCAGCTGGTCGAGAAGCTAATGAATATTCACGCCTTGTGACATGGCTATTGGGGATAGAGATCAACGAAGCGTAAAATCGTAATTCGGCCATGTAAAAAGGCGCAACGAATTATTAGAAAGGAACACGGCCTTCTTTAATATACAAAGGCATCACAGTAAAGCAACTATTTACTTTGCGCTTATCTTGCTTGCCTCCAATGACTAATGTGAGAGTATGCGGAATTTGAATTCCTCTAGCCATAGATCCTTCCGGAGGCAGCTCCGGGAGGGTGGGGCCGTTCGCCGATTGATCGGGCCGCAGGGTTCGGAGGTGTGACATTTGGGCTTTGAGACATGGCCGCGATGGCTTGTTCAGATGATGGCTTCCTTTCTTCACCTTCGGAAGTCTTTGATGGTCGGTCTTATCGTATGTCACCTTATCTTTCTCACTGTTCACTCACACCAGACATGATGCCCAAGATATCCAAGGTGACGAGGAGCGACATCAACAGCAAACCCCACGTATCACGTTAAGGCATTCCAAATTGAGACTGATACCCAGACATATACATACATAGTTACACCAAGCTGGCCGGGTTGGACAAGTCAATGTCTTACAACGAACCCGGCTGCCACCGTCTATCAAATCCCACCTGATCCAGGATAAACACTCATCAAGACACAAGTAAAATAAGACAAACTATCATCTAGTATAGCCATGACTTATAAGCCATACCCCTGCTACTTATCCGACTCTTATTATATGAGACAGTTGTCATAGTCAACCCAGGGCAGGCACTCTCACCAAACACTCGCGCCTGGGCATGTATTTGTGCCCAAGCTATTGATATGCATAAGAACGAGCAGATCTTCGATATGTAGCTTTACATGTCTAATTGGTTGAAGCCTTCCGTCATTTATGCCGGTGTTGTTTCATCCAGGTCTTGCTCCCACTCATGACAGAGGCTCACATCTATGACACAACCACTCTTATAGAATGCACGACAACACAATAATTCACAAGCCACTGATGAAATGCTACGATCTAATTAGAAAACAGAATTACTCAACGAGAAAACATCCCACAATAACACAAGAACACGTCCGGATCGACCTTCATCAATAATTCTCGCCACATTGCCAACACGTTCGAGCTACCCTAGACTCGTACATCACACATCATCACAAACAACCTCACCTCGGTTTGATCCCTCCCACGAACTCACCAGTAATTACTAATACCAAATAACAGATTAATAAGACCTACCTAGTCATCCAAAGTATCCTCGGTAATATCCCAGACGCGCAATCACCTCCATCCCAAGCAAGCCAAGAACCAAAGCCACAACCTACACGCAAACAAGGTTGTATCCGCAACTACCTACATACATCGACGCATAGTCTCACATACGATAGACAAACGACTATAACGCCATCAAGGTCAGAAACTCCCTCATTCAATCGAAACACCATGAGCAAAGCCTCACCGCTCTCACCGCATGCAAACCGCCCATATCTTGCACGAACAACACAGGAATTGAGGCATATAGACACGTCGGTAGTTCACTCATACAAAAAAAAAAAAAGTATCCCTGACGCGGTCGTGGCGCGACTTTTTGGAATGAAGTATTCCCTTGCCACATTTGTTGTCGTCGCGGCATTTCTGCACATCCAGTTCATCAAGGATGGATGCCTCAGCTGACCTCAAGAGGAGAAAAGATACAAGGCCAGAGAGAGGGGAAGAAGAACCGCTGGGCGGTTCGTCGCAACACTTCAACCAGGCGCTTCCACGTACGCAGCGTGCCATTCATTTTGTATTCGCCTCATGCAAGGCCTTGCCATTTTGACGCCCGAAGCAAGACGCAGGGAAAATTGGCTCGCATCGCAGGTACTCACCGGTGAGGCCCTGCTGAAGTGACTATGGCCTCAAGTCGGCAATCCTTTGGGTCACGGGGTCGCCTCACATCATCTTCCCCGGACGTAATGGCATATCGTGGCCGTCTCTCAGCACTCGACTCCCCCCACGCTCAAATCTCCAACTCTGAAAAGTGATCAAATCAATAGATACTCTCCAATCTTCAGCCTGTCCCGTCCCCCAGAGAGCTTTCTCATGTGCAGCAGCCTTGGGCGTCAGGCTTCTGACGAATGAGAGCCCGCCACACAGCGAGCGCAGGCCACTAGCCGGGGCCCTCTATGGACGTGGATAGCTTGTCCCTCTCATGACTAACAAGGGAGAAGATAGGAGACGAAAAGGCAAGGTAATTGATTGACTGCGCAGCGGTGAACGGGACGAACTCGCAGGGGCACTTGCTCGCCTGCTGTCAGTGTCATTTCCATCCTCTGAAAGGAGTCACAGGGATCTCATGTGAGGCCGACGCAGGAGTCAGGAACCTTGAGCCAAGCCGACAGTTTGAATCGCTATGGTCGTGAGACTTTGCTGCCGCCCCAGAGTCCTCAGCTTCCCCGGCTGGCCCACAGAGACAACATACATGTGCGTCTGTATGCCTTGTACCCAGCAAAGGATGCACCTACGGCGCAAAAGGTCGGGTCCGGCCTGTAAAGAGCCTTACCGCGAAATGATTTGTTTCATCCTGATGATCAAACATACCATTAGAATAGATCGATATGGCCACTCGGCCGATGAATAAACGACAGGTCGAGATAATTGCACTAGCTTCACCAAACATCACAGCAGCTCTCTAGCAAGACTGGTGATGGCTGGGCTGGGCTGGGCAATCAAGTACCGAATCAATTGATCCTCCGAATGCCGAGTGTCACGTTTCAGACCCTCAGTGGAGTATGAGAAAACAAACAGCCTCCAAAAGGGCCCAGAGCCAACTCGGGGCTATTGTCATCTCTGGCCGGCCTCGATTCCGCAACCAAGCCCTGTTCTAGCCCCAGGACCAATGCAACCACTCAACTGCTTCGGGTGTGCCTGAGCCAGCCATTGAGGCCCGGTGCCTGACAAAGACAGAACTCCAAGACCCGATGGTCGGCGTTCAAAAAACAGTCATACTCGATGGAGCCTGGTGGAGTTGGCGCTTGCATTGTAACTCGACTCGATTACCAATGCTCATTCATCCTTGAAGCCGAGGAACAAGTCGGCATCCATCCATCTGACTGCCACGAAAAGATTCCTGCTCGGGTAGGCATCTACGGAGCAGAGACATGTGCATTGCACCGCACCGCACCGCACTGCAGCGCATGCCATGTCCATGTACTGAGCAGAGCTTTTGCAGAGGCCACCAGCTTCAGCCCATCTCAACTCAGCCCCAAAAGCGGCTGTGTGGCACAGTGACCAGCAAACCCTGGCTCGCGATCGTCAGGAACACCACACCAAGCTTTCGCCCTTCTTCTGTTAGACCTCTTTTGGACATACGGGGACAGACAGTGGACCAATAGCTAGGGCAATTAGCAAAGAAAACTTACTGGCATGTGCAAGTAAGTCCAATTGACCTTGACCGTGTGGGTTCCCATGTTGGGAACTTTGTGTGCGGGTTGAGACATCATCAACTCGCGACAAAGGATGCGCGTCCTTGAGGGTTCGGCTGAGAACTGTTCGTCCGGTTGCCACCATCGAACGAACTCTCACGAGAGCAATATAAAAGCAATATGGAAATACCCGTCTCACAGCCGTTGTCGAGGCTGATCAACTTCTCACGAGAGCTGCAGCCCGAGACAAGGAGCTCCCTTCCTGGAGCGCCCAGATCGGACGATTCCCCCCTCTTCCTCTTCCCCACGATGGAATCGCAGATTCCCGGCATATCATGACGATTTCTCCTCTGATCCAGCGCGCATCTCGCGGAGAGACTCGGAGGACTCTCGGGCAGCGAAAAGCGAGTCTCAAGACGTGGATCCCTTGTCAGAATCTTTCCTCGCGGCGTATTACTGTAGGTAGACTGCAGAGAAGGCTGCCCAGACCCAGACCCAGACCCAGACCCAGCCCAAGCCCAGCATCAGGATCCAGACTTCCCAGAGGATCACCGGAAAATTCTGATCGAATTTTTCGTCAGCCTGGTGGAGATGCAAAGTGGGAATTGTTGGTCAACGCTCTTGGCTCTTGGTCAGCACCACGCCCTGCTTCCAGTCTCAGTCTGAACTTGAGACCTCCAGCCTCCCATTTCTTGATCCAATCATTTTAGAGTCAAATGCAAGCTATACCAAGCTGCTTAAGGTCTGCAGATGAGAACTTATCCATCAAGTTCCATATCTGAGAAGCCGGACCCTTAATGAACTTCAATGGCTGGCTGAACAGTGTAAACTGTCAAAGCGCAATGCAACTGTGGCTCCCTCAACTCTTCGGGGAACATGTTCCAGCCTTCCGATATCAATTGTGACGTGCCTCTGACGAGCTGGATCAAGTGAACCGATTTGGTAAAATCTGAAAGATTTTCAGGGCTCCAACGGTTCTCCCAGTCTCGATTGGCTCTGGTCTGCAAACGGCTTGACTAAAACGTCAACCTGTTGTCAACATTTTCATGAGGCTCATGCACCTCTCCCAGCAGTTTGGAGGCTCTAAACGGCATTTCTCCCTTTAAGCTTCCGAGTGTGCCCTCCCTGGGTGACATCGTGGGCTCCAGCCCTCTGACGAACTCGAGGGCGATGTAACCATACTGGAGATTGGAGAGCCATTGCCCAATCGTCATGCGGAGCCGCCCCTATCGCCACCAGGAACAGATTTCTGGGCGAGATCTCGGAGGCTTGGGACCCGAAGCTTTGGTTTGTGTGGCAGTCTTGAGAAACGGTTGCATCGTCAACGTTTTTGAAGACGACCCCAATGAGTTGATGAAGACGGATTGTTGAGCTATCTGCATCTTGACGATCCTTCTCTGGGTTGGTGTCATTGTCTCAATGGTAGAGAATGACTGCCGAGACAAGACCCTTCATGGTAGAATGCTTGCTGACATTCAATGTATGAGATTGCGGCCGCAGCCGTTGGACCTGCATTGGAACATCTGCGGCTGCCGGCCCGCGTCTCGCTCCCGACATTGGCTCAGTCCAGTCATCAAGCTCCAATAGTCGCCCTTTTGGCCGAACCTTGTCGTAAGCGACAGAGAAGATTGAGTAGGTATAATGGTCCAGATATGACCGATTTGGGATTCTGAGCCGTCATTTCTCTCACGGTCTCGTCATCATGGCGAGCTCTGAAGACACCGGGAGCTTGAGAATTATCCCCGATATAGAGGATGCAGCTCATAAGAGCTGAATAAGCTCATGTGGTTGCAACAAGGCTGGATACGACACAGCATGCCGCGTGCTGAGCCTGCCATTGCAGCCCGGCCCAATTCTGAGTCGAAAATGAGTTGAATCACGTCTACAAACGGGGACCTGGCTTCAGACAGATTGAGCACCGCTTACTCCGGCCATCCTGAGCCATGACGCTTTGACCGAGCCCGTAACCGCAGTTTCCTCACGACAATTCCAATTTTCGTGATTCCAGCATGTTGCGACAATGATGACGGCATCTGATGAGAGCGGCATTGATGAAAAGTGGTTCCTCTTGCACTCCTGAGAGCCGTTTGAACTCCCATCAAGCTTGTTTCCTTGTTTGTAGATGGATCGTCATCATGGTGGGAGGACCTCACCTGCAGATGACAAGGGTCCGAAATACTTGCTGCCTTGCGACCGAGGCAACATTTCCTTCTTGCCCAGGCATCAAATGTTGCGGGTCAACAACGAGGCGGGCTGGTCTAGCAAAGACGGTAGGGATCTGCAAGGGGCGTAGGTGGGAACAACCAGCCAATCGCGCACAGAGGACGGAGACTTCGGACAAAGGTGAAGAGGAGAAGGCAGAAGAAAGGTTGACGCAGCTTTGTTCCCAAAAGGAAGAAACCGCTCGCTTCCATTAACTTCATAGCGCCGGATTGTCAATGGCTGAAGGGGGGTCGGGTAAGGGTTCCTGTGGGTTTAACTTTGTCGAAGCTTTGATTGAATGCTGGCTGCCTGCAATGCTGTATTGTCGTCCATGGGAAGAAAACAAGAGGTTGGCAATGTCTCGGCAGCTATTGTCAGAGACACACGTCGTCATCAAAAGGAACAGAGGGAGCGCCTATGTTGCAGAAGGGTGCAAGGCGAAGCTTCCCCCATTGTCCAATAGCTTCCCTGCATGCAGCTCATACCCTACCCTACAAGGAGAGGAGAGGGCCTCGGAAATTCCAGCGATGACACAACGCCACAGAAGAACAATGGAAGACGAGATTGAACCCCGAGACCGGAACCAGAGAACATAATCACACGACTTGAAGGCTTCTTCACCTAGTCTTGGACCGTTTCACCCTCTCCTCGCCCAAGAGTGACCTTCATGAGCGTTGTCTGCCACATGGTGCTCATGTGCGTGACAGCTTGACGACTCGTGAAGTGCAAACTCAAAACTGCCTTCTAAGATTGTGCAAGTTGTCCGACTGTCAACCGGGTTCAAGACGGAGGAGTAGTAGTGCCGGTCGGCCAATTCTCCCTCAAAGAGAGTTTGTTGATTCCAGCGCCAGTCCGGATCAGTAAGGTGTAGCCGTCGTCCTCAACGGTGCTTCATCATGTCGTAATTCGCTATCGATACCGGGTGATACAGACCATCATGGTTGGCAGGTCCAAGAGTCTTGGACGCCGTCGTGTGTCAAAGCGACTTCTCCAGACCCATGTACAATTATCCATGTTTATGAAAGTTGTGCCAGATGAGGGCAGCCGGAAACATGTGCGACCTACCACACACAGCTAGAGCCCAGCGAGATCCAACCGACTGCAACGACAACGACAACCGAATGCAAGCGTGAGAGCGGAACGGCTGCCAACTTCCGCGGGCACCGACTGGGAGGGAGAGAACATTCGTCGCCGCCTTCTTGACAGTGTCGGGCCAGGTACCGTGGTCAAGCTAATGCGGCAGGGCCTTCAACCCCCGAGACCAGGGCCATCGTGGCCGCTGGGGGATGGCTAAAGCGTACGCCGCGCGACGAGGAGGGTCCTTTGGCGGTAGGTACATGCTTTTCGGTTGTGCAAGCGGTCTCGAGACGTGGGCTAGAATGGCAAGTCGGTGTCTTCCGTCAATGAGTCTCGCGATGAGCAAAATCCGGTAATCTTGCTGATGGGGTTGGTGGTCGAGGGAGGCAGCATGTTTGGTCATTTCTCCGAAGACTCTCCCCGACATGTTCGTCGCTGGGTCTCCATCCGATCAGCACATCGGATCTCGATGCTTGTCCGATGAGACGTCGACTGGGAAAGATCCTGGTAGATCGATACCAAGCAGACTGGAGACGGTAAAATGAGCAAAGGAGGGTTAAGCTTTTCATCGCTCTTGTCTCCCGGAGCGCTGGACCACGGCGGTCGCTTCCACTGCGCCGGCGCGATTTGGCGTCTTTTGGCGTCTTCTCTGCGGGCCCTCGAGCAGCCTCTCACTGCTGGGCCTCGAAGCCACGCAGACCCGCCCTGTCTTTTGGTAGCCTTCCAGGTTCTTCTATGGCCCCCGGCACGACGCCTCGGCATCACTTCCCTTCCACTGGGAAGGCTCGGGCTGCGGCCGCTAGACCACGATGGGTAGAGCGCCCCGTTGGCCACGAGTCTGCCCGCTCCGGGAAGCATGCGACGTGAGACTCGATGAAGCAAGACAACAGAAAGGTTGGGATGTAAAGAGCGGTGTTGAAGAAGAAGAAACATGGGAGGCTCAGTTCTGGGTCTCAGGAGAAGGATCCCAGTAGCGACCCAACGCAACGGTTTCATCTCCCTGCGTATGGGGATTTGCACAGAAGTTTCCAGCCATCTCAGATCCAGTTCAAGGGGAGAGCAAGACGGTGAGTGGACGAGTGTTTGCAAGAGGGGCACGGGCGAATCAGTGAATTTTTTTCAGTCAATTGACTCTTCACACTCCGAAAGGGAAAAAGAAACAATCTCTGGTTGTGTCGGATGCTGCCGCCTCGACAGCCAGCAGGCATCCCGTGATGACGAAGTGGATTGCGGTTCAACAGGACGGATAGAAGTGGGCTTCGCAGAAGCGACCAGAACAAAGACGAACGGGTAGACACATCAGGAGTTTGGGGAAAACAACGGCTGGATCGTAAAGACGGAGACACGGGAGAGGTCCAGTTGTCATGCTGGAAAGGCTCCAGTGTCCAGGCTCACCGAGGAAGGGATCGACGTTGTTTCCTCATTTTGGCGGCAAGCCCAAGATAACGACGTAATGCTGCAGTTTTGGATGGTTTAAAATTGACAGTTCGTGTGACTGTGCCTTGGAAAAAAAACACGGAGTTGCTTTGGACGGTGTAAGGAGAAGGACCTGTGCCGTCAGCGGCTTGTGTCGACCGTTTCCTCTTCCTCTGATTGAGTTTCATTGGTGGCGGCAAGACGGGTAAAAAGTCTGATTGTCGGAGCGGGAAAAAAAAACCTTGGACGCGACGGGGAGTTGAAGTTTTCCGCTAGGCTCGATGATGTCTCCCCCGAGAAGCACGCGCAGTCCTTCCACAATGGCACAAGCGTCCGGCGTCCAGAACCGAAGCCAAAGAAGAAAAACGGCGGCGAGGCGAAGAGAACAGTGAGAGACGGTGAGTGCCGTCGCAAGTCCCCGATTCATGGATCCATGGGATTCCGAGGACAAGGATGGGCTTCGAGGCCCGTTGGAAGCGGAAACGGCGAGGGCAGAATCGAGACTGGACTCTTCCTTGGGTGCGCCGACCCGGAGAGGCGGTGCCAGATGGCCGAAGACAGGGCTACGTACCCCCTGCTGGCGCTTCCCAAGCTCCTGCACCCTTGTCGGCGCGGCTTCTGCTTCTCTGAGCCCTTGTCGGCGCCCAGGCTGTGGGAAGCCCTGGTTGACAGGGAGAGACTCGCTGGAAAAGCTGGGGCTCGGCCCAATGTGGGACGACAAGTGGGAAGATTGGATGAGGAGATGGTAAGAGGTCAAGAGGATTGCATAGCATCTCTGGTGGGATCAATGACAACACAAAGCAGCAGCGGGGGGCAGCATGATGAGAAATCGATGAAGGATGAAGGCGTCAAGAGAACAATGAGCGGGATGAGCAGGAAAAAGAAAGGAAGAAGACAAAAAGAAATTTGAGCTACCGACGATCTTTGCGTCCAATGGAAATGGATCGGAGACGCTGAGGGGGAGCTTGTTGCCATGTGAAGGAAGGAGCTGCCAGAAGCCAAACTGATCTTGCCTTTTGTGGCGTCCATCCCACGGGTCAATATCAAAGATTGTCTCAGACGGCCATGATGAATTCAATCGAGCATCGAGCAACAAAGGGAGCATCAGAATTGAGACCCAATGGCTCGGTAAATTGTTCACCAATGATGATGGATTCTCAATTGCCAATTCATCCCTTCCCTTCGCAAAACGTCGCTTATGCTCGGAGTCTTCTCCATCTTCAGGGTCCTCCTCCCTCTGGTTCCCTCGGCGCATGTGCTTGTTCACCTTCATGGCTTCCAGGATGTTTGAGCATGGCCCCCCTCACTCAAACAGCGAATAGCTGCAGCCACTCGTCTCATTCTGTGTTTGTTTCGTCTGCGCGGATATACAGTACATGCACATAGTGTCATGGCCTCGAAGCTGTATGTATGTAGGTAGTCTGTTGTCGTGTCGATCAGCCCAGGGACAACGCCTAACCTAGACTCAGGAACTAGAGCCACGGATAACGCAAGGATTGCCCCCTTGCACGCCCTGTCTCTCCCGACTCCATGTCTCTTCTCCAAACGTCCAGCCTCTTGGGAGCTAGCAGCGGACTTGTCGTGGTAAGGGCAGGGCTTCTCCGGAACGACATCTCTCTGTCTTCCGGACGAGCTGGCCAACCTCCAGTCCCCCACTGCAGAGCCTGCAGAGTCCACAGACAATGCCGCGCCCCACCCGACTGAGCGCTGGAAGAGCCCTGCCGGAACCCACTGTGCCCTGTGAGCGTCCACTGGAAGCTGTTCTAGCTGTTAGAACCCAGTTGACTCAATTGCCAGTCCCATGATCCCCTCGTCCATCTCCCCATCCACCTCTCCCCTTTACCCCCATCAACACGTCACAGACTCCCCCTTCACCGAGTCGCGAAGCAGGAGTCGACAGTAGCCGCGACAAGGCCACAGAGACACGGCGTCTCGTCTCAGGCGAGCCAGCCTCGACCGAGGACTCCTCCCCGCGTGCCCCCCGGACAAGTCACCCAATCCTTCACCCCTGTCCCAGACCTGGCATAACGGCGCTGCTTATACTGTCTCCTGCACGCAGCATCGACATTTTGACAAATCCATCACCGCCAGTCAAGCCGCAAATCAACGCGCGCAGGTTCAGGGACAGCAAAAAGCACATGGCAGGATACTTTGTAGAGAAAGCACAAGTACAAGGAGTCTTCTTCTCACCGGTCATGTCAAGTTCACCACACAGCATTGGATCATCCAACAACGTACAGTACATACATACTTCATACATATAAAGTACAACGACGATATCACATCACATACACACCTACAGCCGCGGTACAGTAGCAGCAGCAGCGCAGCAACAGAAGCAGGCCCATGTACTTGCGCCCAACCGACGGCTCAACACGTGGACGACCGAGCGCTTCGTCTCCCATCATCCATTCAAGTTACTTCGGCCCTGTCCTGTACGGATACCGTGCTGCTGTCTGGCGCACCCCAGCCAACGCCAACCTACCTATCCAGCCCAGCCGCCGCCCAGACGCCCGAGAGAGCCCATCACCCATGCATGACCTGGTTTCCCGCTTTTGATATAACCGTCGTGTCGTGTCCGGCTAGTTCTCTCCCTCTTGTTCAACGGCCTCTCATCGGACTAGGAAATCCTGCACCTCCTCCACCTACAGTCTCCCAGCAGAGCAGACGCAGACCAGAGGAACCATCCGTTTGTCGGTCAACTTGACTTGTCTCTGTCGGTTGTTACGAGTCACACCCGCCTCACGAGCGCTAACGCAAACGGAGCCAACCACGACCAACCAACGGTTGACTCAAGGCATTGGAAAAAAGCAACCAGCGATTCACCCGACGACCGGACTTTGTTTTTTTCACAGCGGGCTCGCTACCAAACATCAACAAAAAAAAAAACAAGAGTCAGCACACAGCGACTACGCCCAGGTTGGCACCGGACACAACCCACTAAAAAAGCCCACCGGTCGGGAAGCCGTCGCCTCGTGGACTGTACCCAACCTACCCCACCATTTTCCCGCCCAGACCAGAAGTCGCGACCGAAGGAGCCCAGGCTTGGGCTTACAGGACAGCAGAGGACAGGACTGAAGTGAGGGGACCCGCCCCGTGCTCGCTCTTGCCCTTCCCACCCACTCCCACTTCCACCATCCCACCTGCCTGCAATCCCACCCCGGTCTCTGAGGAAAGAGTCCCCCCCGGCCCCCGGATCCGCCGCCACTGCACTTGCCTTGCACTGAGCCCTTCCTTCAAAGTACCTTTGTACCTACGTACCCACGGGCAGCTGCTGTGCCACCACCGCCATCCACATCCACATCCACACCCACCTCCGAGGCATCCCTCTTTACTTTACTACTAGTACTCCCTCCTCCTCCTCTTTTACCCTTCTTCACCAACACCATACTGTACATCCCAATCGAAATAGTCGTTCGCTTTCACATCATTTTCGACATCTACGGCTTCGACCGTCCCCGGCCGACATCATGTCGCCCAATCTCAAGCCGCTGATCCTCCCGCAGCTGGTCCAAGAGCGCCGCAAGTGGGATATCCAACAAGTCAACGCTGAATGCGACCTCTCCTACGTCTACTACACAACAAACTCGTCTTCGTCCGATGTCGCCTCTCCCGTTACCCCGACTTTCTCTCCCAAGGGACACTTTCGAATGTCGAGTTCGGCTTCCTCTCTCGACCTTCCTCCTCAATTGAACGAGAGTCCTGTTTCTCCCACCCAGTCCGTCCACCCCAAAGCGCCCAAGCGACTATTGCCCGACGTGCAGGAGGAGCCTTTGGAACCCGAACATGAGGAGAATGACAGCACCGATCTCGAGGATCACTTTGGTCTCTACAGCTGTCTCTGTATGTCCCGTCCTTTTGGTTAGGTTGTTTGGAACCGTCCTCGACCTTTCCTGTTTCCCTACCGGCGACCTTGGAGTTACTGACCTAATACTTTCCCGTTTAGGCGACGAGCCCTGTGAGCACCGAGATAGTTCCGAAGATCTCATGTTCAATGGCAACCTTGTGAGCGACTACGACATCGACTACGACATGGGTTTTTTGAGTGACGGTGACGTCCCTCCCGAAGCACCCTCTCGAAAGAGGTCGGGTACCGACTCCCCCTTTGCTGGTCTCTCGTCACGCATCGGCTCGCGGCTCCCCAGCATGTCACGATGGAGATCCAACAGCCGCCGGGGCAACCCTATGCTCTCTCCCAGCACCGAGCTTAGTCTGGAGAGTGTTGTACTATCTGGAGGTCCTTCGAGTCGTTCGTCGTCCATGTCTGCCCCGAGCCGTCCTCAGGATCGTACACCGGAGAACACTGGTCTGCCTACACCTGCAGTGTCATATTATGGAAGCACCGAGAGCGTCAACCTGCCAACCAGCCTGCCTGCGCCTATCGACATTGAGAAGGCACAAGCCCACCAAGAGCGGTCGAGTTTGGAGCGAGAGCGTGGCCTGGCTACTACTCCTCTTCTTCCTCCTCTCATGACCAGCCCTCTCAGCGGACCCCCGCCCGAGTCGCCTCTTCAGTCGCCCACCGTCGCACCTCACTCAGCAACTGTGGACATGCCCTCACCGCTGCCGCCTTCGACACACTTCCCTCGACCGTCTTTGAGCACCAAGCCGTCTGTCTCTTCGTTCCGGGTCTGCCCCAACAGCCCCGAGCTGCCGCTTCCTCTTCCATCGATTCTGCAAGAGCATGATGAGTGGTCAGACCGCCTGGGACACGCCAACTTTACCATCACGCCGCAACCGTACCAGCCCGAAGCCGTGAACCTAGAAGCGCTCCGACAATTGCGTCACGACTGGGATCTGGCCCGATGTAACTACATGAAGCACTTGATTCGAACGGGCGAGAACTATGGAGAGACGAGCAAGATCTTCGCATTGACCGAGGCCAAATGGCAGGACCTCGAGAAGCGATGGAGGGCGATACACGACACTCTGATGGAGCAGATTGTGGAAGCTACCAGCTCAGCACCTCCATCGACGAGTGACTCTCGAAGCCGAAGCCGTGGTCGCGGACGGGCACGAGCCAGCAGCGGCGGAGCTGCCCTCCTGGGAGGACGACCTCCCGTGGACGACATCTTTGCGGGAATGCAGTGGCGACGGCTCGAGGACGGACTTCCCAGCGCGATTCCACGACTGGTTGACGCAGAGGGCAAGTTCCCGGCGCGAGGCGACGAGGACATTGTAGGACCCATGCAACGGGACGAAGTGATGCTACGGACGCACAGCGAAGAGCGCAAGGGAGCACGATTCTGGAAGAATCTGGCCGGCAAGGTCGGACTCCGAAAGTAATGGATTGATTCGGATGCGATGCGATGCGAAACTCGAAGACCAACGAACGATAATACCTATTCACGACACGACCTTGATGCGATGACGACTAGACAAAACTAGAAGTCATTCAACGACACTCAACGCACGGCCAGCTAAGCTATCATGGGGTTTGCTTGGCAATTTCTATTTCTCTCTTGTTCTTTTTTCCTCTTTTTTTCTGCTCTTCTTTACTTGCGGAGATACCCCGACTCATGTCACTCCTTTTTTCTTTTTTTTGGGATGATTGATTCCCTGTATAGCCACGACGGCAACTCGCACGCAAACCCCTCGCGTTCTGTACTTGAGCAGACAGACAGACGTGTGCACATTAGTTATTATTGGTTATTGTCTAGACCTGTACATAAATGGATGGATGGACGGGAAGGGACTGGATTGGAGGGGCGTTGCCAGGGACATTTTGTTTTGCAGTTGAAAAAGTCAAAAAGCTTAGATCAGGGAGGGAGGGAGGCGAAAAAGGGACAGAGCCATGTGAGCCTGTCCCTGGAGTTTGTACTGCTTTTTTATTTTTGGTTGATTGATTTTACCCTCTTGAAGGGTGCGTGTTACACACATGCACGACATACAGGTTCAGATGCAGACACAAAGAGACAAACAGTTGAGTTATCCGTCGACAATGGATGGCATGGCAAGGCAAATGCAGATAATGGACCTGGTCAGGGATGGATGATTGGATGAGCATCTCTGACAGGTTGGGCAAAACAGGACAAAGAGGGGAAGCCAGAGACGAGCATGACATGACACAGCACAGGGGGGGTGGTTTGTACAATGATGGATGTGTCTGTGCCTCTCTGATGGCTTTCCTTGGTGGAGGGTGTAGGAGAAGCCCTCGGACCCTGACGAGGAGTCGAGGAGCAATGAAGTAAAAGAATAAAAACGTTGAACAAACAAGATGTCGAATGCATTGCTCATGATGTTGTTACTCGTGATGTTCCTCAATGGTGTTTTACTAAATGTTTCGATCGACAAAGAATGTTTCGTCGATCAAACCACCTCTTGAAAACTGACAGGATGCAGTGAATCCATCATCCCTGACAGAAAAAAGCCCATAGACGGTTGATCCAAGCGAAGGAAGGGAAGGGATGGCAGAAGGGTTTGAGCGTCGGTAACACTGCCTTTGACGCCGCGATACGATGCGACCCCTCTGGCTGAGCGGGCGCCGTCGCCTCACCAACATCCCCCCCCATCCCCTCGTGAACCTTTTTCAGGGCTGAAGAAAACGTAAACCATGACGAAAGAGGCTTTTTTTTTTACTCTTTCCCCGCGTACAGTACGCGTCGGAGAGTAGACGCCACCGCGTTTGAAGACCTACATGAAAGGGACAAGCCATTGGACAATGAAACCTCAAACAAAAAGGCTGCTTGCATAAATGTGTAACTTTTTGTTATGGGAAAGATGAGCCGGAGTAAAATTGACAGATCTTGAACATGTCGTCGCCCGTGGAAAATGGGGAAGTACAACACGGGAGGATGCATTTCGGGGGAAGAATGTGCTGTCTCGGAGGGTGTCTCGTATTTGTTGTTTTCTGGATGCATACACGATTGGAGGAGCTTGAGGAATATCTTACGCGTCTATTCTTGAATGGACTCTTGGATGTGAAGAGTGAGTGAGCTCTTGTATATGTGTGTCACCTGTCGCTGTGTTAGGATTAAGTTGCACAGCGAGGATAGGTCCTGTTTGACCAAGTTCGCGGGGTTGATGCGGGACAGACCCTGTGCGCCTTTGACAGACTATTGTGTATGATTCTGGTCTATATAGACGGGACGAGGTCTAAGTCGGCTGTGCATGTCGTGGATACTCGGGTATGCTTGTTGGTGCATAAGGATTGATGTATAAGGCTAGGATAGTGTTGATCATGACTATGCTCGGTCAGGACCTGTATTAAGCTTAACGGGTATGGTCGATCACATGTAGATCTCATAATATACAGCCGCAATACATTCGTCTTGTCTTTACACAGATATCACCACTTACTCTCACATGTTTGAGTTATCTTACCCCACCCTCAACTCAATTGACACATCGTAGAGACAATGACTTGCCTTATTGTCAAAGTGCTTACTCATCGGTCATCCAGTGATGATCTAAGAATGGGGAGACACATGTGAAACTGTCGCTAGAAATGACGTGCACTACTTTTTGATCCAATTTTGGGGATTGCATCTGAGACATGGAGTGAGGGTATTTGTTCTATCTTTGTCTTTGAGCCTTCTAGCTCTGTTTGAGGTTCAAGAATCTGGAATAAAGGAATGGCATGAGGCGTTTCGAATGCTGGTTCTTGATGCGCCGGTGTTGGGGAGATGGTCAAGGCAACGTGTATGGCCACAAACATTGGCCATGTCTGTGTTGAAAGCCTGGACCTATTTTCCTATTGAGTCTGGGAGGGTTTTCTTGGCATGTTTCTGATCATCATCGAACCTTATCTCTATTGGTGAGGCCGTGTGTTGTCTTTGTATCTTGGTTAGCGCTGCTTTCATAGAGTTGAAGGCGAGCCTCGCCTTCTTCGAAACGGGCAGCGCGACCGTGGAAGAAGGGGACGACAATCTCACGGGAAACCGGCGTCTCGAACGGATGAGGGACCGCCTCGAGGAACGGGAAAGCAACCTCGAACACCTGAGAGACATGGAGAAACACTAGGTAGGGACCGATGCCAAAGATCGTCCCAAATGCCGACATAGACCCGACGAAAGGATTCTTCCCACGCAACCCATACATCGAAGGTGCTTCTCCGGGTACATGATTTTCATCAATGTCCACACGGCCCACGAGTTCGCGGTGAAGGTCGTTCCTGGTCGTGCCATTCTGTGAGAACCTGGCAAGTTTGTCGATTTGGTATAGGAAAGGTCTCCCGCGTACGTCTTCCATTCGAGCTTCGAATCGTTGTCCATGGTATCTCCCCATTCAGCCCAGAATTTTCCTGCGGTCACGTAGTTCTCCCACGACTCTTGTACGGAAAGCTTATCAACGACTACATTGAGGCCGCACTAGAGCTTGATGGCTAATACATGAAACGTCTCATAAATAACTATTGTAAGCTTGTCTATTGTGTACCGAGGGTGCCAACTCGACACCCATTCCCAACATCGATTCACTCGACAGCATTGAGCAAAGCTCTGGAATCGTCCACCATCCCGGAAAGAACCCCAAACAAGACAAAGCCCACACGAGAGACGTCTAAACATGGTCTCTCCTCAGAAGAACTCGCCCGTCTGGCGTGGTTAGCGCGTAGTGGATGTGAGTAGAGAGCATGGAGCAGCTCAGGGATGTCAGCGGAAGTGGTAGGCAAGAGTGAGCGCCTCGAAATCGGTCTCTATGAGAAGTTCATCTCTGTCGAGTCTTGAAAAGACCCCGGTGCATCCTTGACGTACTCGAGGGAATGTAGCGACGGGCCACATTGCCAAGCACTTCCTGGCTGCAAGTAGTGATCCAGTCGCGCTCGTCGATCGTACTTCCGAATGATCTGCCGCTGAGCCATCGCTTTGGTCAGCTCTCTCTACATTGAACGCGACGTGCTCCTTCTCGGCCACCTTCCCGCTCTAATCGTGCCAGATTCAGGTCCACGACTTGCATTTTAGGTCCAGGAGCAGTCCGAGAAAGACAGGTGCGCCAGAAAGGCGGTTGGGTTCTCCTCTAAGGAATCTGGGGGAGCCAACCTGAGTCGCCTCGTTCACGTCTCCAGACACGCCCAGCGGCTCTTAGAGCGGCCTTGCTGGGAAAAGGCACTCAGACCCCAGGGGAGAACACTCTGCTATTTGGGTCTCCTCAGAACACACTTGCCCTTGGCGAGCAGACAACTATTAATGGAACTCCGGGCGTGAACACGCTTCTTAACACACCCGATCTTACTGGTTTTGGTGCGGCTAAGGACCATTCTGTATTCCAGACCCCAGAGCTCCCCGCTGGGGAGAACACTCTGTTATTCGGTCCTCCTCGCAATGGGTTCACTCCTATTGAAGACACAACTCTCCGCGAAGCCCCCGGAGTCGATACTCTCCTCATGACTCCCAATGCTATTGGTCTCGGCATCACACAACACACCAACCGGACTCCCAACTTCGACACACCTAAGACCACTGGAGCGGATGATATACTCGTTGTATCTTGGGATGACCTGCCAGCCACTACTCCCGCTCCTAAGGCCATGGTTAATTCACCGCGCAAGCGACACCTGTGTCATTGAACACAGACGTCTACGTCGATGGCGCCTCTGCTGGGCCTTCCACGGCTGGATTCCTGTTCATGACTCAAGAATAGAAGCAAGTTATGGATTCTCAAGACGATGTCTGTATATGTTAGCTGGGCCGCATTACTTACTGTTGAGTTCCTCGTAGACACAAAGAAGACATCATGAACCATCACCAGATAAAGAGATCAACAGGCACAGCATCAAACATGTCATTTCCATACACGAGCCTTCCGGCTCTCCCAGTCCAAAACTATCAATCGTCTTTCCTCGACGAGATATCCCATAAAACAAAAAAGCAAACAACAGCAACAACAACAACCACCGACACAAAAACCAACTCAGACATAGGCTCACACACAACAACTCAGACAACAAACACAAACAAACACAAACCCCCTCAAGTCCACTGTGGTATCTTGCGCAACCACCAACGCCGCGCCCAAAAAGAATGCTTTTCCCCCAACGCCCCAAAAAATGCAGTCATACACATTGAATTACCTCCTCCCTAGGAGGATCGGAGGCCATCCTCCCCTTCCCCCCCCCACGTCCCCTCTCTCGTCGCCGTCGTCCAAAAAACACCACGCTCCCCTTACGACTGGGAGCGGGTTCGAGCCCGCGTCACCCTCTGGGGCTTGACGGGCGTGCCGTTGCCAGCCATGCCCAGATCTTCAGCGGCCTTAACGGCACGCTTCTTCTGGGCAGTGGACTTGGGCTTGGCAACGCCCGTCTTCCCCTGCGTCACCTTGGCCTTGGTAGGCCGTCCACCCTTCTTGGGCTTCGCCTCCTGGACGCTCTCCAGGGGCTCCCTCCACACCACCGACTTCTTGCCCTTGCAGGCACTTGACTCACCAGACGCCCGGCTCGCGTCCGAGTCATCCTCACCCTTGGTCTCTGTGTGCTTAGCCAGGACCTGGGCGGGATACTCGGCGCTCCCCTTGTTCCTCTTGGTGTTGAGGCGCGTCTGGTGGGTCAAGTCCTGCTGCTCGCTGCGCACGCTCGAGTTCAGGACAGCGCCGCCGTTGCGGCCAGCGCCAGACCGATTCAGCTTGATCGGAGTTGGGATCGACGACTTGGGAGCACCGCTGGTCTGCTCCCGCGACCGAAGTCGCGTCGATCGCCGTGTGACTGGACCCTCATCCTCAGTCACCTCCGTCTGCTTCTCAACAGTCTCCATCACCTCTGCTGTCGCCTCTTCAGCATCGGCTGGGAGATCTGTCATCTCAATCGCCAGGTCTATCTTCTGGCGGACAGTCTTTGTGCGGCGAGCTCGCTTGGGCGTAGTCTGCTTGGTCTCCTCCTTGCTGGACTTGGCCTTCTTGGCGGGTGACTGCACTTCACCGCTGACGTCGTCGTGCTTGCGCTTGTTCTTCTGTGGGCTCCCCCTGTTAGGGCTTCGTGCCTCCAGAGGTTGTCGCTTCGCAATCGGCGCCATGGGAGATCCAGTCTCGGTAGTGGTAGTGGCGATACTCTGGCGGGAGCGCTTGATGAACTCTCGCATGTACTCGCGGCCAGGGCTATCGTAGTCATGACGACGCGTGTCTGCTGTCTGGGCAGGTGCGGCTTCTTGCGGAGGTGTGGTGTTGGAAGTCGTCTGGATTTCGGGAGTATCAAGAGCTTGCGCCGTGTTCTCAGCAGGAGTAGCCTCGGCGGGAGTGGTCTCAACAGGACCAGCTTCAACATGATTGCTGGTGGTAGGAGTGGAGTGAAGAGGAGCAGTCGTCTCTGCAGGAACAGGCACAGGAGTAAGATTCGTGGGGTTCGAGTCGTTGACCTTCTGGACAGGTGTAGAGGCGGGCAAATCATCCCATGACATGGCCAGAGTCTCATCGGCTCCAGTCACCTCCGGGGTCTCGGCAGGACTCATATCGGCGTGGACGGTTCGGGCGGGGGTGGTGGCCGGCAAGTCATCCCACGAGACAACAAGGGTCTCGTCTGCGACCGTCACCTTGGGGGTCTCCAGACTAGAGGTGTCGGTGACGTTGTTGGTGATTCCTAGGCCAGTGGCATTAGGAGTTCCGATAAGGGTATCAACGCCAGGCAAACCTTGCATGCTAGTGTTGTTGACGGGGGTGAAGCCGTTCGCGGGCGAACGGAATATCAGAGTGTTCTCTCCAGCGGGGAGCTCTGGTGTCTGAAAGCCGGGTGTATTTGAGATATTGTTGGCGGCGCTAAGGGTGGTGACATTGGGGGTCCTAAGCAGGCTGTCCATAGCAAAAGTTCCATTAATATCCGTGATTTGGCTAGGAGTCAGCCCGTTGCGGGGAGAGCCGAAGAGTAGAGTGTTGTCTCCTGGCGGGAGCTCTGGGGTGTGAAAGCTTGTTGCACCGGAGACATGAGGAGTTTCGAGCACACTGTCAATGGTAGGTACCTGACCAACAGTAGGTGAATTGAACGTGATTCTGGGTGAAGAAGAGATGGAAGGCGACATGGAAAACTGAGATCCGTCGAATCCTTGGCTCGCGGGGAACATGTGGGCGTACTCGGCCGATAACTTAAATCTGACAAAGAGTCTGCCGTTCTGCTCAGTGACAACGACCTTAGCGTTACCCTGGCATCGGTCATCGGCCATGCGAGAAAGAGAGTAGACGGAAGCGGGAGGTGAAGAGACATGAGTTCCGAAAATATCAGGATTCTGGCGCATGTCTATGTTCACAACACCGTGCTCAATCGTGGCGGTAGGGGTGGGGTGAGTGTTAGGAAGAGCTTGCTCGGCCTCATCGGCGGCATCGGTGTCGGCGTGAATCAGCTCGACAGTAGCGTCTTCTTCAACGGGCTCAGTGATAGTGTTAACGTCCATTGTGGGCTCAGGTTCAGTAACCTCTTCGACGACGCTAAGTTCGACGGTGGGAGCAGCATCAAGGATAGACTCGGGTTCGGTGACCTCTTCGACAACGCTGAGTTCAGCGGCAGTAGCAATATCCAAGGTGGCCTCAGGCTCAGAAGCTTCCTCGACGACACTAAGCTGAGCAGCATCGGCGTTGGTAGAAGTGGACTTGGCGGGGGTAGAGGTGACAGAGTCAAACAAGTGGCCAATCGAAATGTCATCGCGGAAGATATCCTGCTCTTGGAATCGAACCTTCTGGGGCGAAGAAGAAGCGCGACGGGCCTTGTCCTTGAAGTACTTGCGGAGGAGGGGCTCACTCTGGCGTCGGCGGGCCTTGTTGATGTTCTTGATACGCTTAGGCTCGCTAGCCTGAACAGAGGTGTTCATCCAAGAGATGGAAGAGTTGAAAGATGGAGAGACAGTGCCAAAGTCGAATGAAGCAGACTCGGCAGATCGAGGAGTAAGGTCGAATTGAGGCAGCTGAGGAGTAGTGGGGGGGAGGAGAGCAGCCAGGCCGATGGGGCTGTCGGACTGGATGGGAGTAGCAGGCGCCCGCATAGGTCGCACGGGGCTGAAGACCTTGGGAGTGGAGGGATCAAGTCGGCTCCATCGAGAGGGAGTGGGAGCGACGGGTCGGGCATGTGTGAAGTGCTCAACTGAGGTATCCTCGAACATGTCGGCGGATTGAGTGAGAGGGCTAGAATCGATACCGCTAGGCGTAATAGCAGGCTTCGCAGGGTTGGGCGACTGCTGAATGGGTGTAGAAGGAGCCGAATCGGACTTGGTAGGAGATGGAGAGACCTTGGGACTCGAGCCAGGGACAAGCTTGTAGACGCTGTTCGTGAGAAGGCGCATGCTCTTCTTGATAGGGCTTGTGAGTCGGGCGATTCGCTTCTGTGGCGATCGCGCTTCGGCGTGGATGACGGGTCGGAGGATGTTTGTTGGAGTGGGTGGCTCGGTGTAGTCGGTGACATCGGACAATCGAGGGCCGGCAGAAACATGCTTGCGAACGTTGCGCTGCGTCTGTCGCATGATGTAAAGCGACTCGGCGATGGATGCCGTCTTCAGGCTCACTTGGCCGTCACCGTTGATCATCGCTCGTTCGATAATAGGGAGGAGTCGACCGTAAATGCCCAGCTTGTTACCTCCGTTGGGAGCAAGTGATGCAGGAACATCGACAGTGTCGCCGCCAGCGTATCGCTTCGTGGGCACGACTTGGACAAACTCGCCGCGTCGGGCTGCAATCTTGTCTGCAAGGCGGGTGGCGGTGGATGTTGTCATGTAGTAGTTGGTAACGTCAACTAGAGAAAAGTCAGTGAGTGAATCAGTGGCAGAAGCAGCAGACATACCCTTGGCAACCATCCAGATGTTAGCTACTTCAGCTTCGGAACAAGCTTGTCCTTCAAATTCGATGTCTCCCTGCACAGGCTCAAAGTCCACACTTCGGCGTCGAATGCGTCGCGACTCTTCCTCGAGAGTAAACTCATCGGCAGCCGGCTCAGGCTCGGGCGCGGGGGTCTTGAAGGTCTTTGCGACAGCGGAGTCGAGGTGGCGGCGTCGTGTGCAGAGACCGACTCGCTTCATGATCTGGCCCGTTTGACCAGTGGAGGAATGGCGCTGGATCGGGATGCGAGACCAGGCGGGGAGACGAGAAATGGGTGTAGGGGCAGCGAGATCTGCGCTCCAGGACCTGCAATCGCGTTAGCCATCTCGTGTGTGGGTGCATCAACATTGTGCGCAAGCCTACATGTTGGTGGCTTGTGTGCCAGTCTGGTTGTGAGTGGAGGAGAAGAAGGGGATGAAGGAGGTTGAGACGGGTTGACTTGGATTAAATGTTAGCAACACAAGAGAAGCTTCAATAGAAAAGAAGAAAGAACTTACATCTTCATGGGCGATTGCCCGAAACCCCAGATGGGGGTATCCGCGGCCGACATCGCGAAGGATGTACAGCGCGGGAACGAGAGAAAGTAAACAAACCGCCCAAAGCAGCGGGGCAACGATCAAAGAGTCGACGAGAAATCTGTAAAGACGAAGCTTAAAATGAAGCTTCGAAAGTTTGAGAGAAAAGGTCGGTGACTCGGAAGATTGTAAAGCGCAAATGCGTGTGTGTGTGTGTGTGTGTGCGAAAGAAGAGGAGGAAAAGTTCGGGTACGAGTTGCGCGCGGGAAGATTGTTTGGTGGAGAGAGATGGATGGATGTGTTGTGTGTTTGTAGAGGTTGCTAGGATTTGGGAAGAGTGTGGGCGGGTACACCCTTTGCTGCCAGACGCGTCGAGGTGCGGTGCCAAACAACCGCGCGGGTCACGTGGGGCGCACCCTTTTGGACTCCACTCTGCACGACGCGCCGCTGGTCGCCAGTTGATGGCCGCCTACAGGGGGGATGCAAAGTGAGGTGAGGGGTTATTCAAGGCAAACGCGCTGTTCTATTGTCGAGAATCTACTGGTTAAGGAACGTTCTGTTTGTTTCTCGACAGAATGAGGCCCACGTCGCAAAGTCCCGTTGGATCAAAGGACGACATTTAAAGAACCACTACAACCATTTGGCGTCAAGCTCGGAGCAGCATGTAGAATCATTAGAACAGTGCACCCGGAGCCAATCGCTTGAGCCTAATTAGACCTGTAGTGAAACTCTGCCGATCAGCCACTTTAACTGGCAATTCCCGGGCGGGCAGGGTGCGCATGGAAGGCCCCCGTTCTTGGTCTTTCAGGGATCTTGGCTTCACCGATGTTTGCGGGTGGTGCGATGCTTGTCTGGCAGTAAATGAATGGAAATTTGATGCGATGCTATGGACACAATAGGTTATACTCGCAAGATCTATTCCTGGTGCTTTCCGCTTAATTCTCGAGAAGCATTGATCAAGGAGCCCTGGCTGGAGTAGATATCAGAGTTGAAGTACAAGCGTGTTAAGGAAAATAACATAGAAGACACCAGTACCGCAGCATCAGTAATGTCTTCCGCCAAGAATAGAAACTGTATCTGACAACCTTTTGTTCTACAAATTCTCAGTATTTGCCAATTCCCCAAAGTCTCCTTCATTCTCAACCCGCCGCCCACCGCCAGGCAATCTCACATCAAAAGCTTAGTCATCCAGATAGCTTCCCCCATTTCGGCAAGGAGGGGTCCCGCCCCGCCACTCGGTCGCTTGAGAGCCGCGTGCGACCAAACGTCATCCCTCCAGGCGGCCATCTCCAGACACCCAAACCCAACCTCAAAAGCGACCTATCCTCCAACGAACACGATCAAACCCCTTTCGCCGAACCGAAAAAACCCTTCTCCAGTCAAAAGTCATCAACCATGAACCGTCTCTTTGGCTCAAAGCCCACGGGCCCGAAGCCCACCCTCAACGGCGCCATCACAAACCTCGACACACGCATCGCATCCCTCGACACCAAAGTCAAAGCTCTCAACGGCGAACTAGCAGCCTACCAAGAGAAGCTATCACGCATGCGCGAAGGACCAGGAAAGCAAGCCATCAAGCAAAAGGCTCTCAAGGTCCTACAGAGACGCAAGGCGTACGAGGGCGAGAAGGAGAACCTGGAGAGTCAGGTGTGGAACATGGAGCAGGCGCAGAACATGCAGGACAACCTCAAGAACGTCATGACGCAGGTCGACGCCATGAAGACTACCAACAAGGAATTGAGGAAGCAGTATGGGAAGATTGATATCGACAAGATTGAGAGGCTGCAGGATGAGATGGCTGATCTGATGGATGTTGGTAACGAGATTCAGGATAGTCTGGCGAGGAGTTATGACATTCCCGACGAGGTGGATGAGAGTGAGCTTGATGCTGAGCTTGAGGCTTTGGGGATGGAGGTTGAGTTGGAGCAGGAGATGGGTGGTGCTGTGCCTGGTTTCTTGCAGGATGAGGTTGTGCCAGAGTTTGTTGATGAGCCTCCTCAGACGGAAGACAAGGTGAAGCAGGTTGCGGGTTGATAGAGAAACTGACGAAATACGACATGTATCCAGGTGGATTCCTTTTGCTACAGGCGTTGGTTGGATAAGGAGGGTCTCGCTCAAACAAGCATACCATTTTCACACAATGTTTCAAACTGGCACTTTTGACTCCTACAATATCTTTTCTGTTTTTCTCATCCATCGCTGTATTGTGATCCTACAAGAATCCTCTATAAGCACATGATATATAATTGTCGTACAACTCTCAATTCCAAAAGTACGCCTCCTCCTCTGTGATCGAGTTGGTGGTACAAATCCGAGAAACCCGCCTCCTTTTGCTTGCTATTTCAACAATGCAAACCAAAAGCAACAAAAAACTCCCTGCTTAAATGAATGCTGCATTTCAATCGAAACGAAAGATATTGAATGGTGTCGTATTCTTGTTTTAGTCAACTGTTGCAAAGAATCGCACAGCTTCCTCAAGTTCTGGGTCCTTGTTACAGAAATCCCATCCCACGATGACGGGGGCTTGGCTGCAGCAGATGATCTTTCGGGCGTCAAACTGGAGCTTGAAGACTCGCGCTGGAGAGTTCTCAGCTGCGGCGATGTGCGGGTGATGATGGCCCGGGGGAAGAATGTTTTGGGCCATGTTTTGTGGCTGGCCCGGCATGGCCGGCTGTACAGGCGGAGCGCCTTGAGGCTGTGGGAGGGTCACGACAGGAGGGTGTACAACCTGTCCTCCCAATGCAGGGTTGATGGGCATGCCGGGGACAGCGACGGCAGCACGCGGGGCTCGTGGGTGACCAGGTGCGTTGCTATCTGCAGAGTTCCCTTGGCTTGGTTGTTGCCGAGGCGGCATCTGACTGAGCTGGAGAGCAGCTAGAGCCTCTGTCACCACTGCTCTCAACTGCGCTCTGGCCAGCGGTGATGTCTGGCGTTCGATAGCTGATTGCAGGTGAGAGTGGTGAGCCAGAGTGACCGGATACGTTTTAAGCACTCGCTGTAACGCAGCCGGCCCGTGAGGTACAGTCTGGTCGATAAGTGCCTCGTATGAGGCCGATGTTCGTTGGTTGTCCCCGTGGTGATCTCTCAACATCATGGGTCCCGTTGATGAGCCACTCGCAGGCGGAGAACGAGGCCCATTTGCCGCGTTGGAAGCCCGGTTATGTGTAGTCGCAGCCCTCGCCGCCGCCAGGTTAGACGCGGCTGCGACGGCATCACGCTGAGCAGCAGCAGCAGCCTCCTCCTGTCGCAGGTGGTGAGCAGGCTTCCAGACGCCCTCCTTATCTCGCCTCCAGACGATGATGCTCTGATCATAGGAGCCGGACACGATGCGACCATACTTCCTACCACCACCACCGCCAGGGGGGAGCTTTGCCCCAAATGCCTGGACGTCCTGGGGTCGCGAGCTGCCTGCGTTCGCCCGACGATCTCTCCGACGTCGTCGCTCAAGGTTGTGATCGATCTCGCCAGCTTCAAACGCCCTAAAGTACTCGGCATCCACAGCCTTGGCTTCTGCCTCATCCTCGACCTTGCTGTATGGTAGATCTCCAAAACCAGCCTGGACTGTGCGAACCAAGTGGGCGTGTCCTCGAAGCTGGGCAACCCTCAGTCCGGTGGGCGCGTCAAAGATACAGACCTCGTAGTCGCTACTGCCGCTGACGATTCTGCGCCCATCAAACTCGACACAGGCGATGCCCTTCTCGTGCGCTGGGATTGTCTGGGTACAGACCTGCTCGGGCCAGTTCCATACCTTGATGTGCCTATCTCCGGAAACGGAAACAATGGTCCGATCACGAACCTGGATAGCATTTACGGCAGCACTGTGACCGTCCAAACGACCAATCATGGAAAACGCGGGCCTGATGGGAAGCTCTTGTGACAGGTCGGGCTCGTAGCCGTACCGTCGTAGGTTGGTCGGCACAGGACTCACCAGATCGTGTCCACCATATCCCAGATCCCCATGGCGTAGAGGATGTCTGTTAAAGATCTTGATGGTCTTGTCTTTCGACGAGGTGACGAGAATCCGCTTATCGAACCGAACGTTAAGCACAGACTCATGGTGAGCTCTAGTGAGCTTCTGAAGCAACTCGCCGGTAGAAAACTTCCAAATGAAAACGTTAGAATCACTGCTTCCAGAAACAAGGAGATCCTCTTCAGGATCAGCATCAAACTGGAGGCAGAGCACAGAGCCCACGTGGCCAGTCAGCGGTGGTCGGACCAGTCGGCGTGTGTGCACATCCCATATTCTCATAGTTTGATCCCTGCTACCGCTCACAAGGAAGTTTCTGTCGAACTGCAGCGTGTAAACACACTCTTGATGTCCTTCCTCGGGAAAGCTCGGGTGGGGGAACTGAAGAGTAGTAAACTTTCCCAGCTCCCAGTTCGACTCGAGTCTGCGACGCATAGCATACAGGTACCGCCAGTTAATGCGATATCGGTTCCTACTGACATCCCAGGCGTAGAGATTGGATGGTGGCAGCATATTGGATGCGTCGGCGGCAGACATGGGTGGCATTGAGAACTCGGTGTCGCCACTTGGCTCCTTTCGCTTTCCTCTCGTGTCTGATGATGAAGAATATGTCCGGTCCAAACTCGGAATCCTCGTGCCATCAAGGTCCATATCTCCCATCGGGACAACCGCAGGTCTGCTCGACGAGAACGACGACGTGGGACTACCAAACATGCTTCCTGCAGCCGAGCTATCGTTAGGGCCGGGTGTGCGGTCGCCATCGGTCATCTCGAGGTCTTCATCGCTATTCACAACCGCGCGGATCTTGTTGGGATGTGCGTCCTGCATCGACTGGAGACGGTTGAGCTGGCGGATCGAGTAGTTGAGACCATTGTTGACTTTGGCCTCGCAGGCAACAATCTCGGAGTTAATGGTCTTCCACCCTTCCATGTAGTATAAGCGCTCCCATAACTTCCGGTCTAGAGCCAACTCGTACCAGGCCCTGCATGTCTGGGTCACGGCAACCAGAGAAACGGGATCGAGGCAGCCGAGGATCTTGAGGCAGATTTCGGCAGGAAGATACTGAATAAAGTCGATGTAAAGTCTCGGGTTCAAACGGTGGACAATCTCGGCGATGACGGACGTGGGGAGGTTATCAAGAAGAGCCATGGTCAACTCTGTAGATATGTCAGCAACTCATGTCGAAGAACGAGTCGAACGGCGATCGGTACCAGTCTTGACCTGGAGCGGAAGAAGCGACGAGTTTGCGACTAGCCATGCACTCAGGTCGGAGGGAGACCTCAAAGAAGCGAGAGCAGACGAGAGATCTTGATTGACAGTCGGCGTGAGAGGATCTTCGGAGTAGCCCTCGTCAGGCTGGTGGGCGGGAGAAAAGGGATCCATAGAGGACAAGGACTCCTTCTTGGTCATGGTTACGGAGGCTCGAAGCCCCTGTTGACGAAGCAGAGCCCCAGACGGGAGACGTGAGGGGAACCAAGACGGGTTTAGAGCGCGAGCAGTTCAGCGCCGGATCCAGAAGATGCGCGTGTGTCGTCGGAGATGGGGCTTGCTTCAAAGGGTTGGGGGAGGATCGGTTCGTTCGGTGGGAGGACGAAGCGGTGCCACAACAGGACGCGCGGAAAGCAGAAGCAGCGCGACGCAAATGATCAAGAGCAGAGTAACCGATGTGTTGAAAAAGGATGGAAAAGTATGCACACGGATATGTACCGAAACAGGGGACGAACAGAGGATGTGAAGGTGCTTGACGCGATCGATGGATTGGATGGAATGGAATGTTAGAGACGATGACCACCACGGGGATGAATGTGACGGCGGTGGGTGGAGGTGGAGGTAAGTTTCAGGCTCCACTCATTCATTCATTCACTGACTGACTGAACTGCAAAAGCACATCCATCCAATTGGATTGATCGCCCCGACCGAATCGATTTGATTGTTTCTCTGCCGGTCGACACGGGCGCGGCTGTTTCTGGGCCCCCTCTACGGTCTAGCGCCAAACCCTCAGCTGTGGCTGCCCCATAGCGGCAGTCGACGCAGGGCCAGCCCCCTAGAGGTTCAAGGGGCATCAGGCTTCTAGAGTTGCCCGGAGTGGACAGCTGCAGCCTTACAGAGGACGACTGCGAGTCATTGACGGGCAGGTTGTGGGTGGATGGACATCAGGTTTATCTGTGCCGGAAGCAGTGAACTAGATGAAATTATGGGTTACTGATCGACTAATGTTCATCTTATCGCTCCGTTTTTTCATTGTCTGTCTGTCAATCCGTGCGTTGATGATGAGGCTTAAACGTCGAAGCCGTCAACTGGGGTGCAGCCGCTGATGGATGGGCGACGGGACGGGAGGCGTCGGGTCAGCAAAGACCCAGGCGGGGCGAGATCTGAGGGGAGTCTCGGGTAGGACATGGACCACGAACCATCACAAGGATTTTAATTGACACCTCGCCTTTGTCATTGTATTTGTAAGGGAAAATCGAGTTATGACTTGATCTGTGAATCTAGAATATTAGAATAGTTTCTTTGTCTTGTTTATTGTTTGTATCCTCCATAGCCACTCACTGAAGTCGAGGTCGCGTGACCTCAGCTCAACAACAAAGAAATGATGCCTGACTCTTGTTTAATGACGAATCTCCCATCATCACCAGGCAACCACGTAAGCCCACCCTGTACGACCCTACAATGTGCATAAAATCTCAAGTAATTAATGTTTAATAATCCAGTGTATCTAGGCTTCTATATGCATACTTAAAACCTCATATTAAAATCGTCCATATCCCAAGGGAAATCCTGCAAAAGCGTGTTCCAATCCGGCAAAGCGTGATCTGCATAAGCATGATGGGGCATCGGGTCAGGCACGTCTCCGCTGTCATCAACAACAGCCTGTGAACGACCCTCTGTACTTTCTGATACCTCTTGCGATTCCACCTCTACCCCCTCGCCATCTTTCTGCATCATCATCACTGCCCTCTCTCTTAGAGTAGTGAGGACAGTCCACATTAAGCCTTTGTGAGCTCCGTGCTCTCCCCTGTTGACAGTCGCTAGATGCTTTTCAACTGCTTCAAACGCCCTTGATGCGTTTGGACCTCGAGGACAAGCGCAGAGATGCCGCAAGATGTAGAATATCATGTGATACTGTGGGAACGCGCGGGTGATCCAGTGATAAGGCGCGAGATCTTCAATATCCCACATGCTGTTGCACTGCTCCAGCACACTCAGGGCTTCGAGGAGGTTGTTCTCCGTAGCCCAGAACCTTTGATCGTCTGGTTGGTGTAGACTCTGCCACTGTCGACGACTGACAATGTCGAGCTTTTGCATGAGGAAGCGGGCAATTGCCACCGTCATCATCTGCTCTGGGATGAGGGGGTTGCAACCCTGCAGGATTTCTTCGCCTCGGGTGCTGGCTTCTTTGACCACCTCGGCGCGTACATCTTCTCCTGGCGTTACTTCTGTGGACCAACCCATCTGAAATAGTCGTCCCCACGCTCGTGCTATCTGGATGTTGACCAAGGATAGCGTCATCCGTGTCCAACCTGGTCTTGACTCGGGGAGTTCCTTCATCTCGGGTGAAAGATCGCTATCGTGGAGGTTCCTTGGTTGATCAACTGAATACAGCGGGTTAGGGCCAGATGGATTCTGGAGACCGTAGTCCTCGCCTCCTCTCCCATCTCGTTCTAGAAAGTGCCACCACAATCGCCGGCGGATCTCGGCCTCGAACGGGGACAACCCGAGTTTTCGACCGTCTCGGTGAAGACCCATGGACTGCGCTGCTCGTAGGGCGAGGCCGTTCATGATCCAAACCGCTCGACCAGAGTTGTTGACTCGCATGGCTGCCTGTTGTTCCGTTAATATCAATCAAGTGGTTGTGTTATTGGCACTCACCAGATATACTGCAAGTGCCTGTAGCAAAGGAATGGTTGGATTCTCTAAGAAATCTGTTTCTGCTAGAGCCTGCTCTAGGCCTGCTTTGTATCGATGGAGGGCTGTTTGCCTGTCCTCGCCCAAGAAGGCCTCTACCACATCTGGGTCAAGAGCGGTGGCCGAAGCGTAGTAAATGGCAAAGCAGACCCCTAGGTTCTCGGACGATGCCTTGGAGGGATCCTGTAGCACCGTATAGACGCGCACCTCGGTCGTTGGAATATGCATGATCTTGGTACAAGGGTCAACACTTTCCACAAACATCTTCCAGAGTCTCATGGCGAGTGGCCTTTGAGGATGAAAGCTGGCAAGAGGTACTGTAGAGGAAGTGTTTGAAAGAAGACCCATGGGGTTGAAAGGGGAAGCAAATGAGCTGTTCGGGGGAGACTCGCTCCTTGGTGTTGCCAAAGCTGTTCGTACATCGTGTTCCTGAATATGTTAGAGGATGTATGAGTGAGTGAGATTGGTTTCACACCTGTTCGATGACACGAGAGAAGAGAACTTCATTCACATAGTGACTAACTCGTCCTTTGCTCAACAAAAAACCCTCACGACGGCTCTGCTCTGTAGTATCTGATACTGGTGGATTACTTGGTCTCACAGCGAGGGTCGTTGATGGAGTTGGCAGTGGTACTTGTGGAGAAGTCGACTGCCCAGACTTGAAGGCCTCGATGGTCTTTTCCATCTCGGATATTCGCGTGGCGACATCGCTGATGGTTGTCTTGCGCGTTCGGCGTATGACGTCTCGCACAGGAGGATACGAACACGGGAACCCGCCGCGTATGCATTGATTACAGGGCAGCTTCTTGTCGCAGCGGACTTTTCGTCGGTGGCATACGGCGCAGGACCGTTCGACGTTGCGGCTCGACTGGGGCCGAGGCCGGGATGTCATGGTAGGAAGAATGGGGGTATGCCAAGGCTTGTGACGGCCGAGTTGGTCGGAGCCTACCTTTTAGATCTTCTCAAAGACCTTTCGGCGCTTTGTCGTCAGCGAGGCCGAGAAAGGATGGTTCCAGGCCGAGAAGCTCGGGGTATTGAAAGGTGGAGAATGAAGGATCGAGCTTATTAGTTCCCCGGCCGATCTAGCCTCGGTCTCGGCGCATGTTTATCCACCGACGCCGAACGAAGCAATCAGGAGCCGCCGTTCCCAAGATGATGTGCTCCCCTGCACGAGAGGGATTGTGACTCGGCTTTCGCTGTTTACCCTCGCGCGCGGACTTAATTCCCAGATGTTGAATTCACCATTTGGATGGAGCCTTATGGGGCTGATGGATCACTAAATCTGTCCGAGTCCGAGGGGGTGGTATATAACATTAGCCTTGTCCTCCACCCACTACTCCCTGTTTTATCTGATCCTCAGAGCAGACAGCATCTCAAGAGCCTCACGACAAGTGCCGACGACTCAATTACCCTCGACAATGACGGCCCCCAACACTCCTTCGTCGCCTCACATGTCTGAGCTCACGCTCCAGGCCGCAGACCAGAACCAGATCAACAACACTGGTCTGCAGGAAAAGTCCGACTTTGAGGAGGGTAGCACGCAACCGACACCACCCAAGGGTGGAGCACCTGCCCCGGATGGTGGACTTAGAGCTTGGCTCGTCGTTCTTGGCGCTTGGTGTACTTCTTTCTGCAGTTTCGGCTGGGTTAACAGTATGTGTTACCGAAGATGTTTTGATCTGTAACTATGCATGGCTGACATTTGATAGGTGTTGGAGCTTTTCAGGAGTATTACCAGAATGATCTCCTTAGCAATTACTCATCAAGCACCATTGCTTGGATCCCCTCACTACAGATCTTTTTCATGATGGCAATGGTAAGTTTAACATGATTCTTTTCTTTTTAATTTACTAACTCTTGTAGGGTCCCGTTGTCGGAAAGCTTTACGACACTTATGGTCCTCGCCAACTCATCTTTGTGGGAACCATCTTCCACGTCTTTGGCGTCATGATGGCCTCCATCAGCACCCAGTACTATCAAGTTCTTTTGTCGCAAGGAGTCTGCTCAGCCCTTGGTGTATCTGCCATTGTCTCACCTGGTAAGTGTGATGTCACCCCTCTCATGCAAGCTGGGTTTCACTGACATGGCCAGCCCTGTCCACGATCCATGCGTGGTTCGACAAGAAGCGAGGAGCCGCCTTTGGTATCCTCTCCACCGGTTCGAGCATAGGTGGTGTCATCTTCCCCATCATGGTTAGCCGCCTTATCAAGGAGGTTGGCTTTGGTTGGGCGATGCGCACTTGTGGATTCTTGGTCCTCGCCCTGCTCATCATTGCCAACCTCACCGTCAGGTCTCTTCACCCCCCGCACCCCCAGAACATGAGTGGTGCTCAGATGGTGAAGCCGCTCCGTGAGCCAGAGTTTGTGCTTGTCATACTCGGTTTCTTCTTCTTCACCTTTGGCATGTATGTCCCAATCAACTACCTTCCTGTCCAGGCTCTTCAGGTCGGTCTGAAGCCTGGCATCGTCGACTATCTCGTCCCCATCCTCAACGCGGCTAGTTTCTTTGGACGTGTCTTCTCTGGTATCATGGGTGACAAGATGGGAAAGTACAACATCTTTATCATTGTCTGTTATCTAACTGCCGTCTGGATCATGGCCCTTTGGATCCCCTGCAAGACTGAAGGTGGAATCATTGCCTTTGCCGCACTCTTCGGTTTCTGCTCCGGCGCCTACGTCTCCCTGATTGGCCCTCTGGTAGCCCAGATCTCGCCCATGCGAGAGATTGGTTTCCGAACTGGCATTGTCTTCTTTGTCGCTTCCATCAGTGGCCTCGTCACCAACCCCATCGCCGGAGCCATCATCGACAAGGCGGATGGTTGGGTTCACGTCAAGGTCTTTGCTGGAGTGTTTTGTCTGGCTGGCACGACCTTTATTCTCGGCGCGAGGGTTCATCGTGTTGGATGGAAGCTCAACATCGCCTTTTAAGCCTGAAGGGATTCGCATTTATCATTATAGATTTGGAAAGAAGGGAGGGCACTTTTGCATAGATTGTAGACGGACATTTTCAGGACATCCTGCTGGTTTTTGGTATATTTCTCATCTCACTACTACGTACTTGAAATAGATTTTTAGATAGCAACACTAATACACCATTCGTTTATCTGGATACCTACGTACCTACCCGGGTGAAGGGGGGGCGGTTTAGAGCAGTATGGCATAAGACTTGCTTCACACTGTTAGGTTAACTTTATGGTCTAATGATAAAAAGTCAACATAATATTATACCATGATAGATCTCAATTGAAATAGAGTTAGAATATAATATTGCAGTAGACTTATATACTCAATAGATATTATTCTTCGACATTATGCTATCTTTAGCTTACTAGCTTAATGATACGGTGCAAACAGAGTGGCCCAACCCCCCCGTCACACGGTACATAGAACAGCCTCTCATTTCGTGCCTTGGAGCAACCAGTCTTCTTTCAAGAAAACCAGGCTCTGCACCCGGCGCTTTGTGGTGAATGCGGATTGGTAGTTTTACCTGCAGCCAAGGTCAGGCTGTGCTGAGCTGAGCGGGGCTTTGCTGTCAGCGCCCTCTTCAGCTCGCTGCCTGTTTCACTCGAGAATCACGCTTGCATTATTCGCAGTCTCATTAGCAGAACTAGAAGATCTACTGCGTAGAGACACAGCGAGGCATCGTGACGCAGTACCCGAACTTGAGATGCGGCTAAAGGACTTGGTACGACGCGGGAAGGAGCCTTTGCCGGCTCCTTCCTCGAACGACGTTGACCCCGCAAGCACAGTTGGATCATCCCAACCTGACCCAGAGCCCACAGAAACTTCCCTCCTTCATGAATCCCACGGCCAACCTCACGATGAAGACGAGACCCAGAAAGAGTCGACTTGGGCAAATCTTTGGGCAGAAGCATACCAGACAGTTAAAGATGACCCGGAACATTCTCACCTGCTCGAGGCATTCGAAGCTTATCTACAAGAGGGTAAATGCACTGATTCAGCTGGTAAGTCTTCAACAACCTGCATCATCTCTTGACTTCAGCAGTTAAATGGAAGAATGGACTGACACCTCCCAGATGGCCCCTCCAGCATCGAGGGGACGGTACGTCTCGGCCTGATCCAAAAGCTCGCCCGAGAAAAGCTCGAAGGACTCCCGGAGGCTCATCTTGCCTTCTCCCTCTGTGGAAGACGCATCGTCGTACGAAACGCCGTCCTCAAAGCCGTGAAATTGATTTCCACGTTCAAGCCCATCATCAACGGTGCCGTTGCAACTGAGCCGCATGCCGCCTTGGCTTGGGCTGGCGTTTTGACTCTTCTTCCAGTGAGCTTGGACTTTCTTGTTTGACCATTTTTATATGCTGAGACATCTCATGGTTAGATGCTAGAAAATCTCTTCCAGCAAGACGAGGATGCAGCAAATGGCCTAACCAACATTTTGTTCCTTCTTATCCGGTACCAAGGAATCCAAGAATCGATTCTTGCCATCGAGTTCGAGGATGCAAGGTGTGTGTCGCAGGGACATAGCCCGAAAGGACTAGACATGGAGCTTGGAGCCTGGAGCTAACTGTCTGAAGTCAACCTGAAATTACCCGCCAGCTGCTTTCGAGCATCAGAACCAAGCTCGTCAGCGTCTACGCCCAAGTCTACATGTATCAGATTCGATTTGTCCTACAATACGCCAGGGGCAAAGTCCACCGTGCCCTCAGAAACACTGTGAGTGCCGATGGGTGGAAGCAAATGTGGAGTGAGATTGAGTCTACCAGCTGCCTCATTGATCAAGGTATACAAGATCGACTTGGGGTCAGAGCACTGGAGACATGGCGACGGGTGAGCGACATCGAAGCAAGAACTCAGAGAATTGAGTCCTTGCAACAGGCCACACTAGCAGCAGTGCAGGTAGGTTGCTCAAGACAAGTACCCTTGCGCAAACTATGCCGAATTCTTACATATACAACATTCTCGACAGACTGGAAACGAGGCGGAGCTCTTGCTGTCACTACCGTTTGCGGGAAATGCTATCTTTGATTCCGCCGAGACCTTGGGCACCGACGCTCCTTGCCTACCGGGAACCCAACAGCGTATTCTGAGCGAGATCCAGGGCTGGGCAGAGAACCCCAATGGAGAAGCAATCTTCTGGCTCCATGGTATGGCAGGGACAGGAAAAACCAGTGTTGCCCTGACAGTTGCGAACGCTCTTAACGAACGCGAGCCGTTTACGGCTGGAGGAACACCCCCGAGCACCGCTTTCCTCGGCGCTAGCTTTTTCTTTAAGCAAGGAGATGCTACTAGAAACAGTACGAGGAGCTTTTTCCCTACTCTGGCTAGATGTCTGGCAGAAGTATTTCCTGACCTCAAGTCGCACATCGTCAGTGCCATCAATGAGAGATTGGCAATTGGAACAAAAGCACCACCGCAGCAGCTCAGACACCTAATTATTGAGCCACTTTCTGTCCTCGATGAGGAGACATTCTTACCGCTACGACTCGTGGTTGTGGTCGATGCTCTGGATGAGTGCTTGAAGCGAACAGAAGCCGAGGAACTCCTTGAAATGCTCGTGGCTCTGGAACAACTTCACCAAGTCCAACTTCGGCTCTTGATTACAAGCAGACGAGACAAGCATCTTCTTGGAAGCTTTGAAAGGCTTCCTAGTGTCTTGTACCGACCTCTCCTTCTCGACAAAGTGAAAGCATCCGCTGAAACGAACGAGTCTATGGACGACATTACACTCTACATCTCACACACCTTGGCTAGGATCGCCGAGAAGCACGGTGTCTCGCAGAACTGGATTGATGAAGCCCAGATTCACAAGCTTTGTCAAAAGGCTGATGGTCTCTTCATCTATGCAGCAACTGTATGCCGTTTTCTCGACGCCGAGGACTTTACCGACGAAGAGGCCAGACAAGAGCGTCTGGAGCAAATATTCGACGATGAAGGGGAAGTTGATAGCCCCCAACAGAAAGTCGATGAGATTTACCTGAAGGTTCTTTCATTCCCCCACCTCGACAAATCCACGAAAAAGACAAGAGAAAGAATATTTGCTCGCACAGGTACAGTCCTTGGCTTTCTTGCGGTTCTCTTTGAGCCTGTCTCCGTTTCGGCACTTGGACTCTTGGTCGTCCTCTCAAGTGAAACGTTGGACGGGATATTGCGTCAACTGAACTCGATTGTGAGTATTCCTCAGGACGAGAAAGCTCCCCTTGGACTCGTGCACCTGTCGTTCCGCGATTTTATTTTGAGTGAAGAGCGATCCAAGTTGTTGCAGTTCCGGGTTCAAGAATCTGAAATGCATCGACGTGTCTTACAGCGTTGCCTTGACATTATGTCCTCAGAGCTGTGCCAGGATATTTGCAAGGTAGTTTCACCGGGAAAGTTGGCTTCAGATGTACCGCGCTGCCAGATCGAGCAGAGCATCCCCCAGCATCTACGATATGCGTGCCGGTATTGGGTTGACCATCTTGCCGAATTAGATCAAGACTGTCGCCTTGAGGCCGGGCTGAATGATACCGGAGAGATCTATACGTTCCTCAAAGAGCGTTTTCTGTACTGGCTTGAAGCCATGAGTTTAATTGGGGAGACCCCAACGATCGTCACTATGATCAACCAGCTGCAGGCCATGATAAGTGTAAGCGACTGCCTGTACTGGTCACTACATTCAAAAGCTGACGAAGAAAATTAGCCATCTGATCACCCTGGGCTGTCTTCCTTCACCTATGATGCCAAGCGCTTTGCCCTTGCTAATAGATGGGCCATTGAACATGCTCCCTTGCAGATTTACAGCTCTGCACTCATCTTCAGCCCACAGAACAGCGTGATACGCCTCCAATTTGCAGATCTGATACCTCATTGGATCACCCAGAAACCGACTACCGAGGAGAACTGGACCCCCATGATATCTACTCTTGGCGATGATTACGGTATGCGGTGTATTTCATTCTCTCCCACCGAAGACTTGGTCGCGTTTGCATCCGATGATGGGATAGCAAGGTTGTGGGACTACACCACGGGGACCGAACGGTTCAAGTTCGAGGGCCCCGATGTGCAATGCATCTCGTTCTCAGCTGACGGCAAAATGATTGCAATTGGATCGGAGAATGGGGCACTAGAAGTGAGGGAATTTGCCAAGGACAAGGTGATCGAACTCAGGGGCTATGGACAAACCATCAACTACATCACATTTTCACCTCGAAGTAGCACCATACTAGCATCAGTAGGACAAGGCGGCGAGCGGTTGGTATGGAATATCAAAGAGAGGGGGATAATCTACAGATGCAGTCTTCCGGGTCTCGGTTTTTCAGGGCCGGTTGCATTCTCTCATGACGGTCGCCTGGCTTGCTTTGCAGGTCACAGAGTAGGCCCTTCCATGATGATGAGGATGGAAACAGGAGAGTGTACCAAGATTCCCGAGGCTGAGGAAGGAAAGACGATCTTGGCAACTGCATTTTCTGTCGACGGCCAGACAATGGCAACGGCCACAGAGAGAACGGTCATGATCAAGGATCTCCCGATAGGGACCCAACGATCTCAAGGACCGTCCGGTGGAATAGTCAAGGACATGACATTCTCTCCGGATGGAAAGGTGTTGGCCCTTGTGATTCATGAAATGGGTCTCAAGCTTCATGATGTGGATACATGGGAGGTGATAGGAGGCTGTTACTCTGCAAATGGCCCGGTTGCGTTTTGCAGAGACGGAAAAACGATCGGGTCAGGCGGCGGCACCGGCCTCCTGCTTTGGGATACCAGCAGTTTGACCAATGGATTGTCCATGAAAGAACCGAAAGGTATCGGAAACCTGATGTTCTTGCCCAGCAGCGATGGCCTGGTGCTAGAGTATTCAGATGACGATGACCCTAGAGTATGGGATGCGTCTGGTGGACATGCCAAACCACAACTCTTGACTTCAGCGCTGAAAGAGAGATCCATTCCGGACGTCTTCGTTTCCCAGGATTGCACGCGCATGGCGCTTATGAGCCCAGGCAAGCTGCGGATACTCGATATGGAAAAGCTTAAGGAGACTTGGGTGCTGGATGTTGAACTGTCAGAAACCAGGCTTGTGGAATTTTCGCCAAATAGCCAGTTCATCTGGCACTGGGACGACTATCAGTTTCGCCTGTGGGACCTCGAAGCGCGAACACCAAGACTGTTGTTAGCTCTCAAGAACCCGGTCTGGCTGTTACGCGTAAGCGTTTCGCCTGATGGCCAACTGGTTGCCCTGACGTGGATAGACTATAAAGGTCAGGGCGGAGCAGTTCAACTCATCGAGATGGCTACAGGGAGGGAAAGGGGCACTCTGCCTTGCCATCCTTATTACATACCCGCCTTCCACCCTAATAGTCAACTGATTGTGTCAGTGAAGAAAGGCGGACTCATCACGGGCTGGAACACGAACTGTTTGAGCGAGAAATTTTCTTTGGAAGGCACTCGCCCCAATGATATTAACGACATTCTGAGCCTGGTCGTGACTCCGACAGGGAAGCTTGTGGTACTGAAACGAGACTACGGCGGTGGAACTCTCTCTACAGTGCATCTATGGGACACTACTAGTGGAAATGAGATTGGGAGTTATGGCATCAGAGGTTGGCTTGGTGAGCTATGGCTTTCCGACGATGACCTATCTCTGACATGCAAGAAGGGGCGAGTTCCTCTCCCATCTTCGATCCCCAATGATGAGCAAGACGACTCAGGAGAGTTTCAGAAAGACTGGCAAGATCTTCTTTACGTGGGGTGGGATTGGGTTTACCAAGGAACCACGAGGCTTCTCTGGCTCCCGCCCCAGTATAGAAGTCTCTGTACTGCTGTGAAGGGCGGTACTGTTGCTTTTGGGCACGATGAACTCGGGGTTCTGTTTATTAGATTTGACCTTGCCAAGACGCCGTTAGTGACGGGTCGAGGTGCCAAGTAAGTTTCCCTGTAGTGGACGTATTGGATGATGTTTTTAGTCTTGGTTTCGTTTGTACGATATACGTCATTTCATGTTTAAGTTGTGTGTTGGTTTCTCGAGATTGTCCTGTAAAATTTGATCTAATGAACTTTTCGAGCTCTGTGAAGATCATGTCCGTTCTTTATCAAGCAAGAATGGGGTTTAATAAGAACTTGTTATGGATCATTATAAACCGATGCCATGGAAATAGCAACGGCACAGGGGGCTAAGAGTGCACACTTCTTTGTGGCTATTGCCATAGAAGTAAAAAAAAAAAAAATAAAATAAAATAAAAAATAAAAAAAAAGAAATAAAAAAAAAAGAAATAAAAAAAAAGAAATAAAAAAAAAGAAATAAAAAAAAAATAAGGTTACGGTGTTTTACGGTATTGGGTTTTATATCTTCATAGCTGTGTTTTTTTATTGTTGTGGCTGATGGCTTTTGACATCATTGCAGCCTATAATAAAGAGTGCACACTTGGTCTGGTGACTTCCTTAACGATCTTAACCAAGGGTGCCCAGCGTATTTATCCCTAATATTAGAGCACTATCTAAAGCTTTATTAAGATAATATAAGATTAGGTTAATCTCTTATTTTAATTATAGTAAGTATAAAAAGAGATTTATTATAAAATAGTAGTCCTTGCATAAGTAAGGAGATAAGAAGAAAAGGGCTAGACCGCGTATATATCTTAATTATAGCTTAAAGATGCAGTTTCTAGTCTTAATATCTTTAAATTCGCTTTATATAGCCTTGTTTATTTATGCCTAAAGGATGATAAATACTAGTAGCAATTAATACCTAATATTTCCTAATAAATAATTATAATAGAAAATACTAGTATTTACTAGCTGATTTAACTATCAAGAGTATATATATTTGATATATTCTCTAAGACCCAATCGCTCGTTAGCATTTCAGTCACTGTCAAGTATCTAGTCTTTGCATCAGTCCCCCCTAGTGTCCCCAACCCTTCTTCAAGACATCGCGAGCAGTCAGTGGTTTGATCTCAGGGAACTCGTCATTCAACGTATGGGCAGATGTGAAGTTGGCTTGTCCCTTGTCACACATGATTTCAAACGCAGAAATGAAGCTCTGAAGATGTTCCTTGGGATAAACATGGTAGAACTGGGGGTGGGAAGGAAGTTCAGTGACAACACCGGTTTGGAGGGTCTCGATTGAATCATGTGTCACGTAGAATGAAGGGCTCTTACTCGGGAGTGTATGGGATACCAAAGTAGCTTGGGATGAACCTCTTGGTTGGCTTTGACTTTTCAGCGGCATGGATGAGGTTTATCTCTGAACTGTTGTCGCCACTGATGTTGTTCACGGCTGAGATGACTATCTCGACGTTGGACTCTTCAAGAATTGATGCGATGGAATCAACATTAGAGTAATCCACCGTGGCAATAGGGGCGCCCAGACGCTCCGCCAGGCCTGGCGTATCCTTATGCAGGTAAGCTTTGCCAAAATTTTGACATCAAGTTTGAGAGAGGTAGTTGCCTTTCTTGTTAGAACGAGAACTTGATGCTTGCCACGAGCTTGGATGGCTTCGACGAGTGCACGGCCAAGGCCGCCAGTACCACCAGCAACAGCAACAGTCATGGTTTGAACAGGAATATGCGTTGGATGTACTTGGAGTTTGATTTTATTCCAGTTCAGCGGATTGATGGTTATACTTATACTCGATCGGTGAGAATCATCATTCACGGCTGAGAGTCAAGATGAGTTGAGACATTAGGTACTGTAGCTGCATCATCATATCGTATTTGTAAGCCCACATCCATTCAGTTGCACTTTGTTAATGAACATGCTCGAGTTGAGGTCGAGTTCCATGACACGCACTGTGCGGTGTGGTCAGACCCCGGTTGTCCATTTGATCACGGAACTCCGAGTGGCACCGAGTCCGAGCGGGCCAGCGTCTTCGGATTTTTTTATTGTCCATAACTTGCTTACAGATACGAGTGTCGTGTTTCTTGGCTGGATGACGATGGCTCTACAACTGAGCACCCGAGTGGCATTCCTAGGCGGCAGCCCGAGGAAGAATCAAAGGGGAGTCAAGATAACTTGAGGGGTTCGGGCTTCTTTGGTTTCTGACCCCTCTCGGTTCTTTGGAGAAAGGGAGGGTGTACCGATTGGCTTCGATTAATTAAATAAATATCGACTTTTTGCCAAATAAACGGTTTTGTCTATAGTCTATAGTGGGCCCGAAATCCCATAGGTTTTCTTAGAGGACCGACTATCGACTGTCACAAACACCAACATCTGTAGATAGAAAGCAGTCTTTCAACTAACTACCGCGTGCGTCCACCTTCTCGCTGCGCATTGTCGAGGGCACTATCATCTGTGCCTCAACTACGGCTGCTAAATTACTCAACAGCTGCTGCAAATTGCTCTGCCAATGGTCCAACACAATCCTCCAACGATGTCCAGCCCGGAACACCCAGCAGTTTCAGCACCTCAGCCGATGGCTCGTTGGGAACCTTTCTGAGGTCAGGCTTGACGTTGGGAATATCGTCGCTGATATTAAGATCCGGATGGAGGGAACGGAAAATACGGAGAAAGTCGTTGACCGTATATGTGCCGGCGCTTGCAAAAAGTCTTTCGGACTTGACCTCTGGGAGTAGCAGACCACCAAGATGGAGGACGGATACGTCTACAACGTTGACGTACCATTCTTCAAGGAGATATCAGCCAATGCCGTTTATCTGGCTGTAAGAATCTGTACTTACGGGCTAGTAACATATCGAGTACGTTTTTAGACGTATCGCCGTCAAACAGAAGCTTCAACACCGCGTTTGCCGAGCCGAAACCCTGATTCTCTACAGAAAGTACTCTTCCAAAACAAGGACTGGGAAGGACTATAGACTTCATATCAGGGCCGGATCATCTGCGACAAGCTGCTCAACCTACCCGTGTTCACAACAAGATCAGGATCCTCTTCCTTGTACCACTGCCAGAATGCCTGCTCCGCCTTGGTCTTACCCGCAGCATACACGGTATGCTCCCCGAATAGGCCGGGAGGGATATTTCCAGAATTGGTGATTTCGACAGCTTCTTCGTTGTATGTATCTTTGGTGAGCTCTTCAGCAACACCTGGTTTTGGATCGGCAACGGCCGCAATCGACGATGTGAGGATGAGCCGCTTGACAGAGGGAGACTTTGCAGCCGACTTGAAAATGCTGAGGGTGGCGACAATTATTTTGTGTACAACGTTGTCTGGGTTCCTATCGAGATTGTTGATTGACGCGGTGTGGATGACACCTTCGGCCCCTTTAACTTGGTCAGCCTTTGCCCCATGAATATAAGGAATAGATGACTGCATACCAGCAACTGCGTTATCAAAGGCACCCTCCTTGTCGATTTCTACTACTTCAATGAGCTCAAAGCTTGTAGTCTCGTACTTCTGCGGAAAGTACTCCTTCAACCATCCAGACCTTTCCAAGCTTCGCACGGTGCCTCGAACGCGGTATCCTATAGCCAGGAGCTGGTCGGCGATGTGACTTCCTATGAAGCCATTGACACCAGTGACAACTATGAGGCTTCCAAGTGGCAACGCAAGGTCAAGAGACTGAATGTGCGTGCTGGACAAGTGCGGCATGGTGACTGGTACGGGCTGGTCTGAGGTAAGAGAAGGGTTTGGCAGGAAAGTGTGCTGTCTTTTAGTGTTTGCGTGAGCATAGATATGTAAATTCCTGTAGTTTCAACGTCCTGACTTCTCGGAGCATGATCCCAGTCAGACTGGATGTGACGACAATCACCCCATAGCATCCAGGAAGTGAAGACCTCGTGTCGGTGCTCTCGGAGGTCCGCATGCTGCCTTGGCGCAGCATTGCCATAGGGTTCTGGCAAGATATAACACATCAATTCACCTACTGAGACCCTAGCACAGTGCATTCACATGCCCTGTTTTGACCATGTGGGATGTGGGATGTGGTGGATCTCCGAGGGTGACGCCAACGACTCTGGCATGTATTACCCAGGAATGTGGCTGAATACCTAATTGAAGTATACAATCCGAGGCCGCAACCCGTAAAATCGGCATATATTCTTCAGTTTCCGCAAAATCTCTGTGGTCCATGTTCCCTGACGTTAGCACGACACGGAGACCCCCTGGATCTATGGTTACTAAGGAGGAATCTCTGTAGTGGAGCGTCGAGAATAGATGGGGGCCTCTGTGTGAGCTTTTGACAGTCCCAGATGAGCTGCGTCTATATCAGAATGCTGCTGCGGTCGGGATGGGACAGGAGATGAAGTTGGGCAAGAGGTCTATCATGGATGTGGTGAGGAAATTGACCGTGTTGAGGGATGTTGCAACTGATGTTTGGGCTATTATGCAGCACAGGTTGTATGCTTGATAGAAGGGGTCATGATGACCATCTAAGTATGAGCTTAGACTCACTTTCAATTTGATGGGCCTTCGTTGAGCAGCATGAACAAAGATTGAATTCATTCCTAGAATAAACTTTATACTTGGGGGAATGAGTGGATGTAACTTGATCTTTTGGTGCTTTTTGTTATAGTTGAAGCCTGACCCTTGATGGGATAAGCCAGAAGATACTACTTTATCATTAATTCTCATACCAGGCCGGTCCTTGGATATGCTCAACCGTCATTTTCATATGGCAGCAATGATTTATCTCCACTGGGATTCCATTCTACCAATTACGCTCCTCGCCATCTACGCTTCACATCGGTTGAGCTCAGGACAAATGGGAAAAAAAGTCAGAAACTCACAAAGCCCCTGAGCTTCTTCCTAAATATATAGACCGGGAGTGATGTCGACAAAACTGCCGCATTAACACCGGCAGCCCCGAAGAAAAAGTGCCGTACTCCGACCTTGATTATGAACCCGGCCAGGAACGAGGTTGCGATGAAGGAAAAGATTGCCTTGAAAAACGCAATCACCACAAACGCCACATTGGACATGTGAGCATGACAATCGAGAACATACGAGAGCGCTTCTTGGATGATAAAGGGGAAGCCGAGGTGTTGCACCCTCGTCCGAAACTTTTGTCGAATCCGATGAAAGAGAGGATGAATAGGGGCATCAATGGTCATCAGCACTACGTATGCGGAACTCGGCTCAAATACACCGTTGCTTTGCGTCAAACCCTTTGTGACGGCGTCTGCCATCCAGCTCGCCAAAGGAGCGACGATGAGGCCAACATCGAATGGCACGCGACCAAGGAGGATGCGCAACTTTTAAGTCTACGGCCCGGGCCGTTTGGCGTTCCCCCTTTCCCTTTAGCAGATCTACCGGATCCATATATAGAGCTATAATATAAACATCCAGATATATCATGTTTAAACCATGATCACGGATCACGGCATTGGTGTTGAGGGGGAAAGCGATCCGATGGGGGGACTTGGGTTCGATCCGCGAGGTAGGACTTCTTTTTGCTTTTTAACAGCGTCTCTGTTAGGCACCAAAGGGCATAGGCAACGGAGTACCTAACCCAATGTGATATCCGACAAAAACTCTAAACAGCGCTAGGTCTGGCATGAAAAAATCCCCCCCCTAATCAGTCCCTAAGCGAGACGCGTTTTGCGGGTTCTGTGCCAACCGGACAGGGCTAGACTCGGCTGATCACTGAGAGAACGAGACAACAACAAGGATGGGGTTCAGTACCGCAGGAAATTATAGAAGAGCAACATGATCCCATCTTGGAACCTTCAAAGATCCATTAGCCCGACACGTTTTTTTTTGTTCGACGACATCAGAACCCACACGTATAGTTCTTGCAGCAAATCGATCAACGCAGGTATCAATACTGACATCTTTACATTCTCCTTTTCTTTCTTTTATTCTTTTTTTTTTTACTCTTTTCCCAAAAAAGACGCCAGGAAACAAACTAAGATAGAGCGACACGACCAACAACGGGTTGGGCTTCGGCGCGGCCCGCGTTACAACAGATGTCTACCACCACAGACAAGGGGCAAGACCCGACAACGAAAGGTGGCGTCGGTTCGTCATCAGGGATGGCAAGGCCCCCTGCTTCGACTACACTCACCGCCTCATCTTCCTCGAACTATTCCTCTAGCGTGTCTGGTGACAGCCAACACCAGGGCGGGGCTAGTGGGGGTATCCCCGGGACACCCGTGAGCCGTCGCTCAGGGGGATGGGAACGGCAGACGCTTTCCCCGGCCGCGGCTGCGAGGGTTAGAGCAGCAGAGGATGTGGGTTTTGGTGTTTTGATGGAATTGTTTGTTTGAACTGACATTTTGAGATGTAGGCTGCTATTGAAGATCAAGTTGTTTATCAGCCAACTGGTCCACTTCCTACAGAGAATCTAGATGGTTCTTCTGATTCTTCAGATGAATACTACACGCCGGCTTATAAGCCTTTGGAACGGTAAGTATTCTATTATGCTTCATTACCCTTCCTTCATTGTGGATGAATGGGGTGAACATCGCCATGGCCCATACTGATAGATGGGTTAATGTTTATCTATTTGCATATGGCTAACTTGACAAAGGAGTTCCACAAAGACCAGCACGTCACGCTCTAAACGTTTCTTTCAATCTTTGATAAAGACGTTCAACAACATCAACAAACCCTCTGTTCGTACGTTTCCCCCCTCCCCTGAAGCCATTAGCGTCAGGGAACTAACCACATAATTCACAGGTTACGGCTATGTGGCAAACACCCAGGTATGTTCCCCTCTCATCCATCACACCCTTGGATAGTTGTACTAATACGCTTTGGTTCTAGCAAGAACAAGACAGAAATGGTACGGACTAAAGCCTGTTTTCTTTGCTTATGCTTGCTGACGGATTACGCTAGCCATTCAGCACAGCGTCATCATTGATATCTTTAGAGGGCAGCTTCACTTATCACCTATCACACCAAGGCCGAGGCGGGTTCTTGATGTTGGTACTGGCCCTGGAACATGGGCATTGGTAAGTTTTCATCATTGATGATTTGTATCTGTTACTGACATTTTCCATTCAGGAATTTGGCAAGTCTTGCCTCCACACACATGGCTGCTATGCCATTGCTAACAATATCGATAGCCCAAAAACATCCTGCATGTACCGTTCTAGGCGTCGACATTGATCCAGTCTCACCGCCTTACACCAGATCCAACTGTAGCTTCCTAACAATGGATGTCACACACGACTGGGAGTTTAACGGCAACGGAAACTTTGACTTTATCCACATTCGACAACTGGGCGACGTTCCAGATCAAAGAAAATTAATCAAATCGAGTTTCGACAATCTCAAACCAGGAGGATGGGTCGAGTTCACAGAATGGATCGCAATTCTACAATCACCGAATCATTCACTCCGTGGCACCGCATTCCGGAAATGGAATGATCTGTTGGAGCAAGGAATGCGTCAGTGTGGTACAACGCTGTACTACCCGGACAAGTTGAAGCCTTTATTACAGGAGACTGGCTTTGAGCATATCATCGAGACGAGAAATGGTGCGCCGACGAATGCGTGCTACCCCGGGCGAAAGTTGCAGCGTATTGGTCATCTGATGACGCAGAACTGGCTGCTTATTCTTGAGCCTTTGTCTATGCCTGTTTATACGACGGCGCTGGGATGGACTCCTGATGAAGTAAAGGCGTTTCTGGCTGATGTGAGGAAAGAGATTGGTAACACACAATATCATTCCTTCATGACGCTGTGAGTATATCCTCCTCCCCCATTGGACTCCTATGCTTACAATTTTCATCTAGAATAACTATTTGTGCTCAAAAGCCGTTGAACAGTTCATCCACATCGGCAATGTCTACCACAATCTCAGCCTCTGCATCCGAATCTTCTCTTCCTATGGCAAAGTAGATTCTTCGGTTGGACTAAACGAACACGGTTGAACACGACCCGGGAAGGTTGGTTTCTCAAAAAGGTCACTTGCAGGACGGTAACCAAGAGCCGGCAGCGCATATTCTTGGCACAGAATGGGGGAGGAGCCCTGTCATGTCTCTAGGGGTTGGGTTGCATGCATACAGTGACATCCACGGGACGTCTAGGTTACAATGCTTTTTTCTTGTTCTTTCTCTCGGGAGTTTCTTGATAATTGGGATGGTATGAAGAAAATATGGAGTCCTAGAGCTAGACCCTTGATGGGATCGAATGGCATGCTTTTATTGTTACACTGCTTCTTTTGGGACAGCAAGCTGTGAGAGACTCGTGTGTTTTTACATAGAGTATCACACTATCTTGATAGAATCTTGAACCCATGCCGTTACAAGATATCTACCCCTCTTCGAACACCACTGCAACACTGGATCATTAGTTACTATCTAACGATTTGAGACCCAACATCGATCTCCCCTCTTTCCCTTCTCGCCGAGTCTGAGACCGAGAGTCCTAGGGTCCCCATGTCTTGCTCAAGCTCCATGATTGGCAATGAAAGAACCCAGACCCAACAGCAAAGTAACCCTTTGGAGGCCATGTTGAACGGAGCCGAGGTGTGGATACCCGCTGGCGTGACGTGGCAGTGCGGGAAGTTTATTACCCTCCAAGTCTTGGGTTCGCAAGGAAGATCAGTGGCTAAAGAAGTTGATCTATCGTCTTGATGGTATGATCTCCGAGAAATGAATAGAGGGGATGTGCATACTACGTAGTAATACGTCCCCCCTAGTTTACCACAAACCTGGTTGTATTCATTGATTAGCGTAGCCCCCCGCTTGCGGTGTTTAATCACTGCATTAGACGATGTCTTGTTTGAAAAATATGGCTCTTTCAACTACCGTTTTGGATGCTTCATGGTTCCCTTAAGCGCTCTGTACGACATAATTTTAGTAACTAAGTACTAGGGATGATGCTTCCGGCCGGAGTAGATATGCACCAGAGTCGTTCCCGTGTTACCCGACGGCTCTAACCAACAAGGACTGACGATTATTGGCAGTTCATCCATGATAATAAGCTAGCTAACGTGATCCTTTGATATTGCAAGGTGGTACACCGCAGGATCCGGACTCGAAGTTGAGCCGGTTCATGCATTAGTGGGGTAGGCTAGGACCGGGCAATGGAACGAACATGAACCGGGTCAATGTCCTGATGTGGTAGGTAGACGAAATGCGCTGATTACCTTGGGGCACCATATTCTCTGACTCCATATTTGTATGTGGTGCTTCATGCCTTGCCCATGTTTATGACGATCCATCATTTCTCGTGTAGACTCTTTTCTTTCCTCTTGGAATGAATCACTGAGAATTATACCCTTACTCTCCACATCTTGTTTCAACACACAATGGCTTCACATGTTTCTCAATGGAGGGAGCCAATTGCCATTGTGGGCATGGCATGTCGTCTCCCAGGAGGCATCGACAAACCACAAGACCTATGGGACCATGTCCGAGCAGGACGTTCGTCTGCGACGGCGATACCAAGGGATCGGTTCAACGCCGAGAACTTTCTCTCTATGGATCCCAATCAGAAGGGGGCTCAGGCTTTTCGAGGTGCTCACTTTGTCAAGGGTGACATCAAGCAGTTTGATCACAAGTTCTTTGGGATAAGCAAGGACACTGCTACAGCTATGGATCCTCAGCAGAAGCAATTGCTCGAGGTTGTTTACGAATGTCTCGAGTCGGCTAATATTTCCATGGAGACGATTTCAAAGTCAAAGATTGGTTGTTATACTGCCATGTTTGTGAGCGATTATCACGACATGCTGATGCAAGATCCTGAATATCTTCCAACTTTTATCGCTATTGGAACAACACGAACAATGCTTGCGAACAGAATCAGTCATGCGCTTGATCTTGGTGGTCCAAGGTATGTATATACATCTTTTATATTTGGTCAGGTGTCGTTGAATTGCGGCTCTTCAAGAGCGCGACATGAGACCTATCTTGGAAAAGTTTGAGTGCTGACACCACCTGTCAATCAATGCAGTGTCACCATCGATACGGCCTGTTCCGGCGCTTTGGTCGCGCTACACCTCGCCTGCCAAGCACTGCAAGCCGGGGAATGCGACGGCGCTGTGATTGGTGCATCTAATCTTTTTCTAAGCCCAGATTATGCATTGTCCTTGACACGTCTTGGCGCTATCGCTGCAGATGGTCAATGTAAGACATTTGACGCAAGCGCTAATGGATACGGACGTGGAGAGGGGACAAACGCTGTTTATGTGAAACGACTCAGCGATGCGATTAGAGATGGGGATAGTATTCGGGCTGTTATTAGGGGTACTTCATCTAACAGGTATGTCTTGAGGTGATTGACGCAGTTTGGGTGAACTGACAAGGACAGTTCTGGTGCTACTCCAGCAATTACGGAACCTTCCGGCACAGCTCAAGCAGCTACCATCCTGCAGGCTTACGCCCAAGCAGGAATCAACGACTTTAGTGAGACGGGATACTTTGAGTGTCATGGAACAGGTACACCCGTTGGTGATTGTATAGAGTTGGGAGCCGTGGGTTCAGTTTTTGCCGACAGTCACAAAACCCAAGATGCACTTTGGGTTGGTTCTGTAAGTTTCTTTTTTACTCCTGTGAGATGACTATTTATTAACAAACAAATAGACAAAACCGAATGTGGGACATTCAGAGGCGGCTAGTGGTTTGAGCAGTCTTATCAAGGTTGTCTTGGCCTTGGAAAAGGGAGAGATTCCTCCCAATACCAATTACAAGACACCCAACCCCAAAAGTATAGCATTCCTACTTCCTACACCTAGTTCTGGATGAATTTAGCTGACCATGATTTTTCTAGTCGACTTTGATGGGTGGAGAGTTCGTGTTCCCACAAGTCCCCAGCCTTGGCCTTCCAAGTCTATACGCCGAGCAAGTGTCAACTCGCTTGGTATCGGTGGTTCTACTGCTCATGCTGTTGTTGAGTTTTATGAGCCGCCCAAGTTGACCAATGGGTCTGTTAACGGCACGAATGGCGCAGTCAACGGTGCCAACGGCGTAGCCAACGGCGCCAATGGGTCAGTCAATGGCAGCAACGGCGTCAATGGCACCAATGGTATCAATGGCAGCAACGGCGTCAATGGTCATCATGAAGAAGCCAACAAACCATCCTTCCTCGTCTTCACATCTGGAGCCTCCCGCAGCTCTCGAGACACAAACACAACCAACCTCCTAAACTTCCTCAAGACTCACGACGAATCCCACAGCTTCACAGGTCCTCTCATCAAAGCTCTGAATGCTCGAAGTCAGATCAATATCCGACCATGGAAGTCGTTCGCTGTTGCCCAGACAGTTGGCGATCTCATCCAACAGTTGGAGAACAATGCCTTGAAGTCAAATTCAGCGCCGTCTGGTACTGATTCACCTCGGGTTTTGTTCGCCTTCACGGGTCAAGGAGCTATGTGGTCTCAGATGGGTAAACGTCTCCTCGAGGCATTCCCTGTTGCTCGCAACACGTTGCATGAGCTTGAGGAGGTTGTCAAAGAACTTCAATCATCAAGCAAGTCGGCTTGGTCACTTATCGGTACGTCCAGTCATGACAATTCCAAGTTTCTGCCCAGTTTACTGACCTCTTCATAGACAAGCTGACTGCCGAGCTCTCACAAGAAGAGATTGATTCACCGGCACTCGCCCACCCTCTTTCCATGGCTGTCCAAATCGCGCTGGCAGATCTTCTTTCCAGCTGGGGCGTCCTTCCAGATGCCGTCGTTGGCCATTCGGGTGGAGAGACAGCCGCTGCGTACGCCTGTGGTGCACTTACCGCCAAGGAAGCCATCACAGTCGCTTACTATCGAGGAATCGCCTGCCAGAACGCCCCAGCGGGTGCCATGTTGGCTGTTCGAAGTGCACCGAACGCGAAAGAGCTGCAAGACGCATTGGAGAAACACGATGTGCAGATTGCGTGCTTCAATGGTCCTCAGAATTTGACTCTCGCTGGTTCTGCTGAGGGAGTTAAGAATCTGGCTGCTGAGCTTAGCACTCATGGCATCATGGCCAGGGCCGTCGCTGTAACTCGAGCCTACCACACTCGTGCCATGAAGAGTGTGGTGGATGAGTACATCGGCAACCTCAAGGGTGTTCTGCATCCCAAGGCAGGACGGGTTCCCATGTACTCATCTGTTTCAGGTCTCGAGTTGAAGGGTACAGAGGTTGACGCCGACTACTGGGGTGCAAACCTCGTATCCCCAGTTCTTTACACTGATGCAGTGATTCTTGCCTTGTCTCAAGCAGACCGCAAGTTGGATCTTTGTGTCGAGCTTGGTCCTCACTCATTGCTTTCTCGTCCTACATCTGAGATTCTCAAGTCTCTCCCCAATTCTCCCCAGCTCCCCTACTTTGCCACCATGCTTCGAAATGCAGACTCGAGCCAGCAGCTGCTGAGTCTTGCTGGAGATTTGGTCCTCAATGGAAAGCAGTTGGATTCGGAGCAAGTCAATGGCAAGTCTGGACGTCTCCCCAATCATATTCAAGACAGTCTCCCCGCTTATGCTTGGGATTATTCCTCGACACCATGGACCGAGCCTCGAAACAGCCAGGAATGGCGTTTCAGGAAATCACCACGACATGAGATTTTGGGAACTCGTTGTCGAGGAGTGAACCCAGCAGCTCCTACGTGGAGGAACAAGGTCTCGATTGAAGATGCGCCTTGGCTCGTTGATCATCAGGTATGTGAATGAGAAGAGTTACTCCAGACAAGGCTAACTCCAGATAGGTCAATGGCATTGTGACATTTTCCTTCACCACCGGCATTGCAATGGTGGTAGAGGCCATGATGCAAGTGCAAGAAGAGAACAAAGAGATTGACTGGGCAACTCGTTCATTCGAATTTGAAGATTTCGTCTTTTCGAATTCCATCATTCTTCCTGATGAATCACCCATCGATCTCTTCCTCACACTCATCCCGGAAAACGACAATGCCAGATCTGATGAGACATGGTATGACTTTACCATTTCCTCGCTGAGAGGCGACGTTGATATTCGCCACTGTCACGGAAAGGCTGCAGTCTTGGAAAGTGAGTGATACAGACAAAACGACTGGTGTTCCAAGCTGACGATTTATAGCTGGCGACGAGGATGGTGCTCTTTCGCGCAGAACCTCTTGGCATCACATGCCCCTCAAGGTACCCCTGAAGAGCTATTACAAGACTCTGGAAAGAGTTGGCTATGGCTATGGTCCCAAGTTCCAGCTTCTCTCTGAAGTTCGAGTTCGTCCAAGTCTCTCGGCTTGTTCTGCCAAGATCGACATGACTTCTGTTGCTCAATCCCCCATTCGAGGCCAGCGATATCTCTTGCATCCTGCAATGATGGATGCGGCTCTGCAGACACCCGCTTTGGCTAATCGATCTGGATTCTTCCAAGAGATTGATACTTTGCTGCTGCCATCCAAGATGAAGAGAATCTCGATCCGCATGCCTTCTGAGAAGACGGACATTGCATCTGTCACTACCAATACATCGCCTGTGGGCTTTGGTCGGATTGAAGGCACGGTTGAGTGTTATGATGCATCATCGAGGCCTTTCTTTGTCGTCGAAGGTCTGCAGATGGACAGAGCTCAGAGTGATGACCAAACTACTCTCCCCTGGCTGAGGCTCATCTGGAGACCTGACATTGGCAACATCTCGAGCACCGATCCCATGCTCAACTCGATCCAGATCAAGAGCCTTCCAGCAGAGAAGAAGCTTGTCAATCTTGAGAACTTGGTCAAGGAGCTCATCCCACTCATCGTCGAGAATGGTCTTGAAAAAGGCCAAGACTTGGCTCCTCACTTGCAAAACTACCGTTCGTGGCTGCTTGACCAAGCTGAGTTACTCAAAGAAAGACTCGTGGCGCGTCACAAGCAGAATGGGTTTGCAACAGTACAAGATGCCATCAAAAACGTCGTCTCAACCTCGGGAATTCCTGAGACTGTCGATGCATCCATCGTATCTCAACTAGCCATCAACATGGGAAGAATCTTCCGAGGAGAAGTTGAAGCACTGGCAGTCTGGCTAGAGAACGATTTGCTGTACAGGTTCTACGAAGAGAGTATCTTCACAACGAGCATGAACCAGAAACTCCTTTCTGTTGCAGAGCTCTTGGCACACAAGAATCCCAACATGAAGATCTTGGAGATTGGAGCTGGAACTGGTGGTGCTACGACAGAGTTGCTGCGCGGTTTCTCCAGAGCTGGAGGACCGAATGCTTACCAGTCTTTTACTTTTACTGACATTTCGGCTGGTTTCTTTGACAAGGCTAAGAAGAAGTTTGCTGAGTGGGATCGGATCGAGTTCAAGACTCTTGATATTGAGAAGGATCTTTCCAAGCAGGGCTTTACTGGTACTGAGAAGTACGATCTTGTGGTTGCAGCGAATGTAGGTTACATGTCATTGTGGGTTTCGCCAGTTACTGACCATTCAACCTCAGGTTCTGCATGCAACTGCCGACTTGCCGTTCGCAATGAAGAATATTCGATCTTTGTTGCGTGACGATGGATACCTCTTGGTGGGTGAGCTGTCAGAGGGTAAGTAACATGCTCCGTTCGTGTCATTTGCAAAATAGCTAACATTTGAACTTGTAGACCTTACTTCAGCCAATTTCCTTTGGGTATGATCCAACCTTTTCATTATTTGGATTTCACCACTAATTCTTTTACAGGGACCCTTGACTGGCTGGTGGCTACGACCTCGATCGCCTGGCCGCTCTGGACCCGGTCTTACCATGGACGAATGGCGTCAAGAGCTCGCCGAGGACTTTGACAGCGTTTCCGAGATCGAAGGCAGTCAAGACAAGAGCGATGTTGATCAGCCATCGAGCACCATCGTCATGGTAGCCAGAGCAAAGCCGGCTGAGTATACTCCACCGGAGCCACTTTCTAAGGAAGTGGTGCACGTCGTTGGAGTTGGTAACGATTCATCCACACGGGACAACATTGGACAATACCTCAGCAAACGTGGTGTTTCTGCAACATCCAGTCGTCTTGAAGAACTTGCTTCACGAGAATGGTCTGGAGAATGGCTCATCCTTGTGGACGAGGCTGAGGGAAGTCTTCTTGCCTCTCTCCGACCAGAGCAGTTGGCGGCATTGAAGTCATTGCTATCCAAACCCATCAAGTGCATCTGGGTTACCCAAAAGGTATATCTTGATCCGAAGAACACGACAGGAGGTCTTGTGACTGGTTTTGCACGAACCCTCAGAGGCGAAAACAGTCAACTTGAGTTGTACACCCTCGACTTGACCAGCGAGGGTGATACTGTGCCCAACATCATCTACCACGTCTTGGAACGGATCCATTACTCGCACGACGATCCAATTTCCAAGTTGGATTACGAAGTGGCTGAGAAGGATGGGCAGCTTTGGACTTGCAGACTTGTGCAGGATGCTCGTCTGGAAAATGCTTTTGGTCCTGCGAGAAAGATGGAGGCTCCTGTTACGCAGGTTGTGAAGGCTCCGCATCACTTGGTTGTAGGAGAACCCGGCATCTTGGATAGTCTTACCATGGCTCAAGATGATGAGTACTCTGCCTTGCCGGATGGACATGTTCTTGTCGAGGTTAGGGCTGTCGGACTCGACGAGCGGGTAAGTACAACTGATTTCCTCCATCGATCATCATTCTCTAACCTTGTTACAGGACGGATGGATCGCTCAAGGATCTCTTCCAGCAACAGAATTCGGCCGCGAGTGTTCTGGAATCGTCACGAAGTGTGCTGCAGATGTCACATCGTTCAGCCCAGGAGATCGAGTTGCCGTCATTGGGCAGGGTACTTTTACAACACGCTACCTGGCACCTTCAGATTGCTGCAAGAAGATACCTGACTCACTTTCATTCGAGGTAAGAAGAGGTTGATAATTTGTGAGGGAGGGCGTATGGCTAACTCGGGTCTAGGATGCGGCGGCTATTCCTACAAACTTTGTCACTGCTTTGTATGCGTTGACTGCAGCTGCTAGAGTCTCGGCAGGCCAGGTATGTGTACCATATTAACCTACAGAGTTGTACTAACATGAATTAGAAAATCCTCATCATCAACGGCACTTCAAGTCAAGGCATCGCCCTAATCAAGACAGCAAAGGCACTAAAGCTCGACGTCTCCGCCACAGTGAACGACAAAACCAACAAGTCTCTCCTCATCAAGCATGGAATCTCTTCCTCCAAGATCTTTGTTGTCCCGACGATCACCGGCCGTTCACGCGCCAACACAGATGGTCAAGCGTTTAAGCTTGTCTTCAACACTCGGTCCGGCCAATATGCAGAGTATTCTCATCTGGTAGCGAACCGTGGAACGTATATCGAGATGGGATTGGGTGAAAATCCCGGCGATGAATCCTACCCTCGACCTAACAAGAATGTCATGTTTGCTTCTATTGATCTTACGGATGCTTATCATGAGAGCAGTCATGAGCTTGGAAAGTAAGTGGTCGGATTTTTGGGTGTTTATTCTTCGATAGCTGACTTTTGGATTGTACTAGATTGCTGGATCAAGTGATTGACATGGTCGAGAGGCGAGAAATCAATCTTGACCTATCGATTTCGGTTACTGGGCTTCACTCCCTACAGTCAGCCTTTTCGACACTGTCAGAAGGTGATGAGGGTAAACAGGTTATCTCGCTCACGAATGTCGATGATGAGCAATTGATTAAGGTATGTGCTCTCAACACTTCTCGCTCAGTTGTATCTAACCATCATCTAGACACGACCCAAGACTTCTGCTTTCAGTCCACACAAGACATACATCATCACAGGTGGTCTTGGTGGCTTGGGACGCGCAATTGCCGTGTGGATGGCCAGCTACGGCGCTCAAAACCTCATCCTAGCCACCAGTTCAGTTTCAAGAGCCTTGGAGGCTGATGATCTCTTGCAACAATTGTCATCTTATGGATGCAATGCCAGAGTTGAGGTTTGTGATGTGGGTGACTTTGCAGCTGTCGAACGACTCGTTGCTTCCATTGAGACTCCTGTTGGTGGAGTTATTCACTCGGCTTTGAGACTTAGCGTGAGTCTACTCCTGACTGTCAAGCGTGTACCCATCTAATTTCATCTAGGACCGATTCTTCGAGGATATCACCTTGAAAGACTTTGACGTGGTATTTGGCCCCAAGGTCAACGGCACGCTGAATCTCCACAACTGCCTTCTCAACCAAGACCTCGACTTCTTCGTCATGCTCAGTTCAGGCTGCGGAGTCTTGGGTAACGAGGGTCAGTCGAATTACTCTGCAAGCAGCACATTCCTCGACACCTTTGCTCGATACCGTCAAAGTCTCGGACTCGCAGCTTCATCTGTTGACCTCGGATTTGTCGAGGACGTCGGAAACATTAGCGAGCGTCCTGAGATCCAGGCGTCGCTGTTGTCCCGTGGACTCAGACCCATCACTGTGAGGGATGTTCTACGTGTTGTCGAGGGGTGTATTGCAACTGGTTCGCCCAGTGCAAACTTGGCTAGAGACTCTTCGTACGATGACTTTTCAAAGGGTCAGATCGTGCTCAGCTTTGGTATGATTGACAAGGCTACCGCAGAATGGCAGTCTTGGGCCAAGGACGCAAAGTTTGGTCTCTTGCGATCCAGGGCTGCTGACAATGCGGCACTCGATTCCGATTCTGAGAGTGGAGAGAGTGCAGTGCAGACAGCCGTCAAGGCCTTCCGAAACACTCTCAGCCGCGTAGCTGATGCGACCGAGGGCAAAGAGGCGGCTTTGCAGCCTGTCGTTTGTTCTGCCCTCGTTGCCAAGCTGGCGCAGGTACTCTCGATGAAGGCTGGCGAGATTCAACCTACGAGGTCGGCAGTTCAGTATGGTATGGATTCGCTCATTGCCATTGAGGTTAGGTCTTGGGCGAGATATGCGTTCCAGATTGATTTGCCTATCAATGATTTGACGAACCCTTATAGTATCCAGGATCTGGCTGCTAGGGTTTCTCGAATGATTGCGTGAGGAGTCTAGGGGGTTGGAATTTATTACACGTCATTAGTTCTTGTTTGCTTTTTTTTTCGTGGTTTACGTTCATGTATGAGCGACACGTCAACTGAATACACTCTTTGATTTATCGAGATCATCATCGCTTCTGATTCTCTTGGAACGGCTTTACTCACAGCGCTGGACATTCGATCTTCTAGCTCAGTTACCTCATCGAGGGCCGGCCTTTAACTATAACAAAGAACACATTTTCAATCCAAGATATCACAGCATCATATCCCAATGCTAACACAGTGGGTTTTCAGTCCTCCTCAAACGCGATGTGACCGCCATCCTCATCGTCGACATAAACCGGTGCCTCTCCCAGGACTACAACCTCCATATGACCCTGTGGAATCTCCCTTTCCAACCGATCAATGTCATCCTCTGCCTCGCCTTCACCCTTTGTCGCAGAAGCAATATGAAACCCCTGATGAACAAGACAGAGGCGGAAACCGTTGTGTGGGCCAACTCTGCCGGTCTGGTAGACAAAGAAGAGCATCGATCGTTCAAGTTTATTTGTCTTTTTGTTTCGGCCGCCATGCCAGAAGACATGATGTCGTATGCCGCCGGGATGGTTGGAGATTTCATCTAGGGGACTGCCAAGGGCGAGTTGTTGGAGGACTGAAGGGGGGAGGGGAGTTTGGGATGTGACGACGTTGAAACTCATGATGGGAATTAGTAAGAGAGAGAACTTAATCAAAACTTAGAAGAAGCTCATGAGAAATATACGTTCAAGGGATGTGGCCTTTTGTAGAATGATAGATTTATACTGGGATTGTGCTGAGGCTGTATTCGGCGGGATGACTCACGCGGAGTGTCAGATTGTCAGCCTCGAGACTTGGTATTTTCGCATAAGCGCACCATATAGCCAGATTCGGTAGACTATTGGCAGTTTATCTGAACTAGGAGCAGAAATCATATCCCAAGAGTCATCTGTCATTTAATTATAACGTCTGTCCTGATTTGAGAATCAAGTAAACAGGCAGGAGGAACTCCATCATAGCTAGCTCTGACCTCTTTTTACCAGCCCATCTCATGCTTGAATGTCAGTGGAAGGTAAGGGAATCCTTCATTTGCCCTGCATAATTCTCTTCGAGATGAAAATATTATATATCCACTCCTGTCGTTATTGATCATGCTTCCATGCATTGGATAGCAGAAGCCATTCAGTTGTCACCTACCTCACTGACATGATGAAGACCTGCCAGCCTTGCATGATTTTGTCCCCAATAATAGTATCCGAGGTTAAAAGCAAGCACAAGTCGCCAAATGAGGCCTTAGACTTCATACAGTGACAGTAGAGACCGAGAAAGCATATGTAGAAAAAGCAGGCGATCAAAGCCATCGCTGTTGATCAATATCCATAAGGCTAAATCCCGGCCCATGATCTCTATCGAATTCCACGCTCATTACATGTACAAAAATCCAAACTCATAATCCCATCGCATTGCCATGCGTTCTTTTGTACTCCCTTATGCGCCGTTCTTTTCGTCATTGGACCACTTCCATGCGTCCTCAATAGCCTGCCAGTACTGCTCGGGGTGCTTTCGCATGTGTCCGACGTGTCCGCTGCCGTCAAAGAGCTCTGTGCGGACTACGTAGCCTCGTTCCTTGGATTCGGCGACGTAGGCTTCAATGTCCTCGTAGGAAATCAGGTCGTCTTCCTTGCTGTACAGGTACAGTCTCTTGGCTTCCTTGGTCTCGAAAGTCTCATCGTCGACAACTCTCAACGCGAAAGCTCCAGCGGGCTCAGTACCTGTGATCCACTGGTACGCGCCATTGACGAGAAGGATTCCGGCCCAGAGCGCTTGGGTAACGGCGAATGGCCAGGGGAACCAATTGGCTGTGCCCAAACTCATGGCGCGAGACCAATTTCCGAGGGTTCGGCGGGACAGCCAGGGACTTCCGGGGGTAGAATCGAGAACGAGGAGCTGATGAGGGAATGCGGAAGAGTGCTTGTCCTGGAAGGCCTTGAGGGTGGTTCCGTAGCTGATGGCGCCCGTGTTGGACATGGCGTGAATCAAAACTGACGACTTTCGATCTACCAGGAGCTTCTCAAGGTTCTCGAGAACAGGAACCATGGCTTCTGTCCGCTGGTCGAGGCTGGTAAACATGGCCTTTGAGATGGGGCTCAGAATGATGATCTGCTTCGAGTAGGGGAACAGCACGCGGTAGCCCTCGGCGTACTTGGAAACGTGCTTGGGAAGTCCATCGCCCCAGCCGTAGATGACGACAGCTTCGGGATGGTCGGCGGGAGGTTGCTCAGGAAGAGCTTCTCGGACAAGGATCTGATCGCTCACGGCGGTGAAGCCGGGCAGCATGGGAAGCTTAGGAGACATGGCTGCTTAAGGTGTATAAAAAGAGATGGAATGAGGAAGACGCCAAAACAAAGGGAATCCCACTTGTTTATAAAAACGAATCCTTCATAAGGCTGAGTCGTTAGCGTTCTTGATAAGTGTCGTTACGTAGACCGTTGGGGATTTCTCGAAAAAGTCCGACGGGTTATTTGACTTATTCGGTCGGCCTCCGACCGGGATGACTTCTTCTTTCGGAAGGCTTCGGCCGCCCCGGGGATGACGAAGCGAAGGCTGCTAAGCAGCTTCCCACCAAAAACAACGTGGCACCCAACGATTTTAAGAGTGGAATCTGAGGGGGCGAATTAACGTGAGCCAAGCGCGAGGATGGAGCCCTTTTTAAAGATGTGCCGAGGTAAATGGGTCCTTTTGTTTGTGTGAGACGAATCGTTGTTTGGTGCCTCAGCTGAGTGATTGCATTAATTGAGAGTCTGTGTTGATCAATGCCGGCTTATCAATCAGGACTACTCTATTCATCGGTGGCGTACACTTGCCTGGTCAACTCTACAGATTTGAATCCATCTCTTCGAGTGACCGCCAGCAGGCCGATGGTGTTTTTGGAACCGCCGCTAGCGCATAGCCCCCAATGCGACAATCCTTCAAAATCCATTCTCACATAAGAGCCTTGTGTTGAAAGACCAGGTGAGCAGACAGTGCGAAAAAAGCTGCGTTGAAACAAAAAAAAAAACAGCTTGTGCTGTAGGAGCCCCTTGTTGTTGATCATGATCACAGCATGTTCGTGTTGTGTCGTGAGGGTACGATGTGTTCTTTGTTATAGTTGAATCCCGGCCCGAGATGGGATAACTGAGCCAGAAGATCGTCAATTGTCAAAGTTATAGTCTTCCGTGGTAGGATATCTCACAGATGAATATCTAGGAGACGGCGTTTGCTGTTCCGCGATGGTTTGCGTGATTGTGGGTACTCAAATTGATCCGAGGGATTGTCGATAAGTATAAATCATGTCCACGTCTTGGGAAATCAGTTTGACCATGAAACTGATCCGGCAGTCGCTTAAAGTAGAGAATGTAGTTGAGTACATGATGAGACCTGTATGTGCCCAGAACACTCAATCGTGTCAATATCAGCATTACTTTTCAGGGAGAACTCGTGAGCCAAGACTCAAAAAGCAAAACTCCTTCAGGCAACTTGAAACGATTGCTCGCTCCATCCATAGGTTCTCTTCAACCTCAGTGGTACTTGACCTGACCATTATGTGGACGATGTAGCGTCACTGGCTTACGAATCGCCATCGACGTGGGCGGCCGGAACGTGTAGACGGAGCTGTACTTGGGAACGACGGAGAAACCGAGATCTGTCATGGCCGCCTCAAAGGACACCCAGCTCACCAAACTCCAAGCTTGCGACTTTTAGAAAATCTTGATAAAGACACCAATGGTCGGCTCACTTCCAATCAGAGTCCGCGACTCCTACGCAGGCTCTTGCGCTTCAGGGTGGACGGGCTAGGAGTCAGTTACGTGTCTTTTTCTTTTCTTTTCAACTTTCTACCCGCTCCTCGCGGGGCTTTTGTGTGGCTAGCACAGGAATCTGCTCAGCCTTGCCGTCCTTGTCCCTTTGTGCCTGAGCTTCCTCGCTTTGACCTTATAGATTCGTGCGTTACCGGCTTCGTCGAACAGGTTGGCCATGCGCCTGAACCATTTTGAGGCACGGCCCGCTGCAAGATGCCGGTTGAATTGGGCTTCCACCCGAGTATATTCTAGCTGACATGCATTGGATTCCTTTTAGGATAATGCCCTTGCACATCTTGTGGTCATTTGGGTCAAGCAACTCTATGTATCGCAGTACGCTCAGGTAGCCCTAGCCTGAATGCCATTGTGAATCGAGTCGGAAAATGCGGCGCCGATGAACTTGTCAGTGTGTACTGATGACACACCTCCCTTCTCGTCAGCTACAAGTTCCGTGCGACTAAAGAATGCAACGTGACTGGCTCTTGCAGTTCCGTTACTCAGCCAGCACCTTTCACCAAGTCGGCTTCCCGCCACCGAAAATCATCGACCGCTCATCAACCCATCATCCCGTCTTCTAGCAAGCGTCATGGAATCCACCATCAAGTTCAAAAGGAGCAGGGGCAAGGCCAACTTGAGGAAAAGAATACCCGCAATCTCAACCACATCGTCCAGCGACTCTGACGACAGCTCATCCCAAGACGACACCAAGCCGAGAGGAACCCACGTCGAGCGATTAAAAACAAACCCAAGTGCACAAGGGTCAACAACGACATCCTCGCAAGATCTTTGCCCGACTCTCTTCACAGCAGATGGCGCTGTTCCCATATCAAACAACAACTACGCAGCCAATTCAGCAAGAGCCGTGGGGCCGGTAAAGAGGCCGACCAACGTCCGCACCACAGTGACAACGGATTTCTCCCCAGATGTTTGCAAAGACGTAAGTGGTTGATCATCTTACCTCCAAGATTATCCATACTGACTATCTTTAGTATAAACAAACTGGTTTCTGTGGCTTTGGAGATAATTGCAAATTCGTCCACATCAGGGAAGACTACAAGCAGGGTTGGCAGCGTGATCGTGAGTGGGAGGACGTCACCAAGGGAAAAAAGAAGGTATCCGGCACAGTAGTCGCGAGCATCAACGGCAAAGATGCTAAAGAGGAGGAAGGTGGCGACGAGGAAACCTTCTTGGAGAGCATATCCTTTACTTGCATCATCTGCAAGGCGTCTTACAAGGAGCCTATCGTCACCAGGTGCGGGCATTACTTCTGCCAGCCGTGTGCGCTAAAGCAATATCGGAAAGACCCGACCTGTGCCGTCTGCGGTGCAGACACGAACGGTGTCTTCAATTCAGCTAAGAGACTTGAGAAGCTACTAGAGAAGAAGAGGGAGCGTGCTGCAAAGCGGAGCCCAGCTGGCACTGAAAACCGCGACGAGGTCAGCGACGAGGATGAAGGCCAGCTATAGCACGTGTAGGTAGACGTCAGCTTTATGCGGTGCTGATATGTACTGAAAATACTCAGGACTTCCCATTTTTACACTCAACCCGGCAATCCTCAGCCAGATATTAGTGTGGCCTTGTACCGCTTTCGCGATTCACTTCCCGGGCTTTTCTCAAAACCTCCTTGGAACTCGTATATCCAGAAAGCCGGCTTGCCTCTCAGGCCTTTTTCAAGGCTCCTTTGATATTTTGGAACCCGTTTGCGCCATTGACTTTGGGTTCTTTCTTGAGATTTGGGAATCCATTCGCATGCTTAACTTCAAGCGCAACCTTGCGTGCAATCTTGAGACCCAGAAATCCAGCTACACGATTCGCTCCGAGGGCAGCTCTCGCCGCAGCCTGCATACCTGGAAATCCTCTAGCATGATCCACTTTCATGGCAACCTCTTTTGCTAGCTTGAGAGATGGAAAACCCTTTGGACGGTTTAGTAATACGGGATTTTATGCTCGGCTGTGAGGTTTTGGTAACCTCTGGCTGCCATGGCCTCAGCTGTATGCCCACTAACGCTCTGCCCTAGGACAGTGTCGATCCATCTCTTTCCATGATACTCGGGGCTAATGAATCCTTGCAATACATGAGGACAACCCGGATCTGTGACTTTCGTAACGGTGAAGGTGCGGATATGTTGCTGAATCGTCTCCATTGCGGCGGCAAGGATCGAGTCGGTACGAATATCTGACATGTTTTTGCAGAAAGCTTCCTCTCTAGAAGAAGTCCAAACAGAAGCATGGGCTAAGATGGCCGTGAATGAGATTGCTAGGGCAAAATTGAGAACCAAGTTCTGGATTACGACTCTGCGATAGCAGGGATTTTTTCTCTATCATAGTTATGATGTGGTTGTAGTCCCCAAAGCAACCTACTAGACTAGCAATGTCGTCGCTCTATGTTTGAGAAGTTGGAGGAAGAAGTCAGATCCGGGCTCTGCAATATCTCGAAGATTCCACTCTAGTAAGAATCTGTGGACAGTGCCGAGGCTGACGTCTAGTAGGTTCTTAGAAACTTCCCCCTCTGCTGCTCCAGCTGGCCTCGTGGTCTCAGAAAAAAAGGGCATAGTTCGCCAGTACTCCTGTTTATTAATCCGCCGAATTATAGCATATAGGTAAAACTTATAATTATAAAATAAAATTTATATATATAATTTAGAGTATTATTTATTTATTTTATATTTTTTATTTATTTATTTTACTTTAAATCATTCTTATAGCTGTCCCTCATTCGTATAAGGTCTTGGTGGAGGTCTTGAAGCACCTCCTGTGTGAATTTCTAATGTTAATGTTGCACTGAGTAAGACCAGAGCGCAGCGACTTGACTTTGACTGCCAACAATAGGGATTGATTCCTTGAGGTCAAAATGAAATTCCGAATAAAGACAATTTTTCATCAAGGGGAAATGTTGGAACCTGAACACGTCACGTGTCTGGTTGTTTTGGTAGGTAGGTATGTTTCACGTGGAGGTCTTAGTCAGCCATGGCAGTTTCCTGAGGGACCTGAGTGTCGAGCGAGGAGTGCACATGGCTGGAGTGAGTCCATGCCGCAGGGCAAACGCATCAGGCCTTCGTTGCACAAGCAGGGGAACACACGACGCAGTCCCAGTTCAGCGCATTCCAATCAATCCAGGGCGGGTGCATAAGGGGGCGATCGGTTACCAGGTCCCCGGGACCTACCCTGGCACCGGTCAGCCAAGCGGAGTCCACGTGACCGTTCTGTGCAGCCAACAGCTTGAGCATCAAAGCTTTTGAGGTTATCCCATCTGAGTTACACAGGCAGAAACTCTATCAAAGTTCTGTTCATTCCATCAGAGCGAATGCTTGCCTCCCAGCCAACTGGGGCTCAGACGAAGATGGACTGACAAATGGGTCTCAGGCCCCTGGAAATATCGCGTCTTCATTCCGGCGAATAGCGGGGTAATTAATTTAGCTGGCTCCCGCGATGCCTCTCCCTGCCAACTTCAAAGCACGCTTCCCATCAAGAGAGCGCACTAAGCAGCGGAATCCCCACCTATCGTCACACCCGAGCTGCCTCTTGCCGAGTCTTTGGAACCATCATGTCTAGCCCCAAGTCCGATCAAGACGCTCCGAGGTCGCCTTCGAAGCCGTCGCCAAAGTCCCCAAAATCGCCAGCCGAAGTGGTCCAATCGTCTTCCCCTGGCGATACCACGTCCCACCCAACAAACACGCAGATCCCCTTTGTACGTTGCTTCGACCCCAACTTTGACAGACCGGGGTTGTTAATTAGGTCGATCGGGTAGAACCAGGATGATGCTGGGGATGATTCCGCATATGAGGATGATGGAAGGTGAGTTGGGTTTGCTCGTGGCGCGCAACATTGGCTAACATTTTGCTAGCATTGTGTCGTCGACCGCGTCTCTTTCGGAAAGCATCTTTGACTACCGCAATCTTCACGGGCGAACGTTTCAGAACTCGAAAACGACCGAATACTGGGGTCCCAACGATGATAGACAAAATAATGGCCTCGATATAGCGCACCATTTCATGGTCATGCTCAAGAATGACCGCCTGTTTGACGCGCCCGTCACTCGCATGTCCAAGGTCCTCGACGTGGGCACCGGTACGGGCATTTGGGCTATCGACATGGCGGACGCGTACCCAGAGACCGAAATTATTGGTACCGACATCAGTGCTATCCAGCCCAACTGGGTGCCCCCGAACTGCGCTTTTCACATCGAAGACGCCCAACTCGAATGGACGTTCCGCCCCGAAAGCTTCGACTTTATCCACATTCGAGCCCTCTATGGCAGCATCAGCGACTGGGGCGAACTCTATCGCCAGGCGTACGCGGCACTGGCTCCCGGTGGTTGGATCGAGAATATGGAGATCAACATCCACATGTACAGCGATCTGCCCGAGATCAGAGACGACCCCGACCACATCTTTAAGCGCTGGGCCAAGGTATTCTGGGAGGCTACGGACAAGGTGAACAGGACGCTTCGCATCGCCATGGACGGAACCATGCGCAAGCTCATCACCGAAGCCGGCTTCGAAAAGGTTGTGGAAAAGACGTACCAAGTGCCGTGTGGTGCTTGGAGCAGCGACCCAAGGATGAAGCAGATTGGCGCGTACAACCTGGCTTTCATGGACGAGAGCTTGGAGGGCTTTGCCTTGTTCATTCTTCGCGAGATCATGGGGTGGGAATACGACGAGGTGCAGATGTTTGTCATGGAGATGCGTCGGGCCATACGCAACAACAAGATTCGGCCATATTACCTCGTGTAAGTGATGCTTTGAGCTCGTTCCTCGTCCTTTGGCTTACTAACTTGACAGAACCAATGTTTACGCGCAGAAGCCCGAGACGGCCAAGTAGTCCTTTCGCCTTTGCCCACCCAGCGACCTCGGAGGTTTGCCCACTGTATGGGGTAGGTCTGGACTGACATTCATCGCCAAAGCGTTGGTTTATCACGACATTTATGTTGTTTGGCTCTGGGTTTGGATTTGAGTTGCTCCCGACAAATTGGTCCTACTAGCACTGAGTATATATATAGACTGGGTGTGGTATTACGTGGAAATGTCGATGTCTTCCTTTAGCTGAAACGATAAAAAGGAATAAACGTATAGCAATCTGGGACCCCCGTGATCAACCTGAAAGAAAGATCCGAGCGCTTGACAGTACACATATTCGGGGGCGTCAACGGCATAAACAAGTCGCATCTCAATCGTTATACAATCTTGGATCCTGAGAAGGAGTTCTCTCTCACTAAGCTTTCGATATGTCGGTTCGATCCATTGCCTGCACCCACATGTCGGATATGCTAAACAGACCGAGCGAGTTTCGAGCATCCCACGGCTTTGTTGGGTTCACGAGAGCCAAGTCAAAGTTACGTATCAACTATGTCAAGTCAGATACTTCCAACAAGAAGGTTTCTCCCACCTACCTCAAATATGGTCTTCCCAAGCTCGAGATGGGCCACTGGCTTGCCTAGACACTGGAACTTGCCGTGCCCGAAAACGAGTTCACTTGTGCGGATCATGGCGGCTAACTTCTCGGGGTCTGCGTTCAGCCAACGTTCGGGTCTGAACACTTTTGCATCCTCGCCGTACACGTCTTTGCTGTGGTGTATTCCGTGGCCTGAGTATCCAATAGAGACGCCACCTGGTAGAAAGACGTTTTCGCCGTTGGCAGTTACCGTGTCGCCACCGGGTGGTGTGTCACGGGAGAAGATGTTGACTGCTGGGGGCCACATTCGTAGTGCTTCGCGGATGACTGCTTGGAGATAAGGCAGCTGCTTGGACTCGGCAAGGGGAATGATGCCGTCGCCAACTTGACCCGATTGAACTGCGCTGTCGACTTCCTTTTGCAGCTTGGAGTATACCCGTGGGTTCGCCATGATGTAAAGAAGAGCTCCACGGATGCCTGTGGATGTGGTGTCTGCACCAGCAATGAGTTGTTCAAGGGCCTCTGAACGCAACTCAGTGCCTGATAAGCCGTGACGGATAAAAGATGCTAGCATATCGGAGCGTTTATCAGTAGGGTTTGCAGCACGCTCATCAACACAGCGGAAACAAGCGTCCATCATCTTTCCGTATCCAGTATTATCCTTTGGAGAGGGTGAAATATAGGGACCGATGATAGGAGCATGAGCCATCCAGCTGATACCAAGAGCAAGAGCAAAGTTACCAGCCGCGAGTCCTTCTTCGCTTGATTGGAGGTATCCGTCAACGTCAGAGTCGCTGCGCAGCATGCCGAATTCTTTGCCGAAGCTGATGCTGCTGATGGCGTCTAGGGTCAGGTACTGGATCTTTTGGGCAAGGTCTACGGGGACGATGAGGTCTTGAGTTGAGAGGTATTTGGTGCGGATGAGGTCGATTAGCTCTTGAACACGGAAGTCGATGGACTTTTCGAGTTCAAGATTTTCTCGTCCGGAGTACTAGCGGTGTCAGTAGGTGCTTGATGAGCAGCCTTGAGCGTCACTTACTCCAGGGGCCATTTGCTTTCTTCTCTGGTCGTGCTTATCGTTGTCAGTCTGACTGAAGACATTGTCCTTGCGGTATTCTATACGACAGGCGTTGTAATACCAGTCAGACCGTTTGTATCCGGGCTTGTTGTTCACATGCATCCAGACTTCCGGTGACGACGTGACGAGAACGGTGGGCGCAACTCTCGCGATGGGGCCTGAGGGGTGTCAGCGAGGTCACAATACATGATGAACCAATTTTTAGCAAGACAGGAAAGAAATTATTCTAATATCTCACCGTATTTGTGGTTTGCCTCTTCGTACCATTCATGGCATCGGTTTTGGAGCATGGCTTTGCTATGAGGCCAATCGGTAAAGCCAGTCCATCTGGGGCCGCCGAACTGTTTGAGCTTGTTGTAGATGACCAACTTTCGGGCAATAAAGAGACTCAGACAGCACAAGAGAAGTGGCACCGAATTGTCCAAGAGGACTGCTACCACAGCCATTGTGGTGAGCTGCGATAGAGGCTCGAAATTGCAAGGATGCGGGCGAGTGGATGCAGTGACGATCGCAAGTGATGGGAGTCTGGCCCTAGAGTAAGCCGGGCACGAGAAGCAAGATGGTGACCTAAAACTTGAAGAGGTTGATGGAGGGAGAACCGAATCCTTCAAGGACCCCGTAGTAATAGAAACTTCAGCGGGCCGGCCCGTTGATGTGCGGGATGAGTGGAATCAAGGTGGATAAATAGCCGAGATGAGGAGAGGGGGGAACACTTTCAGTTCGTGCTACTGCACTGCGCCTCCGGAACATCGATAGCACATGCGAGATATGGAATAGGCGGAGCAGGGATAATCTGCTTCTCCGTTAAATGCTTAGTTTCACGCGAGGGCTATTGGTTCCCTGGGTTGCTAGTCTGGTTTATTGTGCGTGGCTGGGCGGCTTGACTTGGCTAGATCGTCACAAGGACTTCCTTGACCGGTCTTGCTTGTGATTGCTTGCCGGCTAAGGACGAACCGTTTTCCTTCGATCCATGTCATGTCCAACATTAATCGTCTGATCGCCATATCACAAGCCTGTCACGACAGAGGTTGCAGTGCTTCTGTACATGGGTGGGGTATAATGAAGATTTCACTAATGTCGCCAACCCTCCAAGTTTTATGCCTCAACCGTACTAGCCCCAATGCCATGTTTTAGCAGCTCTTTCGTCTTGGAGATGCATGACCGAGGTAGCAAATCCACGTAGCTCTGCTCATGGTTGTTTACGTTCGTGAGTCCATAGAAGATGGAGACTAACTCTTGTAGACACTGCTGAAAAGACTCGTCTCTAGAAGAATTTTCGTAGAGAAATTCGGCGCAGATGAATAATGGAATTGGCATTAATGGATGGATCTAGATGAGGATGTTGGCGATGGTCCAGATCCGACGTTGTGAGTGGCTTACCTTGGAGAAATGTAATTCGCTCATGGATTTTGCAAGGCTAACAATATTTTCGGTTGCGGCTACAACACGACTGTGTAACTCGAGATATTCATGATCGGGACTTTCCGAGGTCGAGGAGTTGGCCATGGACTCGATCATCCCCTTGCAGTGGCACACCACCGTGGTCTGACCAAGGATGTTGGCAAACAGTAGGAGTGGATCATGCGCCTCAGTGGGAGATGGGTAACGCTCAGTTAACGTTTCAAGCCTGGTTGTAAGGATATGATCCAGCCATTGGCGTTGCTGCTCCCATTCCGAGCCTAGATCTCCATAGGCTTTTGATACCTTGTTTTGATGATGGTGGAGTAGACTGCGACCGCAGATGGTGGCCAGTATGAGACACTCGTTAAACGGAGATGATACGCTAAACTCGGTCATGGCTTCTGATAGAAAACTGCCCAACGCAAATTGGCCGCTCTGAAAGTTGCTTTCTGGGGCGGGGAGACGAGTGCAGATCTAGATATGAAAAGAAAAGTGTCAGCTTCTACCGGCAGCTTCTTATAAATCGTTTATCCTCACCATATGCTCATTCAAAGTAACAGGCCAGTCGTTCCGTGCACTAAAGACGTGATCAAGAAGGTAAGCCATCCAGAAGACACGCCGTTTTTCCTCAATCTCGATGACATTGTCGACTTCTGGTGGGGGAGTGAGGTTATTCTTGGTCGGCATGTCAAGCTCATGAAAATGAAAAGCTTGAACTAAGCGAAACACCCGACCAGCACTCATCCACGCCTGCTGGTGATACGTACGCATCGACTCGTAGATAGCAATCAGCACCCATGCTTGCACGAGTTCTGTGTCTTGGCTATGGGGGTCCTTGCTCTCCAGGCTGAGGGATTCCAGAGTCTGCTTGGCTGTTTGATAGAGCGATTCTGTCAGATGGGTGAACTGAGTCGATAGTAGAGCGGCAAGTGCCCATATGGTATGTTGGAGACAAATACGTGATGTGGTCTTGGGAGTATTCTTGGACCAAGACAAGTATCGTCTCTGATGAAGAATGGGTATAGACGGATGCACACGGTCGAAATAAAGTTGGTCCCTGGATATGTCAATAAAAAAACCCCATATAAATCGCTTTCTGAAATTATCATACAGCTCAGCGTGCATCATGCCCGTAATTTGTGGGGGACTGGGGGAGCTCAGAATGGAAGCCGGCGTCAACTCGGGTAGGTGACCGTTAAAGGTCCCGGCATTTTCAGTCGTACCTGGCAACCAAAACGGGATTTCGTTGTGCAACAGGTCATCCGAAAGTCCCGTGGACGGTGTCGGGAGTATCATGTCGCAGGGGACTTCCGGGTTGGACTCTTGCTGTGGTTGCTCCGTACTAACATGATTCTGCAGCAGGGCCTCGAGTTCCGAAACCCGATCCTTCAAGGCTTTTATATATCCTTTCTTTGGTCCTCGAGTACCACGCTGCGTCGTCTGGCACGTTACCCCAGACTCTTGACAGACGCGACATGTAGGTTGTTGTCCGTCACATCGTTGTTTGCGCCGGCGACACTCGTCGCACGCTGCACCGAGGCGCGGAAGTGCGCGAGCCGAGATGTTGGATGGCATGGAGCTCGGATGGATCTATAGTCGCTGTCTGAACATTGTAAAGTCAAGTTGAAAGAAAACTGGCCCAACAGGGCTGACATATACGTGCTGGCCCGTAATCTCCGTTATGTCCGCCTACATGGGGCACAGCTTACCACGGTCAACGGATTGATCAGCTCTGGCCTTGCAATGAGTAAACTAATAGGTTTTGACATTAAAAGAGAATAGATCTATCTACAATAAGTAAGGCCTTGCTTCCATCTTAGTTGTTGAACTTGTTGCGCCCCATTGATCAACTACCACGAGGCAATTCAGTTCATCCAAGGGACCAAGATCAATTTATCATGAGAAGATTTGGAAATAGTCAAATTCTTTACGAAATAATAAGAAAAGAATATCAAATTATCGATAAAAAAAACACCTTGCATGAAACTGGTCCTTCTCTCTTGGCCCTCATCTTCCTACCTACTTCACAGCTTTCAAACAACAGGCTTGGGAGGGGGTGGCATCCAGTCTGGGTCGCTCTCGTTCTTGTGCCGATATATAAATTCCTGTGCCTCCTTTCTTGACTTGAACGACTTGTGTCTTGCGCCACTATATCCATTCACTTGGGCTTTCGTCTCGCTACAGGGTAACGGTGTTAGGTTAAAGGCGGTGTCAAGACGAAATAGACGGGGTAGCTTACTCCCATGTTTCGAAAATTCCCGTGATCCTACCGATGGCGACGGCATAAAACTTCATCTTCGTTGTAGGAGGCTTCTTGTGAGAGTCAGGTTCGGCTTTCTGGGGCAAAAGGCAGAGGAAAATTCTAAGCTAGAGTGCGTTGAAAGAGAAGTGTCCGAGATGCTCAAGCCTGGGTGGCATGACTGGTATTTGTACCCAAACTGATCCAGGCTGCTGCGCAAACATATTTTCTCTGGCAGCTGTGCTTGAAGCAGGAGGCCGGCCATTGACGCGTTGGCTTCCATTTTCGCTGACGTGCAGATGTTGGAGGCCGGCCGTCTTGGCCTGCCAAGCCAATGGGAAGAAGCTTGGCTACATGATGAATATGCCAATGGACCTATTGGAAGCTGAACCTGACCACCATTATATATTTGTGAATTTAGAGGAGTTACGCATTCGCGTTGATACTGAACGCAATGGCGTGTTTGAGGTGAGCGGTTGAGTTCAAGGGAGATATCGTCTAGTACCACCGAGAGCAATAATTGAATGGGATCACAATCTCAAGAAGTCTTGCATCCAAATAGGATATTACGCAATACCAATGAAATCCGTTTGTACGATCCTAAGAATGCTCAAGTAGTAGCTTTTTCTGATTACCTAGGCTCCTTGTTTCGGCCCGGCTCAGGAGACTGGTCATAACAATGGACATGTCGCGTCAGTCAAGATCGATCATTGTTGAGCTTCTTAGATAAAAACCGTATCTCCGCCTGAGCTTCGGAGGTGGCATGAATACCGCCGAGCTGGGCTGCTGAGGGGCATTCAACTTCAACGCCCAACTCGGCCGTGTTACGCCGTTTACATGACCATGATGGTTTGTATTCGGGCGGGGAAGACGCGATAATTGAGGTGCCATCCCATCATGAACCTCTCTGCGCGTGAGCGAGTAGCGCATTTTATGCTCTCGGAGGTAAAGGCGATTGCAGCAATCAACGCATCAGACTTGGTTGATATTACCTCGTGGCGTCGTCTGAAGCTCCGAGGCGCGTCCATGAAGAAGTCATTACCCCTCATATTCCCCTTCTTGTTGAGTCCATGAGACAATCTGTTCTCATCTCAACCACTAGGTTATGGGTATAAATCTCCAGCTCTTTCCAGCAGATTGGCCATGATCTGTAACTTCACATGAAAGAATCTTCTGACAATACAACACCACAAAATTCCGCCTCCCGGCTCAGCAAAACGGTAACAGTTCTCCTTTTCATCATGGTCTTCATATTTGGAGTCGCCCTGGTCGCGTTCCTCTCATTCTGCGCGGCCAAAAGCACAGCCCCAACTGAAGCCCAGAGACTCGCCATCATCTTTGAGAAGAGCTTGATCACCAACACTGTCCTCACGTCTGCCTACGACATTGAGGACAAGGACAAGAAGTTTCACTGTGCGGCTTGCAGCAACAAGCTTACCATCTCGGATCTCAAGCTTGATGTCGAGTTCGACGTTGATGACCATGCTCATGGAACGCTCCGTGTGAGCGAGTCTCACTTTACTATTGATGAGACTGAGACTTCCAAGGCTGTTAGTGGTATCAGATGCTCCACGAGCTATAGCAAGGATCATGTCAGGGCCGAGTGCGTTGTGCCGCTTGACCATCACCACAAGCCTCTCAGTCGTCCTTCTGTGACTGCTAAGCCAGTGGGTCGTGTTCACCAGCCTCACCGCCCTCATCATCCCCATCACCCTCACTTTCGACACAGGGTAGGACCTCAGCGTGTGCATGATGAGTCAGAGAACACTGCCTATGCCCCTGCCCGTAAGTGCAAAGTCTTGCAAAAGTGGATGTGGGACTAATGATACCTACAGAACCCAAAGTTGAGCGACTGTACTCAGTGAAGCCTGATTCCGTGCCCCGTCCAGTGCACGACGACGAGGGCACTCGGCCATATGCCCGCCAACCAGGGTACGGATCTTGTTAAACCCAGAAAAGACTGAAGCATGCTAACTGTGATGAATAGACGGGAAGTCCCGGAATCGAATCCTAATAGGTACGGGAGAAAAGATACCTCGTATTGCGGGAAGGTCTGAAAAAGACTTTGTGGAAACGCAGGCTTAACTGTGTGGTTCAAGGGGGAGGGTGCGAAATGAACAAGTACACGGACAAGAACGGGACAGAGCCCCACTGGAATTATTAAATTCGTGATTGGTGGTCTCTCTGGAGAGGAGACTGTTTTTGTTTCTCTGATCGGTCGATGCACCTGGGTTTGTCGGCTGAGATGGTAGGTGGTACTATGGCATCACTCGAGGATTCCATGACTCTTGAACCGATACGGATAACACAGTAATTGATTTACCTTGTCTCTGAAATTTCCTCTCGTTATCTCCCTGCGTACTGTCCTCCGAAATTACTCTATGACCTGATGAAATAGGCAATATCCCCGGTCAGCCGCAGCTCAAGTGGCTTGATAGGATTGTCCATCCCCTCTTCATACCAAGAGGAAAGAAACCAACAAGACGTGAATGACTCAATGCAAAGGCACTGATCACTTTTGCGTGATCCATGGCATTGGCTAGATCCTAGAAGCTGATTGGGTTCTCAAGTCTTGAGGCCTCTTGAGGTCATTGTGCCCGACATGAGACATCAGTCAGCCTTTGGCTTGCGCCCAAGGCAATAACTGTTTACACACTGACGTACAGCCGCCCTACATGAAATATGCAGGCTTCGGGTACGTGGTGCAAGGCGTTACTGACTGCCAGCCACGTCCGCGGTTAGCAATACCCAAAGTGCACGTTGTTTACTAACGAAGCTGCTCTCCATGGTAAAGAATTTGGTGGTAATTGGTGGTAATTAGTGAACTTGGTAGGGCTGACAACCTGAACCCGGTTGCTCGCTGATCGGCATCGGTTCCAGGGAGACCTGGGGTCTGGGCTGGTCTTCTCGGTAGGTGCGATTCTTGGCATTCTTGGCGTGCTTCTTTGGGTTGCTCGTGAATCAGTCATTTCTCAGAAGAGAATGAATAGTCAGATTACAAACTTCATGGTGGGTAAGATTCTGTCAAGGGCATCTTGTGACGATAATTGAGTGAGCACTTTACCTGTTTGATGTTTATGCATAATATCTGAGGAACCTTTCAGCTTGCCTCTTCACAGGTGCGTGTATCTGTCTCAAAACTGCAAGGCTCGCTTGAAAGTGCAAGCGAGGCTCGTTCCTGGGAGCCTCGTTCCGAGGTGCTTCTAGCAAGGCTCTTGCCCATTAGCCTCTCTCATGTCTCGCCTATTGTTACTCCTCTGAGAGTTTCCTTGACAAAATCCTTGGTCGGAGGCGCGGGTTTCCTCCGTGCCGCTTCAAAAGGCCCACCGGGCTCGAGACCTGGTGAGCAAAGCCTTCTCGGTTCACGTAGCTCTAGACCGTGTTTGGCTGTAGCCTGCCGGGCAAGGGTAAATAAACATTGATGCTAGCCGCATAAGCTTAAACGAATTACCGGGCGTCTGAGAGGCCCTGAGGCCCCAGCGCTGAGACAGGTTGTGCACCAGCTTACCATAACCGCGGCAGCCCTTGGAGGGTCTAGAATCTACTCAAAGGCTGCCTCGCCTAGGGAGACACTGTGCGGTCTAGTCCGTAGTACAAGGTTGACTTGTCCAATGCCAAGAACCCTCCCTTCTGCCGTCTCTCAAGCATCCGTCAAAAAGCGGCGATGTGGCTTTCTAGTCGGCGACCTACAAGTGGCGTGGCTTGCTTTGGCTACTGGACTAGCGATAACCTGCATCTCCGTGGCGTCCACCATAACAAAGAGGCAACCCAACCATGGCGTCGCAAAGCCCCCCGCGCCAGGTCCAGCCCTCTTGAGTTGTGCTGGTTGTGGTTTATGCGCCGCGAGGTTGGGAGACATGCTTTGTAAAGTATTGAAGCCCTGTGGAGCTATGGACAGCTGACAAGGCTGTTATTGGACCCCAGAAGCAACCACTGAGGCCGTTTCTCACCGATCCTTCAGCCCTAGACGCTGGGGGGATCCGCCCAATGGCATGGTGGCTGCCGTGCTACCGCTCCAAAGTTGGCACTAGGGGTGTGTTGCCTCAGCTCGCATCATGGGCCTTTCAGCTCTAAGCCTCAAAAAACCTCGCCTACTGAGACGACAACTCATAGGGCGGGGTTACCGTTGCTAGGGAAAGTTGGGAAGGAGAGGTATATATAGAGACGAGGCCCAGCCTTGGTTTGTGATTAGCAACAACTCCTGACAAGACATCTACGGTTCGCTCTTTGATCTTTGGCAATTCCTTAAGCCATCCTCACAACGCAAAAGTCAACACCATGCGTCCCTCAAGCGGCCTTATCCTAGGCCTTCTCGCCGTCAAGGGCCTAGCCCAAACGGCTGCCGACACTGGAGCCCCAGCTCCTGATATCGTCACACGCGATGATACCGGAACCGGCGAGACTGGTGCTGAAAATGGCGGCGACACACCCGCCAATACACAACCTGAGCCCGAGCCCGAGCCTGAACCAACGCAAAGTGAGCCATTACCTGTTGATACGCCGCCTGAAGTGTCGCCCACGGTTGTCGAACCAGATCCAGAAGAGCCTTCTGAGAACCCAGACCCAGAAGTACCCGGCGGGGCTCGTGAAGGACCCTCTGAGGCCGCTCCCGAAGTTCCTTCTGAAACTCCCTCGGAAGCTCCAGAAGTTCCATCCGGAGAAGCTCCAGAGGAGCCCTTGGAAACCCCGTCAGAAAATCCAGGTGAGCCTTCCGAGGCTCCAGCGGACCTGACGTCGACAGCCGCGGAGCCTGACACCCAGGCACAAGAGACTGTCACAGAACCACCAGGTGCTGAGACACCAGGTTCTGGGACAGTCACAGAGATACCAGGCGCTGAGACGCCTGATACTCAACCACATGCCTTCGCTCCATCATTTACGCTAACCACGTCCGTTCCAACACAACCAGACGATGAAAAGCCTGCCCCTACAGGATCCTCCAATGGAGGAGACACTGAGCCCACCGATGATGCTGAGCCCGAGCCCGAACCGACGACGGGGGGTGGCGACGAAGATACCCCTGAAGAAACTGGAGGAGACACCGAGACGCCTGAAGAAACTGGAGGTTCTGATACCGAGACACCTGAAGAGACTGGAGATGCCGATCCCGATACGCCCGAGCCTACGAATACCGGAGAGCCCGAATACAAGACGGTCAAGGCCACAGAAGAGCCTACTGTTACTGGCACCGAGAACCCCTCCTACGAAGGCCCAGAGGCCACGAATACCGGCGGCGAGGATGATGGTGAAGCTACTGTGACGGACGAGGACAACAAGCCTGAGGAGACTGGTAGCGAGCCGACGGAGACGGACGGTGATGATAGCCCAGCTACCACGGGTAGTAGTGATGATGATGATGATGACGATGCCGAGGAGAGTGCCGTGGCGTCAAAGACTGCTGGCGGCTCTGGAGACAAGACTTCTTTCACGACTGTTGCTACTGCTGCTGCGACAAACAAGTCCATCGACCTTGATCTTGACGAGGCTGAACCTGGTCAGAACGCCAAGCTCAGCACGGTCGATGGAAAGCCTGCCATGTAAGTCCCATCCCCTCTTTCACCTTTCCATTCAACTAACAGAATCAGTGTCCTTTCTCCCAAGGCAAACTCCAAGGCCGACTGCACCATCAACGTCGAGTCACCCCTCGACATCCCCAAGGACGACTACGTCCGCGTCGTAGCCTCAGTCAAGGTGCAGAAGCCCGCAGGCTCCAGCTCCGACAAGGCCGAGGTCAACGAGGTTGTCAAGGGGTGCATCTTCAAGATGATGGTTGACGGCTCAGACGTGTACAACTCTGAGCTGCAGGTTACGGATGGCAAGTTTCAGGATTTGACCAGCAACAGCTTCCAGGCGAGCAACAACAAGCCCAAGATTGATATGGTGCAGGAGTGTGGCGAGCAGCCTGTTGAGTTGACTGTTGCCAAGGCTAGGATTTCGGATATTGGGTCTGGATCTTCTGGAAGCCGTGGCGGTTCTGGCGGTAGTGGTGGTAGCGGTGGGGGCTCTGATGATGAGGATGGTGATGACAAGGAGGGTGGTTCGGGCGGCGGCTCGGGCGGTTCTGGGTCTGGGTCTGGCGGCTCTGATGATGATGATGATTCAGGCTCCGGTGGCTCCGGCTCCGGCTCCGGCTCCGGCTCCGGATCTGGATCTGGTTCAGGCTCCGGCTCTGGATCGGGCTCTGGCAGCGACTCGGGCTCCGGTTCCGACTCTGGTTCCGGAGACTCTGGCTCTGGCTCGGGCTCTGGCGACGGCGGCAGCAGCAGCACTCCCGCCAACACGGCCAACCACGGCTCCATCATTAACATGGCCCTGGTCTACGCCCTGCCTCTCGTCCTGGCTGCTCTGTTTTAATGTTGGGTTGCATACACATGATGGGTTTGGACTGGTAATCTGAGGCGCATTGTACATGCCTCCATGCATTAGTCTATACAGTATGATGATATGGCCGCGATGGCTACGATGGTTATGGATAGGATTAATGGATATGTTGAATTTTGCTGGATAACTCTTGAATCGAAGAAATAAGTGAATCGTGGTGAATAAAGTGGCATCCCTTTTCCACCGCCTCAGCTAAGGGCCAACGAGTCATGGTGGAAAAGCGTGAACGTAAAAGCAATTTTTAGTAGGGCTTATACTTGAACCTACTTTCCACATAACAAGGATCTCCCTAGTCCTAGATCTGACCGCCCAAGATCTTGCTGCCTGAAGGGACGCAGCCGACCCGGTTGCTGGGGAACAGGAGCTCAGCTGGGAGCTCCCACCCAAGCCACCCGACGGGAGCTGGCTGCAGCTCTAAGCCGCGCTGGACACGCGTATGGCTGAAGTGGCGCCGTCTTAGTGGTGTTGAAAATAACTCTGCCTTGGGTAGCACAACAGACGGGAGTTGGCGTTTCAGAGGAGGTGGTGGTGGCGTGCATGGGGTGTGACACTGGGCTTAATAGTGTAGGACAAGAACAGGCTGGGGAGTCTGGTTGGCTAAGGTTCACTGGGAATGATAGGTGTGTATTCTGTCGGCTTGTTTCGTCAAGGCTGTGGCGTTGCCTTAACCTTGAGGAGACCAGCGGTGAAGCCATATTGCCGTGCCGTGCCTCTACCTACTTGAGCCCCGATTGTGTTTTTCGTTATTGTGGTTGCTATTCTCTTTTAAGAGAATCACCGAGTAATAATAACCATATATACAATACTCTCTAGAGATCTAGCAAGACTATCCTCACGGCATCATGCTATAAGTTGCCTGTACTGGCGCAACCACCGTGTTGTAGAATTGTATCCGGAATTGCTCGATATTGAACCTTTTTGTCGAGTCAGAGCCCTGGAACGAGAACTTGATACACCTCTGAGCTGCATCGCCGTATGAGTTGCCTGCCTCGAGGTAGACATCGTTAAGCTTGTCGAGGGCGGTCTGATATTGATCTAGGATTGGATCCGAAACAACCTGTCCCTTTGATCCATAATGCAAGGTCTGCCGAAGCTCTTCGAAAGGTTTCTTAAGGCACAGCTCAATAAGAATTACGCCGAGCGTAAAGACGGCCTTGTTGGGAATTAGATGGCTAAAGCCCGTTGTCGATGAAAGTGGCTGGTCCGCAGGTGTCCGCTTGTGAAATGCATACGAGTTGGATGGAAGCTGTGAAACAAGTTGCATGCCTTCGCTGCCCTCGTCGACGAAGAACTTGATCTCGTCCTGATCCCATCCCTCTCCCAGCCATGGACTGTCGCTCAAGTGAAGAACTGACCACGCAATCGAAGTGGCAATAGCATATCGCTGCTTGGCCGAGAGAGCAAGATGCTCGTGGGCCTGCCGGCTGTTCTGGTTTAGGAGCAGGTGTCTCAACGAGATTGTCCTGGTAAGAAGAGAGAGCTCTTCCGAGTGTTGGCTCAAAGAAAAGTGCGAGAACTGTCGGTCCTTGCCGGCCTCTGGGTCATGAAGACATCCAGTAATACACCATGGATCGCATTGTATTCGGACTTGGCCACATAGGTTTGCAATAGACTTTGCAGGCGGCGGCGGCGGCGGCGGCGGCGGAGACGGAGTCGTGCCCTGGACTATTTTGATGAGTGGTCAAGGAGCGAAACTCGGGATTGTTCTTTGAGGCCTACCAGGTTGAGGAGGTGTCGAGTGAGTGCGATATGGTAGTCGATGGATCATGTCAAGAAGACCAGATGTAGAAGACGACTTGGCCTTGATCCTAGCAGGACTAGCGGTGATTGGCTTTGAGTCTACCAGACCGCTTCCCTTCGGCGTGACGTGAAATTTCCGCCACGAGTGTTCCGATTCTGGATGAGTCTCATATGACAATCCTGCTGAAAAGGCCGACTGAGATCGCAAAGGTCCCAAATTCCAGTCTAGATCTATGGTTGCTTGATGGGATGACGGGCAGTTGCACTGCAAAGCAGATTTCAGTGCTCGGTGGAAAGATCTCAGACATGATCGGATCGAGTCGCAATGTTTCGGATTAAACCCCCTGATGAGGGCTTGGACTTGGCGAGTGTCATCCTCAGCAGATACTTCAGTTCGTTCAAGGCAGTTTCTTAGATCCTGATTCCACTTCCGGAGGTCATCGATGAGGGATCGGTTCTTCTTTGAGGCAAAGGAGCGCTTTACTCGACGCCACTCCCATCGAGCCCTGTCTGGGGAATCATCTGTCCACCGAGGCTATAGTTACTCTAGTATTAGCTCCAGCTCTTCAACAGCTTCAGCACGGCAAATATGGCGTGACAAGGCATCCTGCACTCTTGCCAAGGAGGACATAGCCTATGCTCGAAAAATGCTCACCTTTCCATTACAATCAATGTCCAGATCTCCCAACAACTTGGACGCTCTCTCATCCATTGCCTTGATGATGACGACGAGGTCCTGGTGGATGCTTGGAAACTTGGCACTGAGACATTCCTGCAGCTCGTCCACAGAAGGATTTTCAAGTCCAATATTGCGAAGAGTTATCTCCAGTTGACTCTTCTGCATGGTCAAGTCGGCGCGAAGAGTTTGAATGGAGATGTAGTAGTTTTGGTGAGTCTCGAAGGGCTCGGCATATTTCTCCAATGCCCATATGGCAATGGGAATGGCGCCAAGGACAAGGCCTGCCACTTCAGCCATGAGATGAACTCTGTAAGATACTCGGTAATAGAGAAAGCACAGCTCGCCACAGCTCAGGACTTCCCCGGGTTGACCTGCGTCGAAGAGGGATGACGGATGAGGGGGATTGATGATGGCCCCGCTGCGTTTCTGTCGGCTGGGCATATCAGGCTCTTACCAGGCTGCGTGCGCCTCACCATTTGTTGGACAGTGATTGGATGCAGGGATATTTCACTGCATGAGCTGAAAACAGAACAGTTCTCATAGGTTGACAGCCCCTCTTTTTGCGGAGAGTTCTTTCCAGAGACCAGAAGTTGCGGCCATTCTAGACATTCCATATGGGAAGGGCGTTTACTGTCAGATTATTTTTCAACTCAACCGCCATGGAGGCCGTCCTAGTTAATGAGACTACGCCGTCGCTCTCCAAATCATTTAATGACTGTATACGGCTATTCCGGAATTTTCTGCTGGCACTCCACGACGAGAATTGTCGCGTGGTGCATCTCAAGCAGGTTGATGTCTCAGAGATATCGGACCAGTGCGGAAGAGCCAAAATTTGGGGAGACCAGATGAGAGCGGACCTCCCAGAGAGGGCTCGAGGCTCGCTAGATGACACCCTCAGGCACGAAAAGGATCTCAAAGGCTTGGTTGAGGCCATTTTCGTGCGACTCAGCGGGCTCCTTCGCCAAGGCAAGTTGATAGTCAAAACAACCAGGACAGTCATCTAACTATCTTCCAGCAACATCTATCGCCGAGAAGAAGTACGATCCCGTCCTCGGGTCAGATCACGATTCAATCAGCAGCGTCAGTGCCGATGACTCGGACACTGACTCTGACTCTGGCTCTGGTTCAGATGACGATGGCCAACCTCGACGTAATAGGATGCCAAAGATCCGTTTGCTTGTCCAGCAAATAACAGATCAGATTCGGTCGCTATATGACCTGTCCTCCTTGCTTCGACGCCCCAGGATAGCAGACAAATATATTCGCTCTGTCAGTTCCAAATCACACACAGCCGCATCGGACACGCTACCTCTCATGGCCAGCTTCAGCAAGTTGGATGAGAGTCACATCGTAGAAAAGGTACTACAGTGGCGTGGCTTGACCAAAAGTGGGCAGAGCCTCAGTTGTGAGGACGAAACCCCTGCTCAAGAGAGACACAGCTTGGCAACTGTTGATGTCGATGACATTCTGTGGTACTGTCAACGACTTGCAAGAGCGAATACCAGGCGCCGAGAGCAGCTTCAGCACTGGGCTGATCATCCTTATGTTTCCACGCAGGATAAACTCACCTCGACTCAACCCTCACCATCCATGATAAAGCCCCTTGTCAAGGGATCAGGAACCAAGGAGGAATCAGGAAGCCAGGCATCCACCCTCAAGCCGACGAGCTTCAAGTTCCCACAGGCGGGGCCAAAGTCAAGTTTGTCCAAGCAGAGCTTCTCCACAGCTGCTGTCTCAGATGTCCACGACACCAAGACAAACGCTCGGCCAAGAACAGTCTACGCTCCCACAAATGTTGGCCAGGGCCGATCCAATTCTGTCCCGGACCCTCCAAAGACGCAGGACGGAAAAACGACCTTCCAATGTCCGTACTGTGGGATCACACTCGAGTCTAGCGAGATGCAGAGCAGGCAGTCGTGGAAGCGCCATGTATTCCGTGATCTCCGTCCATACGTCTGCACGTTCGAACATTGCCAAAATCCAGACAAGTTATACGTCAGCCGGCACGAGTGGATATATCACGAACTCCAGATTCACCGGCGCAAGTACGTCTGCAAAGACTGCCCCAAGACATACTCCAGCAGGACAGAAATGTCAGCACATGTCCAGGAGCACTATGGCGAATCCATCTCAAATGCCCAGTTGGGTGTGATTCTGGATCTCTGCGATCAACAGGATGATGGCATGAACGGAGAGAAGGACGAATGCCTTGTATGTGGAGAAGAGCTCTCCTTCCTGGCCTTGCAGAGACATTTGGCTACGCACATGGAGGACATGGCTCTCTTCGTCTTGCCTAATACCCAAGAAGGGCAGGATATGGGAGGTACAAACGACTCGGTGCAAGCAGAACAACTCAGATCCAGAGGGAAATCCAGTGATTCCATGTCAGACACAAGCAGCCTCGGCTTTTCTGCAGCCGGAGATCATGGACAGACCCCAGCTGACTTCTCCAAACTGCTCACCAGCGAGGAGGTGGGATATAGCTCCAAGTTTACTCACTGGAAAGTTACCGACGATCCAGAAGTAGCATCGTTAAAAGTCCTAGTCCAACAGCTAGAAGATCAAAACGAGGATGTCAGACATTCCGCCGTTTACGCCTTGGGCAACCACCCAGCTTTACCATATGAGATCATCGAGGCCATGGGGGCAAAATTGGAATGCCAGGACAGCCACGGCCAGACGGTGCTATCGCGGGCCGCCGAGATTGGCCATGAGGTCACTCTTAAGCGACTCATCGAGGAGGGGGCCGATTTGGAGTCCAGAGATATGGATGGGTGGTCGCCTCTCCACTTCGCCGCCTCGTTCGGAAATGAGGATATCGTCAGAATGCTGCTCGAGGCGGGAGCCTATTTTGAGTCTAGGGATGAGGCTGGGATGTCGCCTCTCCATTACGCCAGCCGCAATGGAAAGGAGGCCACCGTGAGAGTACTACTTGAGTCAGGAGCCGATGTTGAGTCTAGGGATGATGATGGGTGGTCGCCTCTACATTACGCCGCCAGGAATGGACACGAGGTCATCTCCAAAATTCTGCTCGAGAGAGGAGCCAATCCTAAATCCATGAATAAATATTCGAAGACGCCTCTACATCAGGCCGCCCATAATGGAAGCGAGGCCATCGTCAGGATGCTGCTCAAGATGGGGGCCGACGACCAAGTCAAGGACAGAATGGACAACACGCCGCTGTCACTGGCCACCCAGCTGGGGCATGAGGCCGTCATCCGGCTTTTGCAGGAACACGCAGACTCCCCAGTGAATCACCAGCCATCCGAGGCCTACCATTCAACTCCGCAAACTCTTGAGGACGTCACCACTGGGAACTCCCTGGCCGAGATCGACTTCGATTCCCTGTCTCCCCTCTACAAGAAGGTTGGGGAAGGTTGGAATGTGGTGTTTAACCCCCAGCTGCCACGAGATGTCGACGTCGATCTCGTCCACTTATTTAGACATTCCTCTGTTGTCGTCAGCGTAAAGTTAAGTCACAATGGCATGTACATTGCGACTGGCAGTACCTTTACGGCCGACATTTTCGACATACAGACTGGAGAGCTGGTGTGTGTCCTCAATCACCATACTCCCGAAGAGAATGCGGTTGTATATGTACGCAGCTTGTCCTTCAGCCCTGATGATCACTACCTAGCTACGGGTGGCGATGACGGTATGATTTACGTGAGTCAGTTTTATGCCTGTATCCAGCTTCAACACTGACATGTCTAGTTATGGGATATCAAAACTAGTACAATCCTAGCCCAATTCGAGGGCAGTGAGACAGAGATCCACGAGATAGAATTTTCTCCTGATGGTAGAAGTATTATTTCGGGTGCTAGCGATAAGACTGTTCGTCTGTGGGATGTCGACACCGGGACAAACACACTTACCCTCTCCGCTGACAACGAGATCGTGTCCGTCGCCTTTTCGCCCGATATGCAATTTATCGCCGCAGGATCACTAGATGGGAGCATAAGGGTTTGGGAAACTAGCACAGGTGTGCTTCTGACGCACCTTGGAAAACACAGCGATAGTGTTGATTCGATCGCCTTCTCACCTGACGGTGAGACGCTCGTCTCAGTCAGCTTCAACAGGACTATCGAGATTTGTCAGCTCGATATTACCGTTCAAGCTCAAAGCCAATGGAAAATGACGACGCTCGAAGGCCATAAGGACACTGTCTACTCCGTTGCATTCACCCCTGACGGAAACGGGCTGTTCTCTGGGTCGAAGGATGACAGTGTGCAGTTCTGGGATCTGAAAACAGGCAAAGCGCAATTCATGCTTCAAGGTCATTGGAATTCCATTACTTCGGTTGCAACGAGCCCCAAGGCACCCATATTCGCGACTGTCTCTGTCGACATGGAGGCTCGTGTTTGGTCGTATGGTCCATACCAGGCAGAGGGAACCTAGTATAGGAGGTCCTACATAGCGAAGCCTCTCTCGAATTTATGACAAATCTTTCCTATGCTGATACAAGAAGCGTCTCGCAGTGTTTACCAAATGTAGATAGTAATCTATATATAAACCTGTGATTCCACCAATGTTACATGCATCATATCATTTCAAGGATGCCGTAGGGCGCAGCAACCCAGAATGCGGCTAAGGTCGTTGGGGGCTGAAAATGAAACTGGGGTCATCTGGTATATAAGTAATATGTCCCTCATTAACTTTGCCCGTTGCTCCGTACTATTTTCATTGCAAGTTTGGGTCAAGCTTCTCTGATTCAAGATGTTGTCATCTCCTCCATCTCCACCTTCGACCTGGTCAGCCCATTATAGAACTGTTCCCCAGTATGTGTCACCGGTTCAGTCTGAGCACGGTGACCAAACGGTGGAAGAATGTTCAAGTCGTGGCCAAGGAGGGTTATCAACAGAGGCAACTCAGAAGCAACCCGATGTCAACACCAGCCTTCAAGACAATCGCCCGCGTTTTATTAAGCAGGGCCTCGATTTTATGACTATTTTGACCGACTTTGCGACTGTTGCTGCTCCTCTTGCCTTTTTGGGGTTCGGTATTGCCGTTCTGCTTCTTGATGAGGATGATTCAGATGCGTTAATTTTCGCAAGATGATGCTACAACCGTCGTTGGTGTCCCTCAACTCCTCCGTGCGTGACTGATCTAATCAATCCTGGATAGCTTGCAACTATTTTCCCCATCCTTTTTGCCTCCATGGTCGGCCGCCTTGTCTACGATCTCGCCCGATGGAGGCTTGAGAGAGGCTCAACAATGGGCACATTGGAACAGCTAATAAGGAGTCGAACAGTCGTCTCTACAATTATCACACAATTCAGCCTGCGAATATTTAATCCTCTCGGCATTTGCTTGCTCCTCATCTGGTCCTTCTCCCCTCTGGGTGCCCAGTCACTCCTCCGCATGCTTGGGTCGCGCCTTGACCCCAAGATGGAGCCCTCGACAATCGTCTAGGTACTTTGATACAAACGGCCAAACTGGTGCAGCGAGAAACCTGGGATTCCAGGCATCTGGAGTGGACACGATGTCACCTTTTGAATCGTCTCTCCTGGCTAGCTGGTACAATGCTCTGATATTGGCACCAGAAGACTCCAAGACGGATCCTATGGATCTCTGGAGGAACGTCAAGATCCCTTTTCTGCCTCGTGGTTCTGACAACGAGACCAATAGTGAAGGTTGGATTGAGGTGGATTCAACTTCAGACATTGGTTCATTCTCTTCCCTCGCTGGTATTGCACTCACAAACGTGCCGACCGGCAACACGACTTTGACTATCGAGTCAAGCCTTGACCTCAACTGTTCGATAACTCAGAAAGACAGTTATTTTGAGGAGGAGCTTGGTCTAACAAATCATTCCTGGACGATCAAGAGCGCAGTCGCACCACAGAGGACAACAGGGAAGAACGGCACATGGCATGGCTACCCCATGAATAGGGGTGAAGACGATTTGAGATCGATAACCTGGAGCATGGCCATTGACCGATTTGTTGATGTTTACTAGCTCAACAACATCACGGATAGGAAAGAACTCTGGGATCAAGGCTTTACGCCAGCCATCTTTGAACAACAAAAGGGAATCGAGGTCAAGCCGACCCAGATACTCTTTCAAGCCAAGTTCACATTAAATGCTTACGCGCGCAGACTTGGTGTCCATGCCCTCTGCCAGGCCCATCAAGAGTATGTCGAGTCCCGTGTTGAATGCTCGCGCCGGAGTAGTTCAGCGAGATATGAATGTGCCGTCGTCGCGCAGCGCCCTTCACAACGCACTCACGCACCAGTCGATATCTTACACTTTTCGTTCCCCGACGTTTTTGGTTGGATTTCTCGGGACATGCCTCTTGTGAGCAATATTTTACAGGGCGGCGGCTCGTTCCCTGATCTTTCGCTTCGGTATCTGCTCAATCCGAAACTGAACGATATACTCCGGACGAACCACGCAGAAACTTTCAAAGACATGAAAGGCGAAGTTTTCAGTCGCAGGTTTCCCCAGATAATCAACACATACTTTCTTTTGAGCCAGCAGTTCCTCAAAACTTCAACAAGCAGCACCACAGATGACGGCTATTATGAGCACAACACCTCAACTCCGGTCGAGGTCAGCAACTCGCTTGTCATGAAAATGATGTTTATATGGGCTGGATGACACTGTTTTTCGTATCTTGCATTGTTTTGCTTGTGTCTGGTGTTTCGGGTGTGGCGTTCACACACATGGCAGATGGGCCGAGATTCTTGGCTATGCTTCCACGGTTGTTCGAGACTCAAAGTTCATTGACATCTCAAACGGTGTTGACTCCGGGGCAGTAAGCGCGGCCGAAATCTCACTTGCGATGAAGAACGAGCGGGTGCGCTATAGCTTCATGGACTCGACACCTGAAGGGAAGCCCTTGTTGGGAGTCGGACGAGAGAGAGACACGGCCTATTAAAGACTTTCTAACTTGAGAAATAACCGACGGCGGACAATATTAACTCTACTTGATTCTTTGTTCTCAATCTCAATATGCCACGAAGCACTTGCGAAATATTTGATCCCTTCGTTCCAGGCCCGCAAATCTCATAAGCATCAACATTTCACCCTATATCACAACTGACTTGTCGTGTAAACCAACAGTCAAAAAGATAACAAAAAAGACATACAACACCGGGGATTCGCTGGTCGTCACCGACCCAACTACTAATCCGGCGCTTCGCAGCTTGACTCTGGGGGAGCGGACGGGACCCCGTATTTTCTACGAGCTATGGTCGTATGTGTTGGATTATGCGAAGGAGTCGTGTCAAGAAGGAAACCCAGTTGAACTAGATCAAGAACTCAGTCTCATGGGGAAAATTGGTAGTCTTTATCTATCAGAGCTTCAAGGACATTCGAGTCACATCTGCCTTGTGCTTACAGTCAAATTGTTGCTGCCGGACATCGGCTCTGACTCACTTGAGGCTTAATAATGCAACCGACATGATATCTCCAACTCTCATCCTCCCCTCTCCTCTCTTCTCCAATATCTTTCATCATCGCCAACAAAATGGACTTGCCTTTCACAACTCTCGATGTCTTTACAAAGACAGCATTCCGGGGCAACCCGCTGGCCGTCGTAACCATCCCACCACCAAGTCAGCAACCTCCCCTCACGCAAGCCCAGAAACAAGCCATCGCCCGAGAGTTCAACCTCTCGGAGACGGTCTTTGTTCACGATGTCGATGTTTCGTCACCGTCATCGGAGAGAGTCATCAACATCTTTACTCCAGATCGCGAACTGCCCTTTGCCGGTCATCCAACTATCGGCACGGCAGTTTTCCTCAGATCTCAGGGCGTAGAGAGTCTTATCGCCAAAGCGGGGAGAATCGAGTGCCAGTTCGGACAAGACGGCTCAGCGCGTGCCGCAATCCCTCACAACGTCCGACTTCACCAGCAACAGCTGACTCGAGCCGAATACACCGGCTCAGATGAGAAACTCATCCAAGTAGCCGCAGCTGAAGAGGGCGCGCGTCTTTTCAGCATCGTCAAGGGCATGACGTTTGCTCTTGTCCAGCTACCATCATTGGAACTTCTCGGAGCCGCGAAAATCGGAGCCATGGGATATCTATCGGGCGATCTGCAAGATGAAGGATGGCGCACTGACTTTGACTCGAGGCGGTACTACTTTGTACTCACGGGCCAGGAAACGGCACCTGATGGGAAGACGCTCGTGCAAAAGGTTAGAACGAGGCTCGTGAAGCGCGCCATGGAAGACCCTGCTACGGGTAGTGCAGCTTGTGCCTTGTCTTGTTACCTGGCGTTGCATGTCTTGTCGGCCGAGTCTGTTCGGGTTGAGATCACCCAGGGTGTTGAGATGGGTCGGGAGAGTCTCATCATGGTGGATGTTGAGACGCAGTTGCTGCCTTCGGGGGAACGTGAAGTGAAGACCGTTCATCTCAGTGGAACTGCAGTGGAGGTTATGAGTGGAGTTATCAAGGCCAAGCTCATCGATTCGGACTAGACGGAGAAAAAATCGTGGGAACCATGTGAGCAGCGGCATTCGAGGCCCATTTTCTCTCGTGGAATGGCCCCAATTTCAAGATAAAATCCAACTAGATGAGTGTAGAACTCGACAAATGAAAGTCCTTCGATCTAACTCAGTGGAAATATATCTGAGCAACTGGCTGAAACTAGCATAAGGCGTCCAGGAATTTGACGCTATCGACGGCAGGCAGAGTGCCATCTCGCAGCCGCGCCGATCGCTGTCTTAACTACCGGGAGAACCCGAGAGACGGTAAATTGCGATCGTCTCTGCATTGAGACGGTGCAGTAGTGACGCGTCAATTTTTACCAGGATGAACTGTGTCAATGGGAGGTCAATTGGTGAGAGACCGTTGATCTGAGATTCTGATATATCGTCGCGACATGTGGCATTGCCCGACAGTCTCAGGGGCAACGATAACAAGACATTTGGCAAAAACAAAAGTAATAGCAACTCACATAAGATAACATATCCGGAACCCACGGCTTATAATCTATCGGCTCATATTTTGAAGCCGAATCTTCAACGTTCTCGACCACGTGCGATAACTTAACAAGCTTCAAGATCCATCTATTACGTAGCAGAAGAAAACAGCTCAAAGTTCATGATAACCCACATCGTTCTAATCTCTCAAGGTGACAGACGGACCACATCCCTGACAAGGGTTCCCCAGCCCGCTAAGCAGATCTCGGAATAGAGTTTCGACGCGCAATTCTAGAATTTTATGAACTTATGCCTGGCCGTCCTACCCCGGCTGTGCAGCAACCAACATCGAGTCGTGTTGTGATCGGCTTCTTTCCCTATATCGTTAAAGGCCGATGTCGTTGGTCCACGTTCCTCTCTCGGCACTCTGACTCGCCCCGTGTACCCGAGTCATTCTTTAGCGGAGCACAGCACAGATTATCACAAGGACAAAGCTCTTGTGTAATGATAACCCCTCAGATAGGGTTTTAGCGGGGGTCCACGTTCTCCAGGCTCTCTGCGTGGAGAGGAGGTGAGAATGGGCCCTGTAAGATCGACCAGCCTCTTCTCCATAACGTGAGGTAACAAAAAGGTAACAGAAACAGACACTGACAGAATTTACCGCAGTTCCTGCCAAGGGGTGGTTGGGGTAAGGATACGACTCCCGCGGGGCCTCCTCCCTTTATCAGCGGTTTTGTTGGATTTCCGTCCTAGTCTGTAAAAGGAAGCCCGGGGATCCCCAGTTCCTTGGCGCAATCAGATATCGATGGGGGGTTTGCCAAACCGGGGGACGGAGACATCGCAATCGAGCATCTCGCTTACGCCGCAGAGGCACGCCATATCGACGACATGATCTTTTTTTTCCCCTGAGATGGATGTAACGGACGGGCAGAAAACCCTTGGCAAATGGCAACTCGACAGTTGAGAACGGTGAATCCGTGCCGTAATCTCGCAGCACGCAATGCAAGGGCGCGCACGCACACTTCGCACTAGAAGCTCGGTCGAACCATTGACCGGCCTACGGATCGGCGCTCTGCAGTACGAAACTAGGCATCGGGCCTTGCAGCTACAGCACGCGGGCCAGAGTCAGTCTCTCGCTTCGGCCGCTAGAGCAAGAGTTCCGATTCGGCGTTCGCCCTGGAACCTTGGCCCGTTGGTTAGCTGCTGTACCTGTTCCTTGACGATGCCATGCTATACCACCCGGCCCGATGCACCTTGTTTGTTATCAAATCAAAACAACCAAACAGGTGAGATGTCCGTCGTAGGATCGGACTTGGACCTGGATCTCCCGTACGTCAGCGGTTCTCCCGTCTATTTAAGATGAGGTCTGTTCCCCATTCCAATTGACCTCACTGTCGGTTCCTCTCCAGCTTTCCACAAGGGTCACCCAAGCTTAATCACCACCCGGAGACTTTCTCAAGTTCCCCCCAAAGAACCATGTCGTCCTTCACATCCCTGCTCTCCCTGGGCGCCCTGGCAGCTACTGCCCTGGGCTCACCCGTGCCAGAGATCCCCCACCTGGCCCCTCGAGCTGTGAGCGACTTCCAGTGCTTCAACGCCAGCCTGCCCAACATCACCATTTTTGCTACCGGTGGTACCATTGCCGGTTCGGCTGGTTCGGCTGACCAGACTACTGGTTACCAAGCTGGAGCTCTGGGCATCAAGGTTCTGATTGAGGCTGTTCCTGAGCTGTGCAACATCTCCAACGTTCGTGGCGTGCAGATCGCCAACGTTGACAGCTCCGACATCACCTCGACTATCCTCACCAACCTGACCCACCAGATTCAGGCTCAATTGGATAGCCCTTACACACAAGGTGTTGTCGTCACCCACGGAACCGACACCCTTGAGGAGTCTTCCTTTTTCCTCGACCTGACGGTTCAAAGCGACAAGCCCATCGTCGTCGTTGGCTCCATGCGCCCCGCCACCGCCATCAGCGCCGATGGCCCCATCAACCTGCTGTCCGCAGTGAAGCTCGCCGCCAGCGACAGCGCCAAGAAGCGAGGAACTCTCATCACCCTCAACGATCGAATTGCCTCTGCTCGGTACACCATCAAGACCAACGCCAACTCTCTCGACACCTTCAAGGCTGAGGAGCAGGGTTACCTGGGCGCCTTTGAGAACATCCAGCCTGTTTTCTGGTACCCTCCCGTCCGACCTCTTGGTCACCACTACTTCAACATCAGCTCCATCTCTGCCTCTGAGCCTCTTCCCAAGGTTGACGTTCTCTACGGCCAGCAGGAGGTTGACCCCGAGCTGTTCGCTGCTGCCGTTGAGGGCGGTGCCAAGGGTATCGTTGTTGCTGGTGTCGGTGCCGGCGGCTGGCCTACCAAGGCTAAGGAGCAGCTTGAGGAGGTTGTCAAGAAGACCAAGGTCCCCGTTGTTATCAGCCGCCGAACTGCTTGGGGTTTCGTTTCTGGCCAGGACTACGGTATCAACGCTGGATACCTCAACCCTTCCAAGGCTCGCATTCAGCTTCAGTTGGCTCTGGCTAAGGAGCTTCCTGCTAAGGAGATCAAGGAGATCTTTGAGTATACCCATGTTCAGTAGATAATTTTCACGAGAACCTGATTATGTTCTGATGAGATATGCGATAGAATATCGATTTTAATTATTACACACTACTACCCCAATGATCTGTTCCGTTTGCGTGCCTGAAGATGTAAGAGCCAGATATTCGAAGCGTCCATGGTTCGCCTTCGACGGTTGTCCACGGGTTTAACCAGCATAAACCCAACAAATACACGATGCGTTTTCAATCTTTTAGCCTCATCCTCATGAGACCTTCTTTCTCTTGCTCTCGTCGGTATCGTGAAACCAATCCAACCAAGGCAACCCACCAAAATGTACATCAAACCGCTCATGATGTCGATCATGTCTCCGAGCAGCACCACCAAAAAAGTCAAACCCACTATGAACAGTCGCCGTCTCCAACAACTGCCAAGCAAGAAACACCCACATAGTAATGATATGCGTCCCCAGTACAACAGGCGGCAACGCAATAGGAAGAGTATTCGCCACAATATGTTCGACGGGATGCGCATACTGTGACGCAAACGAGACCGGGGCCGTAAACTTGTGGTGCACCTTGTGGATACGACGATAAAAGTACGGGACGTGCAGGAGTCGGTGTGAATAATAGAATAGAACCTCACGGGCCACGATGCATAGTGCCATGTCTGTGAGGAATGACTCTGCTGTGGGGAGCGATGTCGTAATTTTAAACGGAGATGGTTTGTTTTGTGAGGCTGAGGCGAAGGCTAGGCCTAGTTGAAGAATGGTGACGATTATCTGGTTTCGAAGAGATATGACGATGGCATCGTAGACTTCTGCTGTCGTTGGTTGTTTAGGGGCTGGTTGGATTTTGTGTTTGGCTGCAAACGTTGGAGCTAGATAGTCGAGAGAAAGAAAGATGGCGGATGGAATCCACCAAAAAATGACCTGAATTACAAAAGAACCGACAAGTTCTATCATGAAAGGACTATGCCTAGTCACGATATCATGCCAGAGATGAGCCATGGCGTCTGTCACCCAAGCTTGACAGAGTTGAGTTGGAGTTAGTCCAGGCACAAGCAGCCACAGATATATATACCTACGTAGTACGTCGTCAAGGAACCAAGAAGTTGACTAACTTGATTAAGGAGGAGACATCCCATTATGCATGCACCCCGCACTTTGATCGTAAATTCCAAGAGATCGAGAGGACGTCTCCTGCATTGGCTTAACCTGTTCAAGTAACGGCTCTGAGCAATCATTGCCTGTTCGACGCTCAGCCTCGGTTATACCCGGTTGAGGTTGCCACCATGAGCGACTACACGTGAAAGGAATTCTTCTTCCCGAGGCTTTCACGAGGAGATGATGAAGGGAAAATGGATATTTTTGGCTTGCATGTGAGGAGTGGATGAATCATATCATGGAGAAGGGAGTGTGCAAGCCTGGGCCAACAGGTGTGTTGATTCAAAGGACAAATGTGTGCAAGACAAAATGCGTAGTAGACACATAAAAAGTTGAATGTAAACGATGCCATCACTATCTCTAGTCTCTCCACCTTATTAGGTAGATAGTGTAGTAGTCGGCGTGCTCATGTTCTCTCAAATACCGTCTGTTCATCCAACCAAGAATAACAAACGTAGCAGAAAAAGCAGGCATCCCAACAGGATGACACCCCTTACCTTCATCCTCAGTAACAGCCAAATCATTAGCATAAAAGCCCAGAGCATTTCCAACAGTCAGACAACCATATCCAGGACCTCCGTGATCAGCATCTTTGGAAGCAACGGTCAGGGCGCAAAAGTGAATCTTGCTGTTATCAAGAGTGACACCGCACACCACACGCTGTTGTGGCCCTTTCCGTCATCCTGGCAATCCGTGCTGCAGATCTCCTTGTCACGGTCTGCGCCGAGGCTAGCGATGGCTGCGGAACAGTATATAACCTGTGACACCATATCCTTGTTGACGCCGCCCGAGGTGAGGCACTGAATCTCGTTGACTGAAGAGAGAAGAGCGGGGGTGACAGACTCTTGGTTACCTTGGCCACCACGACGATCATGCTTCCTCTGGACTTGCTTTCCTTCGGTGCACTCCTGGTTATAAGTCTGGTAGACGTCAAGTTTGGCAGCTTTTCTTCATACCTCGACCTCGTTGCCGCGACCGCAGTTGCAAGGCATGACGCGTTCACCTAGCTGGACATTGTACCTGACATTGCCAGTGTCGCAGACGGGGATGGTACAAGTGCCCTCCCATCTAGTTCCTGATTACACAAACATATAGCACATAACCTCTTATTAACTATAACTGCAATCGGTGCCTGATAATTTCTCTCTATGGATCAAAGGTTTGTATCATATGTACATGCCCCCTCTTCCTAGCGGCTCAAGTCTCAATAAAGACCAAATCGCCAACTCCATAACCTCGAGTCTGACCCAAAAACCTGCTCCTTTCAACTTCAACGAAACCAGTCCAGGTGTTTGGTTGGATTTCTTGATCCCCAAGTACAGATCTAATCTGCAAATAGTCTCCGTTATCGAATTTCAGAGTCCAGCTTTGAGGGTATGTTCGGTTCGATGTTGCCGACCACCACGAATCTTCCCAGTGCTCTTCCATTGTAAAGGGCAGCACCATGGTAGTCTCCTCACCAAGACGTACCGTGGCGAATCTCCACTCGTCGGAAGACTCGGGCCAGTCGTATGCCATCCGGAGGGCCTTTTATGATTTGATGATCGTACCAGGTAAGCGACTTTGATGGGTCAAGTTCCAAAGCCTTCTCGACGCCGAGTTGCAAGGTTCCGGAGGTGCGAGCGGCAGGAATTGACCAGTGGGAGCAAGTAGTGTAGTTCGATCCCCAGGCAATCACACCATCACCCCCATTCAACAGAACCTTGGACGTTCTGGCCTCGACAGTCAAGTTGAATGAGTATTCAGGTGCCGTGGCAGACAGCTGCATTTGAGAGATCTTGTCTGGAGCAGCGGCATCAAAGGAAAAGTCTGGGAACTGAATGCTCAAAGAATCTGGGAGGACCGTCTTGGATGCGCTATTGACTTCGCAATGGTCCATATTCTTCAAATACTTGAGAGTCTTGAGGTCTAGGACTGAAGACTTGCAAAAGGTGCTGAACTGGTGGTGGATGAGGAGGAACTGACGACCGGTAGTGGTGGTGGCAAAGGCGCTGCTCCAGTAAGATCCGTCATTCTGGTCTTGAGAGAGATTGGTTTGGGATGGGATCCGGTTCTTGAACGAGGTCAGTGGTTCTTGCTCTTATGAGAAAGAGAGAGAAAGCTTACATTCTTCCAAGTGTCGTGGTTGTCAGCTCGAAAACTGTACCCGAATGCGACGGCTGAGGCCCACCACATAAAAACGACAAGTTTGGCCATTAGTGAGGCCATCTTAGGTACGCCGGCGCTTCAGGGGCAGAAGCTATTTGATGTGAATATGTGTAATGAGAGAACTAGGTTTTGAGAATGATGGTTATTCTTTCAAAATCGTCGGGTCATGGGCCATACTTATGTTGTTTGGTGATTGCTGTGACCAAACCTTGTGGAACAACGACCAAGACTGTAGTGCAGTTGTCCATGGTTGATGTTGGTGGCTTTGTGGACGCGCATTGACTGTCGGATTCATCTCGAGTCCGTTGTTCCGGGAAATCATTCAGAGGAGACGGCTTTATCCGCCGGCCATGACGTGAAAGCGGAGTCGGCCAGACAATCAAGCCCCGGCTTTCAAATGATTGATTGCCTTTCATCAGACTCCGGTTTATTTGGCCCGGGCTATGCTGTTAGATCGCAAGAGGCCAATGGTGTCACTGATACGACCGATTACTCAGCGGAATTCGACTCACCCAGCCATGGCACAAGGCAGAAAATAGAACTTGATTAATTAATTCATGCCTGGAGTTTCTGCACACGAGCTGAACCTAACCGGCGAATTTCGGGCTCCAAACAGCGCCGGGACAGCTTAAAATTATTAACGGATGAGTTCTGCCGATAGACGGCATGCAAGCTACCAGGCTATGTTTGGGTCACGCTCTCGTTATACATGACCTCATCTTATGGGACTGGACATCTCTGTAACTATAACACAAAAGGGAAGTTGCAAAGACCTCATTCCCCTTTCTATTTTTATAGGCTACAATGATGTCAAAAGCCATCAGCCACAACAACAACAAAAAAACACAGCTATCAATACATGACGGTATTAAAACCCAATACCGGAAAACACTGTGTCCCCTTTCTATCACCTACAATACCAATCGCTCCAAGACCCATGCGCCGTCTAATATCTTAATAATCTTCTCTGTCGGTTATCCCGGCTTTAACTATGATAAAGAACACATTTCCAACATATCATAGCATCATATCCCAATGCTAACATAGTGGCCCGTTTTAGCCTTTCTGCCACCTGCGGCTATAGGTAGTCCAAGACATATACCTATCTACATAAGGGGTATTCAATAGCTCTAACCTCTTTACGAGAAGCAAGAGAAAATTGCTATTTCCCACCTTACCAACTGTAATTAGACTAGCGACGTTTAGGCAAAGTTTGGCCTTGCCACCGTATCGACGCAGGCGGTCTTTCATTCTATGCCCGAAAGAAGGCTCCTTGCTCATGTGATAAGCCATGGTTGCTTGCGGAAGAGTAAGTTTTGACTGGGGTTTTGAGTGTGGTGCAGGTTGGCCAAGAGTGAGGCTGAGGTTATGGTTGAGTGCGTGGAATGTGATGTTTCGTGGTAAATAATGGACGTTGGAAGTGTGCGGCTAAGTATATTCTTGCTTGGAGAATGGTGAGTCTTGAAAGGTTGTTGTTGAGTGTGTTGATGATGATGACCCTCGAGCCACTGCTTTTATGCTCCAAGTCGCAAGAGGTGGCGCCTATTTTGATCCATAGAACAGCATCTTGCTTCTTTATTACCTTCTTTGTCTCGAGTACCTTTTTTGTCCACCTTGAAAGCTTCTTTGATTGTGTCTGGCGTGGCTGTGCTCTGTAGGGATGCCACCCAAGCGCTCTTGCTAGTCGAAGAGGGGCTATAAGCTCGCCGCTGTGATTAACAAAGGGCATTGTAAGCTGCGGTTAATCAACAGCCTCTTAGCTTGCGTGACATTGAGGTTTTGTCTGTTGCTGTATTAGCAACTGTCTTCTTTTTTTTTCAATCTTGGATAATCTCATCTTCTCCTCAAAGAGAAGCTTTGTTATACGCAATGGCGATTCTCTCTTTAACCTCCAACAAGAGAAATGAAACCAAGATTCTCTAGCAAAGGATGAAATCTAGCTTAGCTACAGTACCCATTAAAAGATATTTTTCGCTTTTGCCGCAACGGCTTTGCGACAGATTCTTTGTGGCTGACAGCCTCTGCCCAACAAGCAACTACCATGATACCAGCGACAAAGAACACTCTCCCTCGCAACACTCACATCCATTCAATCCTAAAAATACAAGGTCATGTTTCAGTGGCATATTGCCCTTTCCATTTCTATCTTTACATTAGGTGACCAGGGCCTGGTAGATATAATTGGCAATAGGCTAGAGACCCCAGGTGACAAATTGCGCAGTCGATAGGGCTCTTCTTCCACTCTCACATGTCTTGAAAGAATCCCTCTGCTTCTGGGACTCCTCTTCTATTGGACCCCCTATTGGGTTTTACTTTGCTTCAAACATTCGTTTGTTACTAATAGAATGACTTCGCCATTAAATTCTATTGAGACTCGTCTTTTACTGTTGCATGGAAGGTCTCTCTGACAGTGTGTTCTCATGAGAGGGGGAGAGACCGAGGGGCCAGTAAAGTTCTAATCATCACAAAGAACCACAAGACTAAAGTTATCTCAAAGATGGAGATTCGTCTTATTTGATAAATGCGAAGTGTTTTACTGGATGGATTGCATCATGCGGCAGTTCAGACGATTAAGCTCAATTTAAGCCACTTTAAGCTTATTTTAGGGCATCAGCTCTATTTTCACCTTGCAGCACATGCATACACTCGAGCCACAATATGGTGAGCAATTATTAATCAATTCATGCCCGAGAACTTGCTCAATCTAGCGAGTAGAGTTCTGGACTGTCAATGCCGAAAATAACAGGGGTTCTCCCTCATGAGTTCGGTTGACCGATTAGGCCCGGACCCACGAGAGAAGAGAAAACAGCGAGGGGTTTGGTGTCATGTACAAATGCAACAGTAGAGATTCGCCCGGAAACGAGATACGGACCACTTCTCCGAGCCCAAATAAGCATCAGTCACCGCAGCTATAGTCTTGGCTTTGACACATGCTCAAGGGTGGACTGTGAAAGCAAGAATAAATGATTGGCTGTTTTACTCATCAGAGTCTGCAATGATCCACTGATGCAACGACGTGAGAAGGATTGAGCAAGATATCATGGGTCCAGCCTCGACCGGGGTTACCGCCAAGACTTTTGTGCCGCGAACCAATGGAGCCTGTAAAGACCCTTAAGAGAGCCTCAAGGAGGCGCAGATCTGGTCAGTTTAGCATTCTTCTTTGATTCTTTGTTCCATATTCAGACTCTTTGGTCACATCTATGCAGCTATGGCTCTCAAGCTGTGTCTGCTGCTTGGCTGGCATGCCGGCCTGGCACTATCTGATGGCACTGGCATGATTGGATGGGGAAAGACCATGTACCATCCTGCATGTGCCTTTGCATGTCGCGGTGTCGTCAAGGGTTGTCCTTTGAACTGTACCCCTAAAGAAGATGATGCCGCGATTCATGGCTCCGGACATTCAACCACCACCACGCCGCCGGAATGTTACACGAGCGATCCCGCATTTCTCAAGACCATGGCGCTCTGCATCAACACTTACTGCCCTGGAAGCGACGCACCTGAGCTTAGCTTGATTGAAGACTACTGGCGTGGTCACTTGGCTACCGGCACTGTCGGCACTACGGAATGGAAGCCTTCCATGTCTTACCAGGAAGCTCTCACAGGAGCCAAGAAAGACGAGGAAGAAGCTTCAGGCAAGACGAGAAATGAGACGAAGAGCAGTAGCCACCATTCCATGAAGATCAAGGCCAGGCAACACGGAGGACATGGCGGACACGCAGAGGAGACGACGGAATCCGAACCTGATACTTCTTTGCCCATCGCCGTGTCTGGAGAGCCACTGAATGTCACGAGCTTTGTCTTGCAGGCAAACTGGCAGAAGCAGTACAACGGCATGACTTCATTTGAAACCAATGAGATTGGACACGTAACATATACGTAAGTCAACCCTAAACCCACCATTGCATGATTCTAACAAGATACCAGCATCGTCGTTATGCTTGTCGCCATCTTCCTCCCAGTCGTCTTGTCCCTATTCCGTCTTGTCCCATCTCTAAACAGGAGCATCTCCTGGACATGGCTCAACTCTGTCCTCAACCATCCCCCAGCCTGGGGCACATCCCATCGTGCACCCGTCGCACCTCAACTAGGAGGAGGCCTCGTTCCAACCCGTGGCCAGTCTCTGTACATTTTCGTCATCAGCCTGCTCAACTTTATCTTTCTCATCGCGCCTTATTACAACATCCAACCCCAGAGTTCTTTCGCCAGTCTACGCGAGCAGGAAGTGAGCACCATCGGAAACAGAGCCGGTGTCATGGCCATGGGAAACATGGTTGCTCTCTTGATCTTTTCATCTCGAAACAGTCTCCTCCTGCAGTTGACAGACTGGAGCTACGGAACATATCTCCTGCTTCATCGCTGGCTTGGATACTGGACTATTCTGCACACAGTCCTACACTCAATCATGCTGCTGGTGTACTACAAGCTTTTTGGAGACTACGAAGCTGAACTTGTTCAAGATTACTGGATCTGGGGTATTGTTGCTACGATCGCTGCCGTCATCATCTGGCCAACTTCTCTGCTCGTCGTTCGACAAAAGGCATACGAAGTGTTCCTAGGCACTCATCAGCTCATGGTCTTGATTTTCCTCATCGGATACTACTACCATATCTGGTACCGCTACGATTACAACTGGGGCTACGAGATTTGGATGTTTATTGGTTGTGGAATCTGGGCCTTTGAGCGTCTTGCCCGGATTGTTCGAATGGCTGGACGAGGTCTGAAGACTGCTGTCGTCTCGACCGTTGATGGTTCAGATGGAGAGTATCTGAAGATCAATATCGACCATGTTTCGGTTCATGGCGTCACATATCTTTGCTTCCCGACTCTTAGCTGGAGGTTCTGGGAGACTCATCCCTTCTCTGTTGCTTCTTCACTGTCCTCTGAGGAGCCCGCTTCTGGAAGTGAAAGCAACATTGGAAAAGAAAAGGACGACACCACAGCACAGCCAGCAGCAGTATCTCACGAAAAGACCGGTCCTGTGTCCAGAGCGACATTCTACGTGAGGACACGCTCAGGCATGACTGGAAAGCTCCACCAAAAAGTAGCATTAGCTGGAGGTCTCGTTCGACTACCAGTCCTCATCGAGGGATCATATCATTCCAGCCCCGTCAACAAGCTATCCCACTGCTCCGACCTAGTCTGCTTTGCCGGTGGAGTGGGAATCACAACCATGTTGCCACTCCTCCACGAGAACGGAACCAGATCCGCACGTGTGTACTGGGGTCTAAGAAACGATTCGCTCAAGAGGGAGCTCAGCCAAGAAATGTCCGGTCTTCCACCAACCGTTAGCGTTACCAGTAGCGTGGGACAGCACATGGACATTGCGGAAATACTGCGAAGCGAGCTAACGGCTACTGGTGGACGAAAGGATCCCATCGGTATTCTCGTGTCAGGACCACCGGGCATGGCGGATGATGTACGAGTTGCTGCTTCGAATCTTGGTCGATCTGGTGGTTTGAGAAGAGGTTTTGCTCTCATAGATGAAGGATTTAGCTGGTAGTTTTACTACACGTGTTGTGTTCACTGGTGGAAAGCAATTTTGCCACTTCAAGTGCCGATACCAAAGCCGATATTCCAGCCCAGAGGCTAAACCTTAAGCTTAAGCCTTGGCAACGGAGTAATTAAGGAGAAGCGATGTTATAATAAGATTATTCAGAAGAGTAATAGATAGACCGATTCTGACTCAACCAAAGTCATGTCCTAGCCGTATCAAGCCCGTGGAGATTTCCATCCTAAGCATCCTGTGCAGAGGTCCTGTTGCCACGATATTCCAGGGTCTCGAGCCCAGCCTTTTCAGAAAACTTGACGTCTTCCTGGCGGATAACCTTGACATCACCAAAGATCTCGTCAATCTCCTCGAGAGATTTGCCTCGGGTTTCGGGATAGGCGAATGCGAATACGACGGCACAGAGGGCATTGGTCAGAATGAACAGAATCTAGACGCTTTGTTAGCATATGTGTCAAGGGGGAGTTTGTTGTTACTCACGTAGTATTTCCAGCCCACTTCAGCCAGAGCGATAGGCGAGCATTGAGTGATGATCAAGCTGATCGAGTAGTGAACAACCTGAACGATGGCGTTTGCCTTGGCACGGAGCTCGGTAGTGAAAACCTCGGGACTGTATCATGATTAGAAAGAGCTTTCATGACAGCGTGGAATAATACTCACGGAATAATCCAGGTCATGGGTCCAAGCAGAGCCGAGTAGTTGGCCGAGACAGCAAAAATACAGGCAATAAGACCCCTCTGAGCTGCAGCATTGGTAGGCAGACCAGGACGAGCAGGATACAAAGCCGCAAGGATCGTAATAATCATGTAGCAAAGCGAAAGCAGCGAAGAGCTAATGACCAGAATCTTTCGTCGACCAATCTTGTCGACAAAGAACAGAGACAGGAAGCAAGCCACGGGGGCAACTGAACCGTAAAGACCACTGACGAGAAGCTGACGATCCTGGTCAAACTGAAGGGTGGCGTAGATGGCAGTCTGGTAGTACTGCACAAACGAGATACCAGAAAGCATAGCAGCAGCCCAGACGAAGGAGCCAACAAAGAGACGCTTCCTGAAAGCAGGAGTCTTGATAAGATCAGCCCAAGAAAGACGTCCCTGCGCCTGAAGCTCCTCGGCAATGTTGACCTGAATAACAGTAAACTCGGTTCTGCACCACTCGTCGTTTGTACCGTCGTAGTGGTAGTTTCGGAAGGCCTTTTCAGCTTCTTCGTAGCGACCCTTGAGGCAGAGCCAGCGGGGGGATTCACTGAGGAAGAGGACTCCGACACCGAGGAGAAGAGCTGGGATGCTCTGAATTGCGAAGCCGAGGCGCCATTGGTTGGCGTTGTGCCATTTTCCTTCGCCGACGCCGGTCCAGAGGGCGACGAAGAAGCCCCAGGCGACCACTGAAGGCGGTTAGTCTTGTTAACTACTCAATGGGAATGGGAACTCACTCATTTGGTTGACTGCAGTGATTTTGGCTCGCTCGTTGGTCTGGAGACGATTAGCAAGAGGTCCGTCAAAGAAAAGGGGTTATTGTACCTTGCAATCTCAGCACCGAAAACAGGGGCGACTCCGGTGATGGTTCCAACAGCAAAACCGATCAAAAGGCGGCCAATGATAACTTAGATACAAGTCAGCACATTGTGTTTCTCTGCATTTTTTGATCACTTACGCATGGCAACATGAGCTGCACCAGCCATCAAGGCACCACCAATGACACCCCAAATGCAGCCAAAAGCAATAGCCTTGCGTCGACCAAGTCTATCACTGGTGACACCAACTGAAGCACTGCCCAGCCATGCTAAACTCACCCGTCAGTATCACCCACACTTTGGACATGAGAAAAACACACCTCCAGCCTGGTAGACAGAAACAATGGCACCGCGAAGAGCAGCATGAGGGTTACCAAAGTAGGTCAAAAAGGAGTTGAGAGCAAGACTCGGCGTGATGATTCCGGAATCGCTATCAAAACATTAGCCGATGAATGCCTGATGTAACAGTAACACTGATAAGGAACAAAACTTACAAGCCATAGAGGAAACCTCCTATTCCAAGGAAGATGGCCGTCAAGAACGGCTTGCTAAGCCAAGCGTCACTCTTCATTGTCGTTGAAGTAGAGTAAAAGAAGAAGGATGCAATGTAACACTCAGAATTCTCGGCTCTTGAACTGGGTATTAAAAAAAAAACAGGTCAACTCGCCTCTATTTGAACTTTCGGGGATAATTACCCGGTAACAAGGATCCGACCCTGTCATCAGACTACTCCGTGGGGTCTCCGCACTTCTGTCTTCCCCCCATGGAGTTTAGATTGCGGGGTTTGGCGGAGCCTCGCTTCCATTCAAAGGGGTCAGCTCCTCAAGAAGGCGTCTCCTTGGCTCTGTTTTCCAAGCGGGGGTGGCTGCCAAGGTCGGCAATTCGACATGGCAGTTGAGATTGTCGCTGAAAAATTGTTAACCTCGGTCAGACACCAATCTTGAATAAGAGCCTTTGGGTTATCCTTGACATTCCTGACTCGAAAACTTTTTTGTCTGTGCTTTGCAGTTTGTTTCGATATCACCATCTTTTAATCATGGTTGTCAAGATACTCGTCTACGCGGCTGTTGCTGTCGCTCTCGCCTACCTCTCTCTTGTTTTTCCAAGGGTATGTTTTGTCTCGACCAATCCAAACACTCTGATTACCACGACTGACTCAACCTCCAACAAAACAGCTGAAGCAAGAATGGAAGCTCTATTCCCACCGTTCACAGCTCCCTCCAGGTCCAAAAGTAATCAGAACAGGTATACGGAAGCCATGGCTTTGGTTTCAAGAGCTGAGCCAGCAATATGGAGATGTCGTTTATCTCCAGCTGGGACCTACCCCAACCATTGTTCTCGGTTCTGCGCAGGCAGCATGGGATCTTCTTGAGAAGAAGGGTGCCATTTTTTCTTCTCGTCCGAGATTCATCATGGGTGGTGAGTTGCTTTCTGGTGGTATGAGGGGTCTTATGGCTCCTTATGCGGGATACTGGAGACGTTGGCGCAAGCTTTTGCATAGTGGTTTCATGCAGCGTCAGAGTGAGACTTATCGACCTATTCAGAGTCTTGAGTCCAAGGTCTTGATGAATGATCTTTTGAGATCGCCTGAAGACTTTCGAACACATCTGGAGCGATATGCAGCATCTGTCATTGTCACTGTTACCTATGGAAGACGTGTTGAGGATGTCAGGAGTGACATTGTCGTCCGTCGCAACGCAGAATCCATGGAGCGTCTAACAATGGTCAAGTACGTTACCCAGTCCCCCTGTTCAACAAAGGCTAACCATCTTGCAGCATTCCCGGAAAGTTTGCTGTAGAGAGATACCCAGCACTCAAGTACGTGCCCAGCTTCCTCGCACCTTGGAAGGCAGAAGTTCTCCAACAGCGAGAGAAGGATATTCGTCTCTACACTGAGCTCATGGATGAGGTTCGCGACAAGGTCGCTCAGGGTGTTGCACCAAACTGCTTTGCCAAGCATCTTCTCGAAGAGCAGGCCAATCTTGGAATGTCGGACTTGGAGATTTCTTACACGGCAGGTTCACCTTTTGGTGCTGGAGTCGAGACAGTAAGTATACCCACAAACACGTTGAATGACCATAGTTAACCTGATTCGACAGTCAGCGGGTTCTCTGGCTAGCTTCCTCCTTGCATGCGCCAAGTTCGGTCCCCAGTTCATTCCAAGAGCTCAGGAAGAACTCGACAGAGTTGTTGGAAATGATCGTCTGCCTACATTTGATGACCTCCCCAAGCTAGAGTACATCAGAGCCATTACCTCTGAAACCTTGAGATGGAGACCTGTTGCTGTTCTTGGTGGTACTCCCCATGCTAGCACCGCAGACCATGTGTACAAGGGCATGTTTATCCCCAAGGGCAGCACCATCATTGCACCTCTCTGGACCCGTAAGTCTACCTCGTCAGTTCTCTTATGCATTTATTAACACTGCCTCAGTCCACCTCAACGAGGCCGACTTCCCTGAGCCCCATGAGTTCAAGCCTGAGCGCTTCATGGAGGAGCGCAACTATCCCGGTACATTTGGTCACAGCGCCTTTGGTTGGGGTCGTCGTGTCTGTCCTGGCATGCATCTTGGTTCTGCATCGGTGGCAATCAACATTGCACGTATCCTCTGGGCATTCGAGGTGAACCCTGCCAAGGATGAGAAGGGAAGGGATGTCGATGTTGACATGTAAGTCTCCTCTTTCATCCATGACTTTTTGTACTAATGAATTGCAGTTTCGCATACTCTGAGGGCTTCAACTCTGTTCCTCTGCCCTTCCCTTGCTCTATTACACCGCGCTCTTCGAGGCATGCTGAGGTGATTGGACAAGAGTATCAGGATGCTCTAGAGCAGTTGACAGCATACACGGCGACCACAAGTAAGATTTCTTGATGGGAAAAAGGGTAGAGATAAAATTGTTCAGGACAGGTTTGGCTGGCTCTCATTTTTACAACCTTACTCTCACTATAATGCTGTAGACTTGCAATTCTCATCTTGAAGATACTTTCGATTACACATCTCGTAAACACGTGAGATGACAGGAACAGTGGAGATGGTTCAAGTGGGTTTCGCCGTGTTAATGAGGCCATTCCCAATCCGACCACGTCAGAGAAAATACAGGGGTCGAAAGGAACGATCACCATCTCTTTGACGTACCTATTACGTAGCGATCAAGCTTAACATTTTATCTCGATGACCCATATTCAGCCTCAATCGCGGAATTGTCGCCTTTTACGCCCTACACCGTTAAAGTTGGTTGGTCAGCATGGCACCGAGTCATAGGGTGTAATTGACGACTCCACATTCCGCGCTCGTGACTCTTACTCGGGGAGAATCCCCTGGAGATTTTGGCAACGTCCGGAATTAACTTCCTCCCAATGAAATACCTAATTCAAGAACCATCATGTCGACGAATACAGATGATGCTATTGAAAAGACCATCTTTGATTCAAGTCTCATGAATGAAGACACTTACTTTGGATATTCCGCCTTTGACGACTTTAACCTGCATCATCTCCTCCCGGATACAAAGGATGATAGTTGGGTCTCTCGCTTCGAGGCTCAGCTGATTGACTCTTCAGGTCAACAATCGCCTTTGACAAACATACACAGCTTCTCTGGAACAGATTCTGGCACTGGAACTCCAGCACTCGAACAGCTTGAAGATGCACCAGACACGTCGCAGTTGCCCGTCGCCCCATTCGGCAATGCCGCTCCTCCTCCGAAGATCGGCGCCCGGTTCTCACGGGAAGCTGTCCGGGTGCTAAGACAATGGGTTTCAACACACAGCGACCACCCATTTCCGAATGATCACGAGAAGGAGATTCTACAGAATAGAACTGGTTTGTCAAAGACGCAGATACTAAACTGGTTGGCCAATGCTCGACGTCGCGGCAAGATCCAAGCTCGTCATCCCGGTTCGCCACATTCGCCCAGTTCCACTCAAGCGATAGACATTCCTGGGAGGAAGCCTACTCCTGCCCCCGGGGAGAGGAATCGATGGATGGATCCTTTGGCTAGATGGGTTGATTCTCCTCCTGAGAGTGAGCCTGCGACTGCGACTGCTATTGCGCGCGCTGTGGCATCATGCGGTACGTCATCCACCCCTTGGGACTTGAGCACTCTCAGAGCATGATATAGAATGGCAGCTAATTACAAATAGGCTCTGATGATCTCTCCGGCGCGCACTACCAAACAGACCATGCCCACTGGCTCTCTAGAGCTTCATCAACCAGCAGCATCGGAACTTCACAATCGAGCGATAACTCTGCATATTCACAACACTCTCGCGACTCGATGACATCCTTTAGGTCTTCGAGTCGTTCTTCGCGAAGACGCAGACACAATGCCGCTAGTAAACGAGCCGACAAGAGAACCTCACTGGCCAGATCTCTCAACACATATCAGTGCACCTTCTGTACCGAGACGTTTACGACGAAGCATACTTGGCAGCGCCATGAAAAGTCCCTTCATTTACCGATAGAGAGGTGGGCGTGTGCTCCTAATGGTCCTCGGATCATGGATGACAATGGGATTTCACGCTGTGCTTTTTGTTCCCTGGCTTCACCAGACGATGCACATTTCCAAGACCATAACTACTCCACCTGTAGTGGACGTCCTTTGCAAGACCGATCATTCAACCGAAAGGATCATCTGACTCAGCACTTGCGACTTGTACACAATGTCAAGCCCGAACAGTTGGGTTGTCCGTTGAATCAATGGAAGCTGCCAATGCCGGGAATACGATCTGTCTGCGGATTCTGCGGCCTCAAGATGGATACGTGGGAGTTTAGGGCGGATCACCTAGCAGATCACTTCAAAATGGGAAGTACAATGGCTGATTGGAAAGGGGATTGGGGCTTTGATGCCTCGGTCTTGTTCCGGGTTGAGCATGCAATCCCAGCATGTAAGTGGAACCCTAATCTTCAAACTGGTTGCAAATCCTCATTCTATTTAGATTTTATCGGTATTGACCGTAACACTTTGTGTCCCTTTGAAGCCAGCAAGGGGCCCTCCGAGACACCGAGAGACGCTTACGAGTTGATCAGCCTAGAGCTGGCGAATTTCGTACACGTTTACAGCGACAAGTTTGGAGGTCTACCTACGTATGACAAGATGCAACTCGAAGCTTGTCGCATTTTGCTTTCTGCAGAGGTCATCTCTGACCGAGAAGACTCCAACGCATCTTGGCTTCGAGACGTTATTATCTCAGCTGATGATATCCTCCAAGAAGCAAAGATGAGACCTGTGCGGTCCATCCTGGAAGGAAAACTTCGAAGACTGAAAATCCCTGGAAAGGACAACTTGTTTGATCTGTGCCCGATGGAGAGCCAACTTTACGATTTTATACATACTGGGCCATCTCACTCTTTCACCGATGTGGAGCTACAACAAGAAGCGTCTCGTCTCATTCAGCAGGCCGGCATTGAGTCCGATTCATCCTCGGAATATGTGGCGTCCTTCTTTATCCATTTGATCAACTCATCAGCTACATGGCTTACACCTTTCCGAGAACGCCACAACATCAGTCGCACACAGAGCAGTTCCAACCTACGTTCAGGTAGTTTGTCTAGAATCAACTCGATTCTTCACAACTATAGTGAGCTCGAAAGAACGTTGGCTGATTACATCGAGCTGCTCCGCGCTCATGGCATTGTCCCCGACGACGCAGCACTACGCCAAAAAGCCAATGATATAATTGAAGAAATGGATGATGAAGAGTGGAAGTCGGTTGCCTTGAACAACGAAGCGTGGTTCGCAAAGTTCAAAAGCCGACATATGACGGACTCCAACACTTTTACATCAGCATGTCTTCATCATTCTGATGAAACTCACGGCTCTCACCAAAACATCAACTCTGACGGGGCAAATACCTGGATGAAGACGAGCTTTTTACTAAACGGCGACTGTTACTATCGTTGGATCGCGAGAGAACTCGCCCGCTGGGTTGCAATGACAATGTCACCCAACAATCCAAACCAGCATGTCCCCACAGACGAAGAGATACAGCACCACGCGAGATGGATATTATATAACGAGTAGGTGTCTATAACCCAAAGCTTGACTGAGCATTTTCGCTGACACTTGACAGCGGCGATCCTTGGAATCAGACTGTTGCTGATAATCCAGCTTGGCTGCGGCAGTTTAAGATTGACGTTGGTATCTTGAAGCCGGAACAAGTAGATTTTGAGGGTCAGGATAACTTGGAGTTTTAGTTACGAACTGGGAAGGAACGTGTTATTACTTGGGATGATGCAATTAGTAATGTCTATATATGACTGAAAATGTTTAGTAATCTTGAATATTTTAAAAAAGAGGATTCAAAACTATTCCCTTGATATATTTAAACCCAGACAATTCCCTCATTCAAATCCTAGTGAATATGCTCTAAAGTTAAAATCCGTCTTGTAGGCTTTCGCCCAGGTCCTTGCAAGAGTTTCGAGTACTGTCCACTCCTGATCTCAGAGGGGGATCAACCACAGTACCAAAGAACAGAGATATCGATCTTCAGGCTCAAGTATCCCGGGCTTCAACTATGACAAAGAATAAATTTGAACAGAGATATCTCACTGTGTTAGCATTGGGATATGATGCTATGATGTGTTGGAAATGTGTCCTTTATCATAGTTGAAACCGGGATAACCGACATAGCGGATCGAACGGGGATATCAACACATGATAACAGTAAAGCCCTAATATTCAACTGGGATAGTACCAAGGTCAATGTATCCTGGCGGATCCACGCTGGGTCTATTACCCCCAACCCTGGGAGGATCAACGCCAACTCTACCTACCTACCAAGCCACAACGCCAAGTAAAGGCCCAATAGGAAATACACTTTGTCGAATTTACAAAATGACGTGTCCATCCCCAAGTGGCCAGACAACACCGTTGGTCTCTACTCTTTGGGTTTAGTGCCAAGACCCTTCGCCAGTCATATCAATGTGCAAACAGCCACCTCCAATCATCAATAACCAAAGTCAAGGAAAGGAGCATGTGGTCGATTCTGTGTGACAGCCGTAATGTACCAAGTACGCCTTGCAAGGACCAAGGCAACAAAGATAAGGCACACGATGGTTCGCGCACAAGATGTACCACGGTCACATATATCCCATGATCTCCTACTTATCCTTCAACTTGCATTCGACCTCTCTACAACATCGCTAGTCATCAATATTCAGTCTCTGGCAGACAAGTCATCTATTCTCAAGGGCGTACCACAGTAGTGAGAGTAGCCAAATCCTTCTGACCGCTCGCAACCTCTACCTCTCACCACCACGCCGTCTCAATCTACAGAGCCAAACATGGATTCGTATTACCAACATTCCCCCACCTACCATCAACAACCATCTTCCACCACTGAATCAACTCAGCCCATGGATGCGACGTACCAGTATTCGTACCAGTATTCTTCATCCTCTACCATGGAAACACCCCAGTGGGCGGGTTACGACACCTACCAACCTTCTCCATCCCCTGAAGAGCCACTTCAATCTGCAGAAGCGTACTCGTACCTAGATTCTTCATCCTCCATCGCAGCACGACCCCGGACTACGGCAGAGTCGAGCCCCTATGCGGAAAAGTTCCATTCCCCCCAACTTCCCTCACATGACCATAATCTAACGCGCAATAGTCATCACTGCCTTCATCCCGGGTGTACTGCCAAGCCCTTCAGACGAGCCGCCGATCTCCAGCGCCACTACAAACACACTCACAGTCCCGATTCGAACAAGGACGCATACTATTGCGACTACCCACGATGTACCCGCGCCCAAGAGCCTTTCCGCCGCCGCGATCACTTCCGCGACCATCTGCGCGAGTACCATCGCGAGGATATCCAGAAGCGTGGCGAAGTCGTCAACGACGAGGGGCAAGAGGACCGTCGCTCCGCTTCAGGTTGGTGGCGCTGTCCACGGTGTCTCATCCGTGTCTCTTTCTCTCAGAGCGGCTCTGAGTGCCCCAAATGCAAGGGTTCTTGTGAGCCTAAACGCAAGGAGAAGCATCGCGGGCATTGAAAGGATGATTGGGGAAAGATTCTTCAGCAGGTTCGCCGTCCCCTAGATGCCAACATATATCTCTGTTCCTAGGATCAGGTTCATTTCCCATTCACCTTCTTTTTTTTTCTTTATCTCCTTTGCTATCTATTGCCTATGTTTCTACTACTTCCCCAGATTGCTTATTCGATATCTTGCCTTGTAAATAATCAGGAAGGCTTACAAAGCTGCTTACTATAAGCCTCCTTTGATAGTTACATCTACTAAAGGAAGCATACAATGATAACCGAAGAACGCGTATACCTGTTGCCACATTATCTGTGATACGAGACACAAAGACCGACCGTATCATCTTCGTGCTTAGCACTTGTTCAACTATGGTCGACCGTACTCCCGCGTATCACGCACCAATGAAACAATTTTCGCTCGGATAACCATGACCCCCAGACCCGAACACGCAACCCATCATTTTGGATGATAAATCCCCGGGAAGTGGACAAATCATTTGACAAGGAGAAGGACAAGCATTATGAGTTAAAATCATTTGAATCCTTCAGCTCAGCGAGAGCTTCTGATTCGATGACGGTTCCTTCGGGAAGCTGTTGCATAATTCTCGTATCGCGGGATACGAAATTTCTCCTCTCATGTCAGATCCGATGCTTCCTTGTTCCGCATGTTCCGGTCGCCAAGATGGGGATTCGATTGCGTGCGTGTCATTGTGGCTCATTATCTATTTGGCTGCATCTCGACATTCATGGACAATAATTCTTTCTTCTGCCTTTTTTACTTGAACCTCTCGAATGCATCAAAGTTACTCCAACACATTGCTTGCAACAATCCTTGTTCATCGGCGGCTAAAACAAACGACCACGATGCAGCCCACTTCCAACTCGGCACTTGGCCGTCAGCACCGACGACCTCATCGCAAGTCACGGAATGGCTGTCTCAACTGTAAGAAGCGCAAAGTAAAGGTAATCTTCACATCTCATTCTTCCCCTTCCATTTACTAAACAAGGCAGTGCGACGAGACAAAGCCCATGTGCTTCAACTGCATGCGCTTCAACGTCCCCTGTAGCTTCGACCCTCACTCTCCTCCCACCTACGGTCCAATACCAAAGGCCCTGTCCGACGAGTTGGAGGCGAGCCAGAAGAGTTTGCCTCATAGAGGCCCGGGTCGTCCGCGCAAGGACTGGGCTGCTCTTGGCAACTCTCTCAGAGAGGCAACAGCCCCGACATCGCCAACTTCGACCAATTCTTCGGCTTCCCCTCCGGCCGACTCGGAACCTTGCTCACTGAACGTTATCGATGCTGATTTGATGCTGCACTTTGTTCATCACACTGCCGGGACGCTCTCCAAGCCCAATGACAGCATAGGTCTCTTCTGGAGGAACAATGTCCCCAGGATAGGCTTCGCCCACCACTTTGTGCTTCATCTAATCTACGCCCTGGCTGGTTTCCATCTCGCCTACCTGGAACCCGCCGGCTCCGACGATCGAGCTCGACATCGCTCAATAGCTATGCAACACTCAGAAGTAGGCCTCAAGAAGCTAAACGAAACGCTTTCGAGCATCACAGAAGAAAACTGCGGTGCCCTTTACGTCGCCGCAACGCTCGTATCATACTGCGCCTTCGCCGCCGGCCCAACGTCGCCCAAGGATCTGCTGGTCTGCAAGGTTGGAGACGAGACCACGCTTCACCAGCTACCATTGATACACGGAGTTCGCTTGATCAGACAGACTGTAGACCCAGCCACGCTCTTCTCGGGTCTCTTGGAACCTCTTGCAGAGACGGGACCTGACCAAGAGGTCGAGAGCTCGGCGCATCCACATATCGACTGGAGTGAACCCTTTGCTCGACTGCACGAGTGGCTAACCACCAACCCGAGCATCAACATGACGATTTACGACCATGCTCTCTCCTCCCTTTCCTCTATATACGAAGCCAACTACGGCAGCGAAAAAGGCGTATGCAAAACTGCTTCAAGCAATCAGCTCATACTTGGCTGGCTCTATCGTCTCCAAGAGACATTCATCGCAGCTCTCAAGCGACAGGAGCCACCTGCCTTGCTCATCTTTGCATACTACACTCCCTTGATAGCAACACTTGAGGAAGCATGGTTTCTAGAGGGTTGGTCGGAACATCTTGTCGATTCGATAAGGGGAATGTTGAGTGACGAGTTGTATACTTTTATGGAATGGCCGGCGAACGTGGTGGGAAAGGTATCAAAGATTCAGGCTCGCATTTAGTTTCAGTATAAGGTCTAGAGAACAGATTACAAGTCTATGAAATACAAAGGTATCGATACAAGTAATAATAGCATTGTCTACCTTGCCACAACCTTGACAGATTTGGAATTCCGCAATGTCTCAAAGTCAGCAACGGCAACACGACTTTCGTCCTCGGACACTGGCTTCTTCTTAAGCAACCAATCTCCTTCGATGCGCATAGCCGCCTCAATGGCCTTGGGGGTAGATGTCACGACAGCGGCTCTGATGCTTCGATGTATCCCCTGGGCTGGATACGCAACCAAGCCCACAGTGGCGGCAGTCGTCTTGGTGACCAAACTCAACGCTCCCTTACCTAGACCCTTTGCGGCTCCTAATGCATTCTCCTGACGCTTCCCGTGATACGTGTACACGGCAATGTCTGTCAAGGCCTCAAAGATGCCGTGGTAAAAGTTCTTACCAGCGACGACCGCGCCACTCCTAAACCCGGTGATATGATCCCGGGGTTTCACGTCCTCTCCGTAAAGATTTGGGACAGCACGCAGTCCATCCGTAACTGCGATGGGGATGTCGACGAATATGCCCTTTGCTGATGTGACGGCCAGTTTCCCAAGACTCTTTGTCGAAGTTCCAACCGCTCTCCTCGCGACTCCTGATTCACTGACGCTTGCGGAATCGCTTTGTGACCTAGCTTGACTTGATCCGCTTTCTAGTGAGGTTTTTGTCCGTGTTTGGTGCTCTTTGATGGTCTCGTAGGGTTTCACAAAAACTCCAGCTGTCGCATCAGCCATTGATGCAGCGACTTCCATTGATGCTGATCCGACGGCCGTGAACGGATCCCAACGTCGACTCTCTATAAATATGGTCTTTGGTTTGTGACTATTGGGCAAAGATGTCAGTAAGGTTCACTACAAACTCGGGTCTACTTACAACTTCAGCTTACTCTTTTCGAGTTTGTTTGCTCCAGTCAAGATCCGTTCTGCCTTCTTCGATAACAAGACTTGGTGCCTTTTTCCTTTATAAGACCAGGACGCCGGAAGTTCTGGAAATAGATCGCATCGTTGTGGCTCGATGGGTAAATTGGAGTGAAAGTGCTGGACCGCTGCTTGAACTCCTGACTCTACCTTCATACTTTCAGACATTCTCTGAGCGCCGCTCTCGACATCCGGTGTCAACGAAAATTCAATCGCCTCGGCGAGATTTCGGGATGTGAGTGATGAGTATGGTATTGGTTGCGGGCCAGCGCTGGCGTTGGCTACCATTTGACCCCAGAAAGGTTGACTATTGGATGTCAGCCATGTATCATGGGTTAAACGAGAATGTCTTACTTACTCTCCAAAGAACGGGACAATGACCGTCGTCGACCGTAAAACAATCCACACGCCGTCGTGCCAGCGCCTCCATGGTGAACAACAGCAGAGACTTGCTGAAACAGATACTCATGTGGGCAATCGCCGACGTAAAAGATATCTGGGTCATCTTCACCCTCAAGCTTGCTCCATCCCTGAGATATAATGGCTCGAACTCCAGCCGTCTTGATCGCCTTTAGGACCATTATCGTCAGGCGGGCTGGATCGTCGACAACAATGCTTCCGAATCCAACGTATATCGGCTTCGGTCCGCTTTTGAGGAAGGCTTCGAGATCTGAGGGGGGGTGATATGAGGGTGGTTGTCGGAAAAAGAAGCCAGAGATACCTAGATTGCGTGTCAGAGCGGCCATCTACCATTTGCTCTGTACAGTTGTATGGCACTTACTTATGTTGTGGCCCCATTCCCTTGGCTTGGGAATCAGAGCTGGAGACCAGCAATAGGTGAACGGCACTTCGAGAGACTTAAGCAGTCTCGGTCCTTCATTCATAGGAACATGTTCGAGACCGAGCTTAGTCTCACGCCAGTGGTTGACCAGGTCCCCGAGCCTACACCCTTCAGTCAGTCCTCGATCTCAGTCGGGCCATGTTGATCGATAGCTTACCCTTGCCAAGTCAGAAACTCCACCACGCTATACGACAAGTAATTGGCAACTTCACGTTCCTTGCCAGTACTCGGGTCATTGATATTCGCCAATGGATGAGGAAAAGCTCCTGTACTAGTCCAAGGCATCGTGAACATCATATGTAGAGGAACACCCAGCGCCTCCGCGCAATGAACATGCGCAAAACTAGGCGGGTTGGCAATAATAGCATCCGCCACGAATGGGTCTCCCGTTTTGGGATCAGGCATTATGCACGAGTCCCAGAACCCGTCAAGCATCTGAGCAATCATCTTCCTCTTTGTGTTGATATCTCCCGCTCGAAGACTGTCAATACTAGGTATGAGCCCTGGGTTCTTGACCATGTATGCCATGAGCTGAGAAGGGTCGCCTCCGACGGGGTAGAACTCGATGTTGGATGATTGCACAAAGGTCTCAAAGACATCGTGGGTGGCTAGTCGGATTCTGTGGCCGTGTATCTGTAACTCGTGCGCCAGCGCAATAAAGGGTTGTACATCGCCACGGCTTCCAATGACCTGGATAACAATGTTGAGAGCAACGACAGAATGATCTCGGTTCTCATACTGTTGGTATGCCGGCGAAGCCAACCCAGGAGTCGTGTCGAGTTCCTCGAAATTTGGAAGTTTGGAGAGTCGTCGGCTCAAATTCGTGGGGATCTCGATATCGACTCGACCATCATCTAGAGTTCTTGGTCAGTACTCGACGATGCAAATCTCAACTTGTTTTCTCTACCTCTTGTAGATGCATCGATTGCAGCTGCTCTGGTCTCGTTAGGGTGTTCATTGTCGTTCATGGATGCCATATCTGCGTTTGACATGTGAGTAAAGCGTCTGGAGCACAATGAGATCAAATCAGCTTTCTCGGTATAAATTACTCCTACCCGACGTCATTCCAGTCATTTAAAAGCTTTCCAGGGTCTCATAACGGCGCGACAAGGACAGGTGCCACCGCCGAAGCCATTACATGAGTCTGAATCATGATCCCCTGTTAGATCGGCCATTAGCTTGACTCTAGGCATGGATGCCTCGGAAAGAAAGCGAAAATTCAAACATTGGCCAAACGGAGCTCTTCTGCCAACAAAGTCCACTTTTCATGACGCCCAATTCCGAGTCAACAATAGAAATAACCATGGCTGAGACGTGGGCCGTGTAATGAATCAGGGCGTGTGCGAGTAGTGTCTTCCAGTAGCATCCCGCAGATTTTTCGTATTCTGAGTCGTTGCCCCTGTTCCTGTGCCACGGACAGAATAACTTGTTGAGCCCGGCTATGCCGATTGGTCCTGTCGAAACTTGTCATTCGAGAGTAGAGAGGCTTTCCGTCGACGTAACGATGTGGAGAGCTAGAATTAAAAGGAGTGGGAAGTAGACCGAGGAGCAAAGCCAGACAGCAAATCCTTCTCCTCCATGTTTCGTTCTTCCTTCTTACGACGAGCCTTCTTCCCCCTGTATCCTCCCCAGAAAACACTCTTCCTTATCGATGCCGTCTCCAAAAATCGCCGACTACTGGGAGAACGTGGGCTTGACGGGAGTCATCTCCCGCGCCCTCTTCCGAACCCTCCAATGTCTCTTTGCCCTCGTTGTCGCAATACTCTACGGACTCGACCTACAAAAAGCAACCTCGAACCACATAAAAGGAGATTCTAAATGGATCTTTGCGGAATTTATCGCCGGCATGTCCATGGTCGTCTGCATCATACACCTCGTCTTCACGGCGAAAAGCTGCGGCTGGACAGTACTAGACGGGATACTGACGATCCTCTGGATGGCGCAATTCAGCGTCTTTGCGTCTCAATATCTAGACGATGGCAAGCCATTAGATGATGCAAAGTTTGTTCCATCAGAAAGCAGGATGAAGGCTGCCGTCTGGATAAACTTGATCTGTATGCTCCTCTGGTTCGCGACCACCGTACTGGGAACCATGAGATGTTGTGCTCGTCGGAGGAAAGCAAAGATGTTGACTCGAGGCGAGACGGTTGATATGGAAAGGTTAGAGAGTCAGCAATGAGGGAGGACCGTGGTTACTGTCAACATCAGGTTCACAAACAACAGGGATAACCATGCATTTCTATAATTACAAGTCCCATTATTCTTTGCCACCCTTCGGGGAGCTTGAATTGATGCCTTTCTACCAGTGTCTCGTTCCTCGTCTGTTGTTCGGTCGACTCGTGTACCTCTTCAACCTCGAACATGGTCAATCTAACTTTTTATTTAGAGTGACCTCATTCATCATATAAACACAGAGTTGTCTAACCATCTCAGCCTCCACATATTTACCGATGTCCCCAGTCGGCCCAACGAGAACCAAACCTAGAACACCACTGACTTGACGGACTTGTTGTTCACATGTTATAGTGACTACGCGGGATGGCTACATGAGCTTCAGAGTGACTTTGATATTGAATTGAAAGCAAAGAAGCACCCATGGTTGAAACAATACTCTTGTAAGTCGTACTTGCTACACCTCTTTCCGAACGTCTCTTTCACCATGACTCAGGGGGAATTGTGCTAGAATCAATATGGATTTGTGTTCCTGACAACCAAGTTTCTTGGTCACTCTTGATTTCCCAAACTGCTATAGTCTTCTGATAGATCCAAACTTGGCTGGCAGGCTCACCGTGGATCCCAAGTTTCTCTATGTGAGCTCCCTGTGCTTGCCCCTTACATTTGAACCAGTCCCACGTCTAATACTCACTTTTCCAACCTCAATTTCAAAATGGCCATCGCGCTTGTCAGTCTCAGATACAACTCTATCAGTGGTTTCCTCATCTATGCTCTCATCCACGGGTAGAACTCGTTTAATCATTTCCTCGAAGCATCCCCTCCTCTGGCCAACCGCACTTGAATTCCACCACCCCAGACCGGAAGCCCATCCATCAAACACATGTATCACTTTCTCGTCACTCTCGAGTCCGGCTTCATCAAGAATAACACCAGTGCCTCAGTTACACAACTATAACCCAGCAAGCAAAGCCATGGCGTTTTCAGATGGAACGTGACATGTGGCTACCTATTCACGTGCCACCAAAGATGGTTTCCCGACACATCCCTCAAATTTATGCTCACCACAACGTGCTCCCGTATAATATAACCTTAAACTCAAACCACTTTGTCCTGAATCACTATTACCCATAGTACCAGCCCCAAAAGATGAAGAGAGTTATTCCCTTCACGATCAAGCTCAAGCGCCTTCTTGCCCCCACGAGACCGAGACGCAACGACCCGTAAATGTTCCCCTCCACTGCCTCCGACATCAAGAACCGTCAATATAGTACCAAAAACACCAAACATTACCAACCGCCGAACCAAAGTCTGGGTGTGAGGGACTGACTAGCTAGAGCAGGAACATTTCAAAGATTAGAAACATGGCTCAACAAGAGCGATGAGGAGGAAGACGGGAGTAACGGAAAAGTGAAAAGCAAGGTTCAAAACAGCAACAGATGGGTCAGAGTCCCAGAAGCCCTTGTATCACACGGGCACAACATCTACCTAGTAGCAGACCTTCTATCGGTGCTCAGTGAATATCAAGCATGTTAGCCCGTCTATGAATCATTAGTTAGACGGGATGCACAACAAACTGATCCTACCGATACTCTACTTACGACAAGCATCGTAAAGTTCACCTCAACACCCCAAGCCCTTTCCTCCCAATAAGTCCTAATATACCCCTATATTCGGATTCATTATGAACTATAACGTATTCTTTTCCTATAAGCTACCTTTCCTATATACTTAACTCTATTAATAATCTAGCTTTTCTATCTCTACTATTAACTCCGGTCTAATTACTTTATTATATTAATAAGACTCCGCTATTAACTCCGGTCTAACTTATTATCTTTATATTAAATATTATATATCCTCTATTAGCTTTAATAACTTAAAGAGCTATTATATATATATTATAATCTTACCTAAGATTAACTCTTTAGCGCTAAGGTTTTCTTTATTAAATAGGTTATTTATTAGCTTTTTAAGGATATTTTATTACTTATTAAGATATTTAAGTCTATCTTATTAAGTTATTAAATATTTAATAAGGTAATTATAAAATTAAATAAAAGTAATT
>NKCI01000085.1:0-166487 GCA_003946985.1 Fusarium duplospermum | reverse complement strand
GAATAGAGCTTTTGAGTTCAAGTTATCGTCGTAATAGAAGTCCTTCGGACTTAATAACCGGCGCGAAGACTACCCCATACCAATGGGGTATTGTCGATGTGAGTTGTCCGTACAAAAGGGGATCACGTGGCTACAGGGGCTGTTACCGCGGCGGCTATGGATACCCTACCTCTGCAGCTACTGTACCGGCGCTTAGGCGCCTGTAGATCCGGCTCTCATGGCCGCCGTGTGGCCCCGCCCCAGAACTAGACATTGACGACATGGCAGCGAACTTCGGTAATCAGCTTGTCTGTCAGTCGCCCTGGTCCTGTTGGTCGAGCAGCCAACTTGGAAGTGGCTGAATTTATCATCTGAACAGATGGACCGACCTTTATCCCATTCTTTTATCGATCAATCCTCATCCCATCTCAAACCTTCACCCCATCCAACATTCTCCAAACCCGTACTAAATCTGTGCCATAATCATCATCACCACCCACGGCCGAAGCCCTCCTTCTCCAGCATCCTACCAACGCAGTGCAATACGCTCTCCTATACTACGTCAGACAAAGTGTGGGCCAGCGCATACAAGGTCATCAAAAACACCAAGTCCCACACCGTCGTCAGAGACGGCATCACCCACGCCAACTGTGACGATGCCTTCCTCCCCCCGCTCGCGGATGATGCTCTATGGATGAGGCAGCCCGCGATGCCCCCGAACAATCGCCACTGGAGGGTCACGAAACATGGGGCTTCGTCCCAGATCTGGGACACAGATGACATCCCGTGCAACATGGCGTTCCCTCACAAAGGTAATATCCCATTCCCGTATGGCACACTGCTACACAACAAGACGCAAACTTCTTCTCTCTTGACACCCGAGCGCAACAGGTAGGCTCAATGGAAACCACATGGCGTGCGGTAAGTGGACGAAAGCATCACGTCTCGCATCAGGTTCTACCAAATATGTACCTCATGCCCCAAACTTCCACCACTCTAACTAACATCTTTTTAATCAACCCCAAGTCTCTTTCTCTTCATCCTTGTTTTAGTTTTACATTCATTTCTTATTAGCAATGGTATCCAATGACAAGAGTTGTGTACTCGCTCCTCCCACAGTCCCAATTTCAGAGCCCATGGAGATGCACTCGGCCCTGTGCGCTGTGTGCAAGAGGGCCATGGCATCAAGCGAACAGAACGGTTTTATCCCTCACCACCAAACCGGTTTCGATTTAGAAATCGCCGCTGATCGTGGATGTTATATATGCGGAACGATCCGACTCAGCGAGACATGGCGTTCGGAACTGTCACTTTGCCGCTCAGGCACGTTCGAAAGCTATTTCAGTCTACGTAGCCCTAAACATGACAGTATTCGGGATGGCCTACTCGTCGGGACACCGGCTCGGGGATACTGTTGGACATTTCAGCTGTGGAGGGAGCCAGGTATTGCAACGCTCCCCCCCCCCTATGTATTCCCCCGCTGATAGCTTTAGACCCTAGTTGCATTGTCCAGCCTTACGTACCTGCTAGTTCAATCGACGACCCGGCTCTCGCCGAGCTCGCATCAGCATGGCTCAAGACCTGCTGCGACACGCATGAGGACTGCCAAATACTCGACCCGGCGTATCGGCCAACCAGATTAATCCACCTTCTTGATACTAACCACCTCAGACTCGTCTTAACAGCCGCAGAGCCTTCCAGTTCGGGACCATACGTCGCTTTTTCTCACTGCTGGGGAAAAGCCGACGCAATGAAGCTCTTGTGCGGCAATCTCGCCCAACTTTGCGCTAAACTTGATCTTCAGCAGCTTCCTAATACCTACCAGGAAGCCGTCCACCTATGTCTCCAGATGGGGTTCCATTATATATGGATAGATTCGCTATGTATTATTCAAGACTGCGACGAGGATTGGGCTCGGGAAGCCAAGGATATGAAGCTCGTCTACGAACACGCAGCCTTTAATTTATGCTCTGCCACAGCATCTGACAGCACCGGCAGAAGCTTTATTGCTAGAGATCCAAACCTTTTACGACCCGAGAGTATTACTATTCAAGGCCAAAACTTTCAACTCGTCCACCAGAATCTATTCAATGAGGATATCATCTACTGCCCCTTGCGCTCTCGCGCCTGGGTATACCAGGAATGGTACCTTTCGAAACGCTCCCTCATTCTTGGCAGCCACCAACTTTGGTGGCATTGCCGGCAGCAATTGGCCTGCGAGGTACGGCCAACCGGGGTACCGAAGGTCCCAGGCGGGGGTTGGTGGGAAGAAGCCAGAACGTTGAAGGAAGCCACTACGTCAACACACTCGGACGACCTGAATGAGTGGAATGGACGTATCGAGGGGTATACGAGGACGAACTTGACCAGAGAAACCGACCGTCTAATAGCCTTCTCTGGTATCGTACAATCTTTCGGTCAGTCGCGCGGGATTATTCATGAGTACGTGGCCGGTCTATGGCGTTGTCATCTCCCTGCAGCGCTATGCTGGAGAACTATTACGCATGCACAACGATCAGCTGTCTACGCCGGGCCGTCTTGGAGCTGGACCTCACTTGCGGGGGGCTTTCATATCCATACGTACTCCAACTTACTCAGGGAATCATGCTATGCCTCGGTCGAACGAATCTCGCCATTCTGCAACAAGGGCATGGACGGCTTTTCAGTGGGTGGCGTCATAAACATCAGTGGCTATCTTTTCGAGATCAACTATGTACATGGCGCTGAAAATTCAACCAATGGTAGCTTCTCGGTCGCAGAAGATCCTAATCTGGGCGTACAGCTGTTCTTAGATGAGCACGCTGAGGACGACGGAATCATGTCGCATCTGAGCGAGCCAGACCTCGGGGGTTTTGACCATTGGGTGAGGAACGAAGCCGTTAGGAAGGTGATGCACCCGAAAGACGCGCGGGGACAATTTTTCTTCCTCTTGCTCCTCGATCGAGGAGACGTCTCCTACTTCCGGTTCCGGTTCAGGGGGCTGGTTTTGTATCAGCCCTTGGAGCAGCAGACCTTCTACCGGGTGGGCTATATGAACTGGAAAAGACTTCCTCAAGGCATATCTCCTTATCAGCTCTCGGCTCAGTACTCGAGGCGTGCGGTACTCATTCTATAGCACCATGTCACAGCACGCGGGATAAGGAATGAGAATCATTCATCAGGTGATACCATTGACTCTCGACTCGACTGGATGATTGCCCATCACCGCCATTGGCCTAATTCTGGCCTGCATCAATGGTCACATTATTCCTTCACACCAGCCGCCCTTTTCTGGCCGTCGCAAGATTCCCAGCATTCATCGATTTTCTTCTGGTCGTGAGCCTTCAGATCGCTCTTAGTGATATGACAATATTCTTGACGACCCATTTTAACACTTGTCCATTTGATAGTAAGATTGATGTTCTTGTTACCTGTAACTTTATCGGCGATGATTTGTATGGTTTTATTGTCTTCAGTTAAGTCGAGAGTGTTAGTGCTCCCTACGTCAAAGGCAGTTGGAACATTAGAATCGCTAGTCAATACCGGGGTCTATTTCTCGCGTCGAGGTAGGGCAAAGGTATGTTCGTCAAGGTAGAAACCAGATGGACAAAAATGGGCGGCTTTGAGGGCACTACCTCGAGATGTAGACATGTTGGATGCCTAGGTAGGGTCTGTCTTGATGGTTTGGTGTCTGTCTTGATGGTCTATTGTATTCTTCGTAATGACCAGTAAAGGACTTGTCTTAGGCCTGGGTAATAGTTTTCTTTTCGTATCTTGTCGAGTATAAGGCGAGACGTTGCAGTTTTATATATCTAGAATACTCTAAATCACGGCGGAAAGTTAAAGGTAAGTGAACTACATCACAAGTTTAGAGGGGCTCGACATTGACCGTCGAGGCTGTGATAAAGAGACTGGAAAATACAAAACTAAACAGTGATAGGAAGTCGGATTGATGCAGTCAGCGAATCCACGTGTACTTAACCAAACCCTGTCCAACTAAGAGCTGCAGGACACAGAACTAACCTGATACCAGTTGACAGGTTCTGAGTGGGTAACAGAGGAGAAGGATCATGCTCAAAACGATGGACAGCACTGAACCCAACGACTACGACATGGAGGCGGTCAACGACCTAGGTATATGTGATAATTAATTAAGCCCTTAGTTTTCTAATCAGAATGTCAATGAAGCATTCTTGAAAGGAATCAAAGCCAAGATAACAGCCTGGGTATAAAAGTCCGCTCGATCAATCACACCATCCGTCAGAATCCCAACCGAGCCCTTCTTGTTCTTGGAGTTTGTCTGTCCAAAAATCTGGTCGTCTGCATGTCCCAGCTCAACGCCCTGCCTCAGCAACTCACACGTCTTCTCTGGGAGAAAGTATCCTGCAGTTCGAGCCCTTCCTAGCTTTCCGTCCTTCCCAATGACAACAATCCATGCGAAATTGAAGATTGAACCGTCACGAGGCTCGACTCCTCCTTCGATTCCAACCCAAAAGTCGGCGTTTGGTAATTCTTTTTGAGCGTTGCGGGCCCGGTTTGTTGCTCCGCTGAGGGTTTCTTCATCTGAAAATGGTTGCTCGGCGACATTGGAGGGAACGCTGATGCCCTGAAAGTCGTAAGAGTCGGGTAGTAGTTGGGCAAAGCCTTCGCGAGTTGCTTTTGTTTTGGGGATGCTATTGGAAGCAATCACCACAATTTTCTGAGGAGCAGTCATGTTTGCTGAGTAGAGGAAGTTGAAGTCTTGTTGGAGAAGTCTTCGAGAACTGAGATATAGTTGTAGTACAAGCAAGAATAGGTAGATAATGATAAAGATTGAGCGGATGACTCACCACGCCGAGTGCTGCGGGATTTTCATCGTGCTTTGCATTCTCCACTCCACGGTCGTACAATCACGTCAATGAGGTGCTCTGTGAATAAGTCACAACACCACACGGGATTATAATATGAGTCAAAGAGACAGTGACTGGTAACGACACGCATGCTTACAGTATCTGTATACGCGCACCGCGAGCATTGACCCTAGTGACATATCATACCTGAATCCAGAAGCATTCTTAAGAATCCCTATACTTCTAGCTACCATATATGAATAGTGATAGAACTATCTTGGCCAGGGTGGAAACCATATGCATGTGGTCCCTCAAGACACCATGCATTCATATATCTTCCGTACTCAAGATCCCAACACCTTGATCCAATCCTGCTTCTTCAGCCAATCCGCAACAGTACCCAACTCAGGAGGCGAGTCCAGCTATCGCATGTTAGAAATTATCAACTAAAACAAGGCAGCAATAGTCAACTTACATCCTTCGGGTGAATAATATCAGGATCATTCCTGCCCTCAAGCCCATACTCGTTGGCAAACGCCCAGTTCTCCAGCATCTCAGGCTGCAAATCAGGCGGACAATCAAACCCCCACTGACCCATAGGAAGCTGAACAGGCTTGGCTTTATAACCAGTCACTTCGTTGAAGATATCCACGACCTCACGCAGTGTAAGCCACTCCCGCCATCCCATGACGTTCTTTCCTGGTGCCTCGTTAATAAGAGACTTGACGATCGGTCCAGTGTCCTCATCTTGCGCGATGAAGGGGAGTTTGGCGTCGGGGTCCAAGTTTGACACGAATTCAATACTTCCATCTTCCTTCTATGCGGTATTAGCGACACGTTCTTTCGTGCACGAAAGCTGCTAGAATTATTGACCTTGATCGGCTGAGACATTGGATGGTCCGTGAAGTTGCTCAAGAAGAAGCCGCCCTTGAAAATACTCGTCTTGGACCAAAGATCCGGGTACTTCTCCTTGGCATAGTCTTCCGCGTCGGCCTTGGATTCATAATGATAGATGTGGGTGTATTTGCCTCCAGTCAGTTTCGCCACGTGTGGAAGCGATGAAATGACCAGACGGCTCAGGGTCGGGAGTTTAGCAGCTACATCAATAGCATTGTTGAGCTGCTGCGTCTCCCGCTCCTTGGCCTGTTCGTTGAGCGACTTCCCAGGGTGTGGGTTGGGTTTCCCGGTCAGCTCATTATAAATAGCCCAGAAGTCACTGACGAGGAAGATGGCATTGGCACCTTCAAAGGCCGGGACTAGAGAAGCCGGATCATCCAGGTCGGCTTGAACGACCTCGACTCCACGGTCTTTGAGGCCTTCTGCCTTGGGGCTTGACGAGTTGCGGGTGATGCCTCGAACTCGCCAATTGGGTTCATTGAGAAAGGTGTTAACCACGGAGCCTCCTTGGCCTCCCGTTGCCCCGATGACGACGATGAGGTTCTGGGTAGTCATGGTTGGTTGTTGGTTATTGATTGTTGGACAGTGTTGGTGTTGGTGTTGGTGTTGGCGGTGTAAATGGAAGTGTATTCAGAGCTGGCTGATAATGTCCAAACTTTAGTCATTTCCCAACTTTATATACCTCTTATAAACAATTACTCAACTTATGATTTCTAATACCATCCCATGATTGTCAAGTAATCACAACGTTAACGGAGCAATATCATGCCAAGCCGATTCCATCACGGCCCCACTAAAGTCCGCTCCGGGCCGCTCTCCTATATCCCCCTTCCGCTCCATCCCGCTCTCGCTCAGCCGTCGCCTTCTTCACCTCAAACATCCACAGCCTGGTTGAAAATCTTTCCGCTTTTTCACTCCTTGTTCATCCTGAAAGCTTGTATTCTGCGGAAAGGAGCGGACTGGCTCCTCATTCGATAATGACACCCTCCAAGGCCCGTCACGCATGTGAAGCATGCCGGTAAGTGTCCGCTCAGACTCCCGCTTGGCCCGACCGCGGAGCGGCATAGCTGTCCGCCAAGGTGAATATGAGTACATGAGGAAATCCGCTGATACCCCCTTCTAGACGTCTCAAGAGAAGGTGCAGCAAGGATCTGCCCTCGTGCTCACTCGTGTGTTCCGCACCAGCATTTTACGCCATAAACCCAGCCACCCAAGACTGATTGATGCCCAACACAGTGTATTCGCCTTGGCAAGATCTGCGACTATTCCGATCCAACCTCGACCAGAGTTACAGACGCTGCAGGTCTAACCCCCATGTTCGAGGGTCCTAGCCCCTCGTTCCCGTCGTCCTTCTTCCTGGATGCAAACCACTTTACTTCCTTGTCCGGCAACGTTTTGACAAGGGGTCCTACAACTCGCTTACGGTTGATTAGTTCGGAGCACGTTACCATCTCTGACCGATCAGCTCTACACCATGACTATTTTTCTACCATACATCAGTGGCTTCCCATGATCAGCGAGAAGCGACTACTAGACACACAGCTTTCCTTAGAGGATGCCAGTCACGATCTTCTCCTGCTTTGCATGAAACTCTGCACCATCCCTTTAGACAACTATCCACCCTCCCAGCATCCATTGTATTCCTTGACAAAGTCTCTATCCTCTGCCGCCGAAAATGCAGGCCTCGCCTCCCTTCGACTCATCCAGTCACTTGTTCTTCTTTCCATCTATGAACTATCCCACGCAATCCATCCAGCTGCGTATCTCACCATCGGCCGTGCAGCCAGGTTGGCCATTTTGATGGGATGGCATGATAGAGATGCTCAACAGCTATTCAAGCCAGCCGATACATGGAGTCTACGGGAGGAGCAGCGCAGAACGTGGTGGTCCATTTTCATCCTCGACAGGTGAGTCATTATACCTATCTCTCTTACATGTGAAGTTTCCAGAGTGTAGCTGATGCTCCTTGCCAGGGTAATCAACACAGAAACAAGCGGATTCCCATTTGCCACGCCAGAGCCAAGTCCCGATGAACTCTTACCAGTAAACGACGAAGACTGGGGCAGAGGAAAATCAATCCCTAGTCAATCCCTTTACACAGCGTCCTTCAGCTCCTACGCGCCTCTCGGCTGCTTCGCCAGGACATGTCAAGCGGCTCACATGCTCGGCAAGGTTATCAACAACAGAGATTGCAAGAAGAGATCCTCGCAAGAGGCCGCAGATCTCCTTACCGAGTCCCAGAGCCTTCATCAAGCACTGGCCGCCTTGAAACTCTCCATCGAACAGACTGCGGGCTATGAATCTGGAAAAGAGGAGTATCCCCTGTGGAGTGCCATCGCCATCTGTGTCTCAGCTCAGGCTCTCTTGTATAGTTCGTACGGGTGCCCTGATGCCCCGGGTACCAAGAGTCGAGCACGGCTGGCCCTGGACACGGAAATGCAAGGTCTCAGCGTAGAAGGGCTGCGGGCGTTGGCCTCCTCCACAGGTCCTAGACTGGCCCAAATTCCAACTCAGTGCCCATTCATGGCAAGGTGCTTCTATGCTTCCGCTGCTGCCTGCGCGTGGTTCATACGTGAAGATCGTGAGCCAGAAATGCGGGACGCGTTGAGACAGATGGTGAGCGGCCTGAAGGGGCTGTCGCGTTGGGGCATTGCAGGTTTGTGTTTTGAAAAACCCTTTTATTGCAACACTGACAAAGTCAAATAGGTGAATATCTTGCCTTGCTCGAACAGGGTGGAACCTTGAAGCTTATCGACGCTGAGCCTATCACGGTTGATTCCCTCTCTTCATAACTTTGGATAGGGGGTTGGGCAATTAGCCAGTTGGGTATCTGTGGAGTATATATACTACTTATATAGAATGGCAAAAACTAGGATAATTAAAAGGCTATTTGAGTTTCAGCCCTTTTCTATTTACCTTTCAATTATGCTTCCTTACTAGACTAGTGATATACATGACGTTCTTCTCTTTCAACCCAACCGGGAGCCTTTCAGTTCGCAAGGTCACACGCTAGCCAAGGAATAGCCTCAATTTGAGCCGCTCTCTACCAATCAGCAACCTCGGTTCCGTGGTCTAGTTGGTTATGGCATCTCGTTAACACCGAGAAGGTCCCCGGTTCGATCCCGGGCGGAACCACTCTTTTTGCTCCTTTGAGATCTTCATTGTTCCCCTTTTCCTTCATTTTTTGTTCTGACGCTCTCCCTTGCTCAACATTCCGCGGATTAGTGCCAAGTTGTGACTGCTATGGCGTTGTTCAGGTCGTAGGCGGGGGCATATTTGACCTCGCAACCATACATGCTTGGCTTGGTACTATCTGAGAGCTGGAAAAAGCTTGTCTTTTGATATAAGTCATTCTTCCTATTGGAGTATTCTTCTGTCCTCTACCCCGTTTTGTAGATATCAGTGGTCTAAAGTGTACGTTGTAAAGCCGCAGCACCGACACCCATCTATATACCTGTATCGCTACGTAATATCTAGACGATAACGAGAACTTCCTCTTGGCAGTACTGACGTAGATATCCTATGTCCCGTCGTCCTCCCTTTCCCTCACGCCATCAACACAGTCCTGCCAACTAATCCACTTCATGTATACACACTCAATGATGGCGATGATGACCATCCCGACCCCGAGACCAACCCATAGACCATCGAGCTTCATATCCGGGCTTCCAAGCTCAAGCCATATAGCAAACGGTACAGCGGCCAGGTAATTGACGGCCAGCACAACCCACGCGGCGACAGACTGCTTTGCCAGGCCCCTCAGCACACCGTTGGTTCCGCAGATCACAGAGTCAATGATCTGGAACACGGCAACGGCGAGCATTGATCGAATGGCAAGATCTCTCACACCAGCGTCCTCCGAGAAGAGGTCTGCCAAGGGTCGCCGCAGCGTGAACAAAAAGACGCCATCGAAAATACCCACACCCAAGAAGACGATGGCATATAGAACTGCGGCTCGACGTGCTTCCTTCAACGCTCCCACACCGATAAGATGACCGAACCGCGTGGTAACGGCAACACTGATCGAAAATGGGATATGCCATGTAACTATGGAGAGCGTGTTGAGTACGGTTTGGGCGGCGAGATGACGGGTTCCGATGTACGAGGTGCTGATCATGAGGATCTCAAAAGCAAGCCACTCGGCGGCATTAACAGCTGTGCTTGCAACAGACAGACGAACCATTGGGCCCCATTCTCCGATGGAAAAGGCAGCTCGTGCATCCCAGCCGCCCCAGCAGCGGTGGGACTTCTTTCCAAAGATGACAATGTACAGCAGCAGCAGCGCAGGTCTGAGGTTATTCGCAAGGGCCTGTCCGAAAGCAGCTCCGTCGAGACCCATGTCTAGCTTTACGGCGAAGAACCAACTGAGAAAGGCATTGACAGGCGCACAGATGATGAGCACAATCATACCTGGACCAAAATCGCCCTGAGCCTGTAGAAATCTCTTGCCGGCCTCGAAAAAGGCATATCCGGGTAGTCCAACAAGACTGACGCGCAAGAAAGAGGCGGCCTTGAGAGCGAGGGTTCGTTGAGGTACGAGCAATGGAAGAATCCAGTGCGAACACAGCCAGAAAGTGGCGACAGGGACCATGACGACCGTCATGAGAATGACCATACGTTGGATGTGCAGTCCTACGCCCGTGAGACGACCGGAGCCATAGGCCTGGGCGCAGAGAGTGTCGAGAGCGGTTGCCATACCCTCAAAGATGGTGAACCCGACGATGTTCATGGTGGTCAAACCCAGGGAAGAGGCTGCGAGATCCTCGGCGCTCAAATGGCCGGCCACGACTGTCGTGATGACGGTGAACGAGTACTGAAGGAGGTACGTCGCAATCAGAGGGAGTGAGTACTGGCAGAGGAGCTTCGCTTCGGACCAGATGCTGTGAATCTCGGTTAGGGATTTGGTTTGATCCAATTGAGGCGTCTCGGGTGCGCGAGGGAGGAGAGGAGAAGTTTCATCGTGCAAGACGCCATTGTGAGGTCTCTCCTCGCGCTGAGGATCGCGTGCGGGCATCGTCGTTGGTGTTGAGCTCGCCTCCATTGACAGATGATGCTTCTCCGGCCCCGTAGCAGCTCCAGGCCCACTCTCAAAGGGCGAATTGAGTGAGGGATGTTGTGAAGCAGAAGGAAAGAGAATGACGCGAAGAAGCGAGTTCGGAGTTGAAAATCTGTGGGCCCGGCAAACTAACACGGGAGCCACAGTGTAATTGTGTTACCCACCCGGGGAAGTTAGCGCCTGAAGTCGTTCAACTTGCCGATGAATAGCAGGAACTTTTACGAGGCCTATATCGCAGCTATTCGCATACATAGTGCTAATTGAACTACTGCTAGACCCAATCGGCCTTGAACTCTACTCTCGTATAACAATCGTCCGTTTTCAGTCAATGATTGGCCCCCAATCATACCCTAGCAACTCTGCACCAGCCTCATGCGTTGCCCCTCAAGCCTCACCGTTCCAACCGACGCTTCTGCTTTTCAACCCAAGGAAGGTGGGAGGCAGCCACCAAAAGCCAAACACCTTGCGACACGTGACGCACCCAAGGTTGCAGGATGCGCGAGGTACCTACCTAGGTACTCTCGCGACTTCACACGAAGACTCTCCAATGATGCAACTCCTCCTGGAGTTAAGCTGGTTAAGCCGGGAGGCCTTTTCATAGCCGGCTCCTGTCTCTTTTTTGAGGATTTGTTCGCCTTTTGAGTACCACCCCTGCCGGTCCGACCGTTACATCCACCATCGGGTGAAACCCACCCGTCAGCCCAGGGCAATGGGTCGAAAGCGGGACAAAGTCAAGTCCTGGTTCGGAGGCGGCACGACGCTCAAACCTCTAGACGCAACGGAGTATGGCTCGGGATCTTCATTATCGACATATCCCTCTGCTCACAGCCCAGTCACGGCTACTGCCCAACCCGCGAAGACAGAAGTTGCGCAGAGTTCCCAGCCCTTATCTCACCCACCATCCCCGTATGCGCCACCTGCACCCAGTAAGCACATTTCTCGGCCAGGCAATCGAATAACGCCTACACATCAATTGCCCAGCCTCGGTACGACCCGCCCTTCCACACACCAGACGAAGAAGGCGCTGTGGGTGAGGGCCTTTGAGACACTTCCAGACGAGACGAGGATTGCATTGTTCCGCAACACTGGAACTGTTCAGCCACCTGAGCAGATCCAGGAGCAGATCCAGCAACTGGCCCTTGAGAAGCAGCGACAGGCGGAAGCCAAGACCTGGAAGTTCAGATTCAACGGTCGACATGTCATTCTTCGGGATGTGGCCGGCAAGATTATTGTTTGGCTAGACAAGATGAAGGGGATTGGAGATGTGGCAGTCAGCTTTGATCCGGTCCATGGTGCCCTCCCTTGGGCGGCTGTTCGCTTCGTCTTGCAGGTAAAGGCTCAATGGGACTGCCAAAGCCGCAGGCTGACATTCGGTGCGACAGGCTGCTACTGCGGACAGTCAACAACACGGCCAGCTTCTTGTCGGCATGGAGCAGGCGACATACCTCCTGCTACGCTGCATGGTGTACGAGACCATGTACACCAAGGCGGATGCCTTGGCTTCTGATCAGTCTGCACAGAATTTCGAGACAGCTCTAATCCAGCTTTACGCTAGCATACTGTCCTTCATGGCCCTATACATTCGATTAATCTCCAAAAGCACCACACGCCGAGCCATGCACGCGCTGTTCAACGTGGATGAGCTTGGTCAGTATATGGGAAACCTACAAATTCTGGAATCGAGAGTCGAGGTTGAATTTTCCATTTTCGAGAGGGTATACCAGCGACAACTTCACCACAACCTCGCCGGGAGGTATGGAGAACTCCAGTGTGTTCTCACCTCTCAACTGCTTCGCCTTGGCGCAGATGTCAAGAATCTCTGGATCCGCCAAGACAAGGAAAAGAACGCCGAGATCCTTCAATGGCTATCTAGTATACCTCACCTGAGCGACCATGACGCTGCCAGAGCTGGTCGTGTTCATGGGACAGGCGAATGGTTGCTGCGGCACCAAGTTTACAATGACTGGTGGAATACGAGTGCCTCAATGGTTCTGTGGTTGCACGGGATACGTAAGTTCACAGGTCACCTTGTTTCCTTGAAGACGCTGACCTTTTATACAGCAGGGTGTGGTAAGACCAAGCTCAGTTCCAAGGTCATCGATGGCCTGATGGATCTTGGGAGTTCCAATCTTGATAGCGAGGGCCTGGCATACTTTTATTGCGATCGAAATCAAGAGGACCACCAGCAGCCTACACGCGTGCTCCAAAGCCTCGTCCGCCAGCTGGCCACCAAAACCACAAAGGAGCTCATCATGTCATTTGTTGTCGACTTGTATGATGAGCGCAAATCGACTGGGTTTGCCATGAGCCAGCTCACAGTGCAAGAGTGTAGGGACCTGGCCGTCAAGATGCTCAGTCGATATTCGCAGACCACCATCGTCATCGATGGTTTGGATGAGTGTAACAAGGAGACTAGGTACATATTCATGGATGCTCTAGAGGAGTTTCTGAATAGCTCTTCACACCCTGTCAAGATCTTCATTGCAAGCCGCAACGATACGGATTTGAAAGCTCGGTACGAGAGCGGACAACACCTTGAGATCCAGGCCACAGACAATCAGCAAGACATCGAGCAGTTCATTGAGGATAAGCTTGACAAGAGCCCACAATTTCGGTCCAAAATATCTAGCCAGACGCGGACTAAGATTGTTTCAACATTCAAAAAGAAAAGTCAAGCAATGTGAGATCGGGTTACCAAGAGCGCTCAGGGTACATGGCTAATGTCAGGATCAGGTTCCAGTGGGCTGCACTGCATATCGACGATCTCCTCAAATTACGACGAGACCAAGATGTGCTTCAGTATCTTGATGACCTACCCGAGGGCCTGAAGAACGCATATGACAAGATATATCACGACATCAAGTCCAGGAAAGGGAGTTGGGGGCAGGATGCCGATAGAGCGTTCCAGTGGCTCATGGGTTCTTACAGACCTCTGAGGCCTGATGAGCTCGTAGCTGCTGCCTGCCAGGATCCAAATACGACCACGGTTTTTGAAGTCGATATAGACATTGACTTTGTGCTTGACGCCTGCCACAACCTCATCACAGTCGTCGAAACGGATGCATTCGACGACGGGAGCGGCTCGGTGCGACACGCCAAAATCTGCCGCTTCGCCCATTTATCAGTCCAAGAATATTTCGAAACCCACCACTGGTCCAAACAACAAGTCAACAGAACTATGGCTTCTGTGTGTCTTGCCATCTTGTTGGAGTCTGCAGTCAACAAGCGCCTCGATGACTCATCCCGTGCCTCACAACGATCACAACCCGACAACGTCGAACAGGAGCTGCCATTTGGTCCTGGCCCTCTCATCAACTACGCACAAGGATGGTTTGTCCACGTTCGTGTTGCGGACGCTGGAGATGTCGAGTTGTACTACAACGACACGCACTTTTATGACTTAGTTGACACCTTTTCCGCTGATCACGCCGAAGACTGGATACGGAGCTTCAAACCTTTCTCATTTATCATCCCATTGGAAAACAAATCTATTGACTTGCATATGGTATTACGCGATATCCGGCATGACCCCTTGGCACTGTTTGCGGCTCTGGGCCTGGCTGGGTATTTAAAGGCCATGTTCAAGGAAGATGCTTCGCTTTTTGGACGCCTGATGGAGGAAACAGAAGGAATGTTGACCGTGGGCGTCAAGTACGGCCACTATGACCTCTGCAAGCTCATTCTTGATGCCGGGGCTAAGGTACATGTCAACACTATAGGTACCCGTCAACGGAGCTCACCTATTCAGATTGCAGCATATGACGGGAGATCAGACCTTGTGGGCCTCCTGTTGGCTAATGGGGCGGATGTCAATTGCCACCGGGGACTATTCGACAGTCCTTTACTAGCTGCAGCATCGGGTCAAGGATCTAGTGAGACCGCTGCGCTTCTGCTCGACGCCGGGGCTGACATCAACATATGCTCCCTTAAGTACGGCTCTGCGCTGCAGTGTGCGGCTTACATGGAGCATCAAGACATGTTGAAGCTATTGATCAGCCGTGGTGCTGACCCGAACCTCGAGGGTGGCTTCTGGGGCGTACCAATCATTGCGGCAGTTCTGGGGAAATCCTCTGCCCTGGAGATGCTTCTCAAGGCGGGAGCAGATGTGAACAAGGTTGCCGGGTTCTACGGCACGGCATTGCAAATGGCAGTCTACTATCGTTTCTCGACCATGATAAATCTTCTCCTTGATCAAGGAGCGGATCCCAACATCAGAGGAGGTTACTTTGGAAGCGCGTTGGAGGCGGCGAGCTGGCTTGGGGAATCGCTGGGACACCCGATGATGAAGACGCTTCTCGATCACGGAGCCATGGTCTACCCTTCCGGCGACTACGGGCCGCACCTGTACAAATTCCTGACCGAGATTGACAGTCGCGAGGATCGCAAGAAGAGAGGGGATTATAGTCCTTTGGAGCCTTGGAAGAGTCTCTCACCAAGATTTACCGATCATGTCCACAAGGGACTTCAGCAGATGAATACTAATTATTCTCGCAGTCAGTGGCATGAGCTATTGTCAGAGACCAGAGGCCGTGTTGCAGGACTGCCACCAAGGGGGGACTCGGGGTTTAAACCTCCACCAATTGAGTAAATGCAAGGCGTTGGAGGCAACATTGGGCATGGGTTGTTCTTTTTGAAGCGTTGAAGATTTCAGGAGTATATCCCAACAGATATACAACGTCATGTCAAATTTCCAGCTCATAGTCGAATTCATCAGGATGTTTACAGGTGTCAAATTCATCGAATTGGCGCTACCACGAGGGAGTTATCTGAGCAAAAGATGTACACATTTCGGCTCGCCTACTCCAACATGGCCTCAATCACACTCTCCGAATCCTTGTGCCAAATGCCAGTAACCTTCAGTCCTGCATCTGCCAACAACTTGCGCCACTGGCTCTCCGTTCGCTCCCGGTTCACAAGCATACCCATCATGGTCCAGTCGAGACTCGTCTGCTGCCAAGGCGCTCCCACATCCCGAAGCACAGCCTCGTTGATGAGAAGTCGGGAATAACCCTTGGTCATGGCATCTCGAAGGTGAGAAAGGATAACAGCGCATTCAGCATCAGGCCAGTCGTGGAGGATGAGGCGCATGAAGTAGGCGCGGGCACCACGATATTCAGCGGGTTGGGGTTTGAAGAAGTCGTGCGCCACAGCTTGGATGTTTTCAGGAAGGTTCCCGGTTGTTTTGGCGTCTTCGATAACCTCTGGGAGATCTTGAAGCACCAACTGGCCGGCTGGGACATTGTCCTTGGCGTTCAGGCCGAGCAACTCATGACCAACACCACCGCCGATGTCAACCAACAGCGGACCGGATTGCTCAGCAGACTTGTCATCAGCAGCAAGACGCTCCTCAAAGGGGTAAAAATCAACCCAGCGAGGCCTGGCCTTGGCATAACCAGTCATGAAGCCATTAAAGGCCTTGCCGAGGCGGGCATTCTCCTTCAGAATGCTGAAGAAAGGCTTCTCCGTTCTAAGGCCATACTGCACGGGTCCGTCACTAGCATCCTTGGGGACTTGATAGTTCGTCTTGGCCAAGAACTCGGGAAGTCCCTGGAAGGTAGGAATCATGCCCTCGAAGCTGTAGATGAGACCGCCTTCCATGGTTGGGTCTCGAGTGGACATGGAGAATGGTGTGGCGACATATTGATCCATGCCCATCTCTTTGACGATTCCATTGGCAGCCAGATGCTTCAGGATTCGAGCTGTAGTTCGTGTTAATGAATGTAACAACGTCAAAGTAGCAGATGAACATACCAACTAGTACAGGATCGGCAGTTGTGCCAGCCGCCAACTGCTCACTGCTCTGAGGTTCTTGACCAAGCTTCTTGAAAAGCCCCAGCTCAAACCCGGTTCTAAAGGCAGCAGTCCGAGTTGGCTCTCCCCAGCCAATTCTCGCCAACTGCTCTCCAGGGTTCTCGAGCTCCTGGATGAGAGCGGCGGCTGCAGCTATAACCTGTTGCCTCGCACCCTCATCCCCAGTCTCTGTGAAGAGCTTGCCGTTGGAGGCGACTGCATCGATAAGTGCAGCAGCCATATTGTAGAGATGAACTTGAAGACAAAAACAAGTGCAAAGTTTAAAGAGTAGATTTCGCTTGTAGACAAAGTAGTTTCATCTCAAGTCGATGGTCGACGAGGACTATTTATGCTAACAACTCCAAATCAGCCTTGAGGGCTGCATAGTCCGAGAAGCCGCATCACGTTGCGATTAGCGCTCCTTGGATAGATGCTCGACGCTCCAGTAAGCAGCCCTTGTCAACTTGGGGTCAGAAGCTAAGCCGCTAGGGCTTACTGTTGAGCTGGCCATCGCGTCATTTTCCAGCGGGAATAATATGGGGGCTGCATTGTATGCCGTTACCAACAGCTTTCTTCTCATGAGGGCCGAAGGAGCCGGGGTGTGGTCCTACGGACAAGGTGTAATCCTATGGTCAGCATTCTCACGTTGACCCAAAGGATGCCCATTGCAGCTTGATAGTCTCAACAACTGCATATGTTGCTCGAATGGATTACCTCTTTAGGACACAATTCAGCCTTGTTTCGATCCTACAACACTAAAAGCCTGATCAGCCGATACCCATGTCCTGGTGCTGTTGCAACCAGACCGGGGCCGAACACTATTCGAAGAGGCTCATATCAAAACTCGCAACTTTATTAGCACCACAGTTAGTTCCTATTTGCATCTTAAGTCCGAGCTAGCCAATCATATATAAGAGTCTGTTGGATAGTCATGGGGCCGATGCCACTAACTATTCTACACAGCCTCATTGTCTATGTTTTCCAGGCCGAGGGTCTTATCGTTGGGGTCTTTCAAGTTCATGAAGCAAGGTCCCTTGATCCATCTAGACGCAATAGGACAATCCTTCAGAGGATCCTTGAGGGGTATTTAACTACTCTAACCTCCGTACGAGAAATAAGAGAGAATTGCCATTTCCCGATAGTTGCATTAAGCGGAAAATTGCATACCGAATCTATATTATCGGTATATCGGTTTGACATGCACAAAGGTAGGTTTGTCGAACAAAGAGGCTCCTTATCCATCCACGTTCCCACCGCTTGACGACAGCAATATAAAATCTGGCATGTTTTACCCTAAATTATGGCAACTGATCCGCTGCGGCTAGATGAAGAAGGATATCGAGAAGTCTACGAGAATGGCTACAAAACCTGGTCGGCCTTATTGGAGCAGGCATCTGAAGACCCTGAGTTTCCTCCAGCCAGCTTGCAGGTCGAGCATCTCTTCCCTCAGCATCCCTACTTTCCGATCGGACTTGAACTCGATAGCTCTGGATTGTTGACGGCATCGTCCACGTGGGTCCCTGGGACAGGGTCCTGTGACTTGCCCTCTTTTGAGCAGCCTTTTCAAATCACGCCGTATGTCGCTAGGCCTACCAGATTGTTCATTTCGACCAAGTCACCCGTACCACCGTCCGTGTGGTTCCAACAAGGCGACAACCATCTCACAGTGCTCGTTTTGGCATGGGCCTATGCTCTATCGGCTCGCTGGGCCGCTATCATACCTCGGGCGTCGCCACTCGAGTATACCGACAGTCAAGCCGAGTGGGTGGCCAGCCAGTTCTACGACAAGAGAAACTCAGAAGCGGTCGTGGAGCTTGGAGTCATCAGTGACGATGCAGCACGGTGGTGGGCGGCTGTTCTCTCGCCGGGGCAGGGTTGGAAGGCCTTCATCTCGCATGGACGCTCTAAACTCTTGTCTCCTTGGTCCACGACATTTGAAGCAGTCCCCGCTATCCAGTTGTCTAGCGTCTCGAGAAGCACAACGCCCAGCCTGCAACAATGCCCACCCTTCGAGACAGCAGTTCGGTATATCGCTGAGTATTCTGCCCTTCATTCTGCTGACGACCAAAACCGTACGGCTTTCGCGACGACGCTGATGCTCCCGTTGGCCAATTTCGATAGGCAGAAGGTCTCGTTACCCGTACCTCGCATGTGCCCTACAACACCACCAAGCATCAGCACCAGCACGAGCGGAGTGCCAAAGGGACCAATCTGGGGACATGACCTCCGGCAATTTGATAGACTCCTAACATTATCGTGCAACGCCCATGGCGTGAAATCCATCCTCGGGAGCATCTTCTACGAACCTGGTATACTATGCAATGTCTCCGGCCCATGGTTACAAGGTACTATCGCTGTCCTTCAGTCCAGACAGGCAGGAGATCTGGATATTCTGGCTCGCATGTTCTCCCTTCGAAGCCCCCATTTGAGTTTCCTCTGGCTCAGTGCCATTATCGCTGGCCTGCACAAGGGCTTCTTGAAGGATCTCAGAGGACTCCTCGGCTTCAACAGGATTGACCTTCATGAGGCGGCCTGGACTGGGACTGTCCTGTCCTTTGTGCAGGACCCCGTACCTCATCAGCAGGAAAGCGCCACCTCAATCTCACGCGAGGACGAGTTCACATTGGCATTCCTTGCCCAGGGAATGTCCAGGTACAGATACCCACCGATTTATCCGTATCCGCCGCCGGGGTCAACGGCAATCAATGATCTAGATCTTGATGTGCGACTTCACACAGCATGCCCAGGCGGGCACGGGCTGAAGTTTTCCAAGATCACCTGGAGTTGTACCGGAGGGAAGAAGGAAGTCCAGGAGACAGCGACCTTGACCACAATAGTTCGCCCTCCACCAACATCGAGTTCCCCGACGGCTGCTGTTCCAGTTGACTATACTCGGCTAGACCCAGATAGGGACATTTCAGAGCTCGTCACGCGGAATGTATTTATGTGGATGCGAGAGATGGATGGCTTCCCCATCAACGAGCGAGAGATTTATCAGCATGAGTGGTTTGGTGAGGATGATTCGGATGACGATGAGAGGAACCATCCCGAAGGCGATGTAGGATCCTCGGTGGGTTGCAACTTGGCCATCGCGGTGGGTGGTTGGGTCTCAGGTGTGATGGTTGCTCGCTGCAACTCTCTTTAGGAGCCGGCCTACACGGTGTTGGAAGTGGGGCAAGGATCACGACCATCGTGAGTAGCTTCACGGGCAGCGTGAACGCCAGATCGCAGGCAACAGCCTGCTGCCTGGAAGATCGGCAGGATGAACACAAGTATAAGAGACCGACCTTCCTCATTCCTTAGATAGACAAAGCAGCTTTAATTCAATCTCTTCTGCTCTCAACCTCCGAGACTCGGAAGATAGATCTTGAGAGGCATAGGGTAGAATTTTCAATGATACGGTATGCGGTCGAGCGAAAGATAGAAAATAAAAAGAGTATAATATTAAAAGGCTACCTAGCACAAGCATAAGGAGTAAATAATAAGAGTTAAAGGTATAAAATACTTCTTAATATATTAATAAAAGAAAGTAAGAGTATGCTATGAGGGAGATATAGCTAGCTATTTATATATTAAGCTATAGTTTCTCTTGCTTATTCTCTATATATAGATAGATAGTAGTAGGAATTGTTTCACTTCGCGCGCGGCATTGCTCTCATCTATTATTCCGGGCCCCTTATGCGATACATGTAACTGTTTGGTTGGCGAGGGCCCTATCGATTGATTGGCCTTACTCTCCCGGGAAACTTTACCTCCCGAGCCGCACTCTCTGGGCCAACCATCATCCCTAAACTCCGCTTACTGAACCAACAGCCCCCCATGGCCCGCCAATTGGAATATAGCCTAGCCCTAGTAGAGAACAGACCATTTGGTGATATGTCTTAAAAGCGCTTAGAGACGATCTCGGGTAGTAGGGTGGGTGCTTGCTCACTCATGGGAAACATATCATGTTTTTACAAGAGATGAAGGGCTGAATGGATTAGGTGTGGGGCCCGCGGGTTTGTCAGCAGGAATGCCTGACCTAACCCCAATTATTTCTTCTCTCTGGGACTAAGCCCGGCACAGATCTATATAACATCCCTTCCTTAAACAAAGCCCACGCTGCTACTACCCCTAACTCCACCCCTAACTCATCACTTTTATACTATAGCATCAAGGCTACTATCACGTATGAGTTCACTGGCACTAAATCTGCATATCCCACCTTGTATCCACTCCCCTACTCAACCTCGGTATCCACCGCCTTTAGAGCAGCCCCTACGAATCCAGATCGAGGGCCCGCTGGTCTCTATTGAGAAACTACTGCCCGGGGTAGAATGGCAGCTTGAAGGCCCGTGTGGCCATCTCTGCAGCCGGCCGGCCCAGAGCTCGCCAGAGTGGCGTTCCGGACAATATACGGGCAGGATGTTCGCCCTGATGTAGACGACGACATAGTTGTGCGAGACGAGTACCTAGGCTGGGTGATGGAGGATCTGAAACCATGGACGTAGGTGGCCTATCAGACTGGGACCTCCATGTTTTACCCGGGGTTTCTGACCACTGCTCACTCTTTGCCAGGAGGATTGACTATTACGGGGTTACCTTTGACCACCTTGTCCCCTCCGACGATACGGATCCCGAGGTCCTGCAAATCAACATCATCGAGATGGACCATGATGAGGGAGCGTATGCGAATGAGCATCTGCCATTCTATATAGATCCAGCAAAATATAGAGGGAGGAGGGTGTTGGCGGTGCCAAGATGTTGTCAGAAGAGGAAGGGTACACAGGATCGTACACGAATAAATGAGTCTGTGATTAGGAGAGACGAGCTGATGAGGGAAATAAAGAAAGAGGGTTCTTCTCCTGCTAAGATAGGGCTTTAGCTATAACTAGGGAAAACTTCAAGAGTGTTTTGGAATAACCAGTCACAAATATCCAGATGTGCTAGACAGCCTACGCTTACGCCGGTGCCAGTATTGCCGAATGGCAGAAGGTGGGAGCAGGAGGATACAGTCCAGCAGTCAGCGATAAGCGTCTCTCGAGCCTGCTTGAGCTCGACTGAGGAAAGCGACCCAGAGAGCGGATCGATACCGGAACGTGGCGAGATCAAAATGATATTTCTGAGCACCCTGTTCTATGATTGGATGATCCTCCCGCCGAACATCAAATGGTTTGAAGATTCGCATCGTAGCCATGCATCGCATCACGATGTTGTAATGTTGTAAGTTGAGGATAAGACGAGAGCAATGTCGAGAGAATTACGATTGGTTGCGGTCTGTCAGGTCTGCACACGTTTGAAGTTTATTTGACATGCATGCCGGCGCTCTAGCACCGAACTCCGAGCTGGTCCCACCCCCTCAGTTCAGTGGTTCCTTATCACTTCTTGCCTGCTGCAACGCAGTCGGGACAATACCCTTTATTGCGCCCTTCACATTCTTAGTCCCTCTATTGAACCTATAGCTACTCTTTCCTCTTATTCTCCCTCCTAATTATTCGCTAGTGACAGAGATAAATGGCTGGTTTTGCAGATGATGACACTGATGGCGCATCCGTTCTCTCTGATGACTCGCTTCGCTTCCTCCCAGCCCAGGTTGGTGACACAGAGGAACTGGAGCTGTATCAGAGAGGGGGCTTCCATCCAGTTCACCTTGGCGATCTCTACGATGACTGTCGCTATCGAATTGTCCATAAGCTCGGTGCCGGCGGATTTTCTACGGTATGGCTTGCTTACGACTCTTTACTCTCTGCCTGGGTGGCTCTCAAAATTGTTGTTGCCGACAAATCCCCCGTCGTCGAAGAGAAGGCAATCATGTGCCACAATATTGCTTCACAATCGAGTCATGGCCGGTTCATCACTTACACACGCTACTTTCATATTGAAGGCCCCAATGGCCGTCATCTATGCCTAGTTCTACCTCCTTGTGGCCCATCTTCCTACGTCCTGTCCCACTACTTGAGGAGCAGGACTCATCCCTGGCTGGCACGTCGTGCCGCCTTCCAAGCTGCAATAGCCATCGCAGATCTACATTCCCGTGGCCTCTGTCACGGAGGTAAGTGAACCATCTCCTTCCATCTAGAAATGTACTCATTCTCTCTAGATGTTACTCCTAGCAATATCCTTTTCCGAATCCGCAACCTTGACCATCTCGACGATCAAGGAATCTACCGTCTCTTTGGCGAGCCGCGAACAGGTCAACTGGATACGTATTCCGGGGATATTCCAGGCCCAGAGGCTCCGCGATACATCGTTGGTTACCTTGACTTTATGTCGTCTAAAGAAGACCTTTTGCTTGACGACATCTGCTTGATTGACTTTGATCAAGCTTTTCTGACGTCCGAACCTCCTAAGGAGGTGCTTGGGACGCCAGTTGGATTCCTAGCCCCTGAGGTGGCTATCGGAAAGCCAGCCAGCCCAGCGAGTGATGTTTGGGCCTTGGGCTGCACTATTCTACACATCAGATCGGGCTCTTCGCCATTTTCTACGCTAGATGTAGATTGTCCAGCAAATCTAATGAGATGTATTGTTGAATACATTGGGTATATGCCGACATCCTGGGGGGAACCATTATTTGACGATGATGGACAACCGACGGCGGAGAAGCGATGTGGCAGGCTCCTAAGAGAACTGTCCATCGGGACAAAGTCGCTGAGGCAATGGATCAGCGAGATTTGGGACCAGCCCATGAGCCTCGACGAAATTCAGTCAAGCTCAACCTTACCCATCGCCGTGGATAACGAAAACAAGCCATATCCGAAACGCTACGGCAAGAAGTTTTGGAAGCCCGCCGCGATCAGGATTGATAATACCTATCTTGGTGGATACTGCGACAAAGTTGACAAAATTATTGAATCCTTGCCCAAGATTTCAGCTCACGAGGTGGACATGTTGTTTGATTTACTCTCCAAGATTTTCGTTTATGAGCCTACCCAGCGACTTGGTATGAGCGATATCTTGGCTCATCCTTGGTTTTATCTGGATAATATAGTCTGAAGGAAAGATGACGTTATGAAGCAGGCACCTTGCATTGTCGGCCGGGTGGCAACCTGTTGGGAGGCCCATCGCAAAGAGGACTCACAAACACCAATCGCCGTCAAAGAGTCATGGCAGTACACGGACCGAGATGAAGAGGGTTTGTTGATCCAAGAAGCGACCGAGAAGGACGTCACAAGTGTTGCCCGATGCTACCATTACGAAACTGACGCCGCTATGTCACCAAGTAATCGTTCGGGATTACGGAAAGCCGATCTATAAGGCAAGCTCCTACGTGGACACGGATGAGCTGGCAGAGTCAAAGAAGGGCCAGGTCTCGCATGAACAAGACTTCACCAAGACGACAGATCATTCTACGAGCCGTTAATATCTTGGGTTAATAGGCTGTGGAAGGTGGTGTTTCCCCATGGCAAGAGATAGGGGTGAGAGGACACTCGTTTATACTCGCGCATGCAAGAGATGCTTCGAGAAGCCAGGAAGGATGAAAAAGTGGTGGGTGGGTAATGGGTGAGCTGCTTTGCTTTGCTCAAATTTACACCTATCGTCTTTTCAACTAGATGCAGTTCTTGTTGGCTCACCCTGAACTCAAGTTAAAGGGGCATCAACTCAGGATCATGAGCGAGAAGGAAAATCATAGGCGTCTAGATTCATGGCATAGTACGGCTGTTATATCGCTGTTCTAGCCCATCTCTTGTAGAAAGCTCAACGTCCTTGAGGACTTCCATGTCTCCCGTCATCAGCCTGTCCAGGATCTTCTTGGCCAACGACGCGTAGTTTTGGGGGCAGTAGAGAGATGGATGCAAGTACGCCTGGAAGCGGTGGGAATCAAAGATTACACCATTGATTTCCCTTTGTATTACATCCGATTCTTTGTGAAGCTCTCTGGTGAGGAACTTGATGTTGTCCACAGATCAGTATGCGCGGCCCAAGGCACAACTGTAAAGAGCAGCCACGCATGGCTTCAGAAAAGCATGGAAAGTGTTGTCCAAGTTATCAAGGAGTGTTGGATCTCCCGCTGTAGATTGCTTAGCGCTGAAGTTGTTGAAGAAAACCCAGGACCAAGGGCACGAAGAGGAATGATAATACTCGTGCACGTTCCGGACGCCATCGAGCAGGACCTTGTCAACTCGATCTGGGGACATGACAGCAGCTGTTTCTCCTAGAGTAGCCCCAGCAGAGAACCCTAGTCTTGTTCAACAAGTGCACGCTTGACGTCTCTTAGGAGTTACGTACCCCAGTATCTCAACATGCCGTCCTCCTTCAGGCCGTCAACAAGTTGGATCAAATCCCTAGCTTGGAAGGCCGTTCCTAGCACGGTATCATATTGGGGAAAGCGAGGATGACAATTATCGGCCAATTCAGTACCCTTCTCCCATTCTCGAGCCCACGTGCTACTCAGGTGGCCATTTTTATCGTGCGTCGACCCGGAGGAGCCGATCCTGGGATCTTGGGATTGGAGCAATCAAAGGGAATTGATCTCCCGGTTCCTCTATCACCAGGTCAGAGGGAACCCACGTCCCAGGCAGGTTTATCACACGATAATGATGCTGCCTTTTACGGGCTTATGGAGGACCGCGTATCTCACAACGTCCATGACCACAGTCAAATTCGACAGCGGGTCAGTATAGTCAAGAGGAACTTTCATTTCCGCACACTAGATATTGGGGGGTAGTTTAAAACTGCCATGTGTATTCATGGTAGTCCACGGAAGTGGGACCGCCGTCGCAGCGGCGAGGCCGGCCATGGCCAGACAGAGGATGGATCGCATCGCGGGGATCGGTTTAGGAGTTTGTTTTCCATGGCGTCTAAGGGGGGTGAGGCGGGGCCTTTCAACATGGCCTTTGGTGTGTTGGCCCTTGTTTATTAGGGCTCTACGAGACGTCTTGCGAAATAGACTTGCTTGGACTAGATACGTGTTGCCAGAGATGTCGTTTCGGGGAGCTGACAAGAGAGGTTTCCCGGCGTTCCTTGGCAATTGGTTATTCCAGTGACGAATTACGCTGAGATTCTCGTTTTTTGCACTTATCCGTGGTCCATTACATTTTGTATTTTGACGGTTTAATTGAGCCTGGGGTTCCAGTGTTACGGGAGGTGGTCTTACAGTAATGGTTGAGCTTCACGATAAATCTGTTAGAAGCTGTCGGCATCAGAGCTTAAAACCATCCTGCACTCGCAGCAAGTAACTCGCGGGTAGGTCAGAGAATGAAGACACCCTCTCCCCTGGATCGAGATGATATGTTATCCAGTCGAAGGTCCAATTGGTGATGAGACATGTCATGGCCTTTGCTATGCGACTGGTGAACCCCTTGTCTCTGGCAACTAAGATTTCTCCGGAAGTGGAAATAGCTTCAGACAGTGTCTTGGGTTGGGTAACTCGATAGCTGACGTCGCTGCCCGTTAAATTCCATCGTCTTGTTGAGGACGTGTTGTTGTGCTGGCCTCTGCTTACTCTCTGAAACGATACCTGTTGTTACCCGCAGTGCCAACTCATCGCACATTGTGCGTTGTTTGCGTGTTACTAGGACAACATAAACGATACGGACGGGAGCACGATGCAGTTAAACGGAAACAAACATGGACGAAAAATAAGCAGGGGCTTCAGTGAGCGATGGCCTGAATTGGCGCCCAATGTGATGGCTCTGCAACAACACACAACCTCATCTCATTCCAATTGATGAGTTTTGTCGCTGATAAACAACCCAAAGCTTACCCTGGACCAGACAGCGTATCACGGTCGTATTCCAAACCATCTCTTAGCGCTTGTCTCGCTTCAGTCTCCCTTGTCTTGTCTTTTGGTCTCGGTTTCTCCCTTGGCGTGGCTTGTGAAAAAAAAAAAATAAAATCGGGGCCTGATCCCAGTCCACCGCATCCAACTTTTTTTTTTTGGTGAGAATGGGAGATGATGGAGCCGTCATCAGCGCCAACTTTTCTTGCTTGTTGCCCGGGCCATCTCACTCTCTCCACTTGGCACGGGAAGGGAGAAGTTAGAACTGGAGAAAAGCACTTTACCTGCAGCAGAGGCTTCCCGTCCCGTTTTTGGAACATGATGACAGCATCATCCTTTTCCAATCTCGACTCTTTTCTCTTCTCCTTTTTCTTGCTTCCTGTGTGAGAGAGATTGAGCCACAGTTGAAAACTATTGCCAATACTCCGTAGGCTTCCTGTCGTCAAACTGGCCCTTTCAGGGTCTCGACTGGCCTGGAACTTGGCAGCCCAGCTGTTTGAACCTGGAGGCCTGTGCTGACGAAGTCTTCCGTCACGGCGGACTCGTAGAAGACCCCGGCCCCTTTTGATCGCTGAGTTAGCGGCTAGATATCGAGGCCGGCCCCCGGAAAAGGCGCTGGAACGGCCCCTGTCTGTCACAGTCCAGCTGGGCTCTGCTCTCTAGCGCACGAGCTATCAGAGACCAACCGCGTATCCTGTCCTGTTCAGCTCTGCTCGACGATACCTCGTGTCCAAGTATCCGCTGCTCCTGGCCCTGGCCCATTGGCTATTCCAAACAGGGGCAAGAGCGCCTGGGATGTGATGGCGTGGCGTCACCAGACAGCTCGTGGCTGAGGCGGTTCCGCTTCAGGTCCGGTTGGGCAGGTGAGGGTCGAGGCCTGGTCGCGCCTGCCGTTCCCTGCTCGTGTTCTGTTCTCTGGTTGGCCGACACGAGGAAGGTACTTTGAATCCTCGTACTGCTGTTCCCTCCCCCATCTCCCATCCCATGCCATTTCTCCCGCTCCCCTCCCAAGCAAGGCCTTGCACCTGCAGCCTGCAGGCGCAGGAGGTCGAGCCCCCCCGAACCCGAATGGTGAGGCGAAGAAAAGAGAGATTGGATTGACTGGATGGATGTCTGGAAGTTGATCGGGGACAGGGTCGTGGTTACTTGTACTGGTTGGTCCCCTTTCCTTCCACCTACCGTATCTAATAATCACGAAACACCAAGAAAAATCTTGTCGAGATTGGCAATTCTTTCTTTGCTTCGACATCATCGCATCATCCCAAACTCCACCCGTCCATTGCGATCCGCGTCCGATACGATACGACACTGTTGGACCTGGGTGCCCCATCCATCTCTCGCGACCCTCGCAACAGGCTTGCGGAGAAAGCAGCAAAACGGGGACCGTGGCCGCCCAGAGCTACGTATTCGTACACAGACAGGCGTCACTCCAGCTCTAGTCCGTCCGTAACAAGCCAGCGGAACGGGAGGGAGCTCCTCTTCTCCTCATCTCGTACCGTACCGCTCGCTCGTTGCGCACTAGAGTCAACCCAGCCACAGCATTTCTGCCCCATCGTCCATCGAAACCCCCCGGTCGTGGAACGTGGACCCCGTGGAACGTGGCTCACGCAGTTTCAAGCCGCAGTTCCTCGTCTCGTCTCCCGTCCTGAGGAAGAGACGAAGAGGGTGTTGTACCTACCTACCACACCCTCTCACACTCGGACCTCTTTCGCCTCTTTCTCCCTCGTCTGGTCTGTCTGTCTGCCGTTCGACTCTCTCGTCGTCGTCAAACCGTGTCGGGTCCGGAGGATCCGCCTTTTCCATCCCATCCTCCATTCCCGCTGGGCTGGGCTGCTGCCAATTCCCTCCCCCTCTCCCCACGGAACCTGACCCTGACGCTCTGTCCTCCAACGTTCGTTGACCTGTCTCATCTCGACTGGTCACGTCACGTCAGGTCACGCACGTCGCTGTCCGGGCCGGCAGCGCAGCGCAGCGCAGCACACGACAGATTCGACTGACACTCTCCACCGTGCCCGTTCGCCATGGACTCGTATGTTTGCTCTGCTCCTCGCCTTGAATTCTTGACTCAGGGCGCCACCACCACTTCTCTTTCCCTCTGTCACACCTTCTGTTACGCACAAACTCTATCCTCTGCATCGCCGAACCTTGCTCGCACACCCAAACTCGCGCTCACGTCTGTTCTGCTCTAGATTTATTCCAATGTCTGCCGCCGCCGCTGGCTGGGGCCAGCCTCTTGCGACAACCTCACCAGCGTCTCGACGATCATTAGGCCATTTCCGATCACTTTCATCGATTGCGTCTGCCCCTAGTCACAAGCCTCGAACTCCCTCAACAATTACTCCCGATCACACACCCGTAAAATCTTCCTCTTCAACACATCTACCGATCGGTTCTCCTGCACCTATCGACCTCGGCGATGAGATGAGCACCCTGCCTGATCCACGAAGCCGTGGTATGAGCCCGGCCGATGACGGTAGTATCTCGACCCCTAACCACCATCCCGACCTCAATGACGAAGTCGCCACCCTCAGCACAAAACTCATCAACGCCATCAATCACCAGACAATACTCGATGACTCTCTATCAGCCGCTCGCCATGAACTCGACACTGCCCGCGACCGAATCCGCATCCTCGAGGCCCAGAATGCCTCGCAGCGAGAAATGCTGGCTGGCGACGTTTGGATACGAAAGCATACCGTTGAGGCTGAAAAGAAGGTTTGGCACGCCAAAATAGCCGAGGAGCGCCAGAAGCGTCTTGATACGGAAAAGGACAAGAAGAAGATTGAGCAGGAGCTTGAAAACCTTACTGCTGCCCTGTTCGAAGAGGCCAACAAGATGGTGATTGCGGCCAAGGAGGAGGCCAAGGCGGATCACGAGGTGCTGCAACGCAAGAATGACCAGCTGAAAGCTCAGTTGGCTGATTCCGAAAGTCTGCTCAAGTCACAGCAGGAGCAGCTCTCTGAACTCAAGCACGTCATGGAGCACATGGTTTCTGAACGCGACGACCAGACCAACCCTACTGCTCCATCTTCGCCCGGCTTTGCCAAATCCGATTCTCTCGAAGATCAGCGACCATCCGCCAATGAACCCTCCCCCTCACCGTGGGTTCCTGCTGCTGAGCCCTCACACCCAACGAGCTTTACCCATCTGGTTCAACCTGTCCTGCGAACGGATCTGGCTTCATACGATGATTTTGTGAGCCTCGCTCGAGTCTCTCGTAACCGAGCTGGAAGCCGTGTCTCGTCAGGCTCCATGGGTGCCCTCACTGCCTTGTCCTCGTTTGGTCTTGGCGGTTCGACTTCAAGTGCTCACCCCTCCAACGCTTCTACTACGTCTCTGAACACAACGGGTCAGGCTGTTGGTAGCGCCCCCCAGTCACCGAACACGCCCGCCTCGACCATCAGTGCTGCCTCGAACGCTTCAGCTGCCCCCCTGCCCAGTTTGAAAGAGACAAAGTTCTATAAGCGGGTTTTGGCAGAAGACATTGAGCCTACCCTTCGTCTTGATATGGCCCCAGGCCTGTCTTGGCTCGCTCGTCGAACTGTGATCAACTCGATTGCCGAGGGATCTCTGGTCGTGGAACCTGTCCCAACAAGCGGATCCTTTATTGCTCTGACGAAGCCGCAATTCTATCCTTGCTCCCTCTGCGGTGACTCTCGAAAGGAACCTATTTACTTGCGTACCCACCGATTTCGAACGAGCGAGACCGATTCTGCGCAGAGACATCCTCTGTGCAAGTACTGCCTGAACCGCGTACGCTCTACGTGCGACTTTCTTGGATTTTTGCGCATGGTCAAGGACGGTCACTGGCGAGCCGACGACGAGAATCACGAGAAGGCTGCCTGGGAGGAGAGTGTACGACTACGAGAGCAGATGTTCTGGTCTCGAATTGGAGGTGGTGTTATTCCCAACATCCAGGCGCCCCTGTCGGTTGACCTGGAGAAGAGCCCGCGGACTAGTCGCGAAGAGAGTGTGGTGTCCGATCATCTCTCGGTCCCAGGCTTTCAAACTCCACCAATGATGAACATTGACCGAACGCGGAACGAAAAGGTCAACGGCCCGATTCAAGAGCCCCATACTCCGCCATTGCAGACGGATGGAGCTAGGAGCGTACGAAGCTCTATACAGTCACTGGATGTCAAGAGCAGCTCTGGCTCGGAAGACACGAAGCGACTGTCGATCACGATCCCACCTGCGGATCAATAAACAAAACAAAACAAAACAGAAACAGCCTTTTCAAGACCCGCATGGGGTTGACGACGGCGTCACCCCCTGATATATGGGTCTTGTGTATTACTTTTGTATACTATTTTGGGTTACAGGATTGCATGCATTGTTTGGTTTACGGGAATGAGTTTGGATTGCGTATGTTGGGCGCAACGATGCTCGATCAGCTGTCTAGAGACGGACACAACAACTCAGAAGACGAAGGATGGAATATTTCAACAAACATTGGATGAATGGGTTATGGGAACTGACTTACTGCCTCGGGGGCTTGGATGAAAGGACCGATCGATCGTTATGGGAGTCCTCGCGGGTCTACAACTTTTGGCGTTTTACGGGGAGAGACAGAAGACAGAGAGATATGCGCATCGTTCGTTTCGGGAGGCGCAAATTAGGTCGGGAAATGGGTTTCTTGGGACGACATACTTTACTTGTCCTCTGCTTTTGGTCCAGAGCGTCATGATTGGATTGGATTGGATTGGATTGGATTGGCTTGGCTTGCCACGCGCAAGAGAGAGAGAGCACACATGCACAAGGGTTTGCTTGCCTACATTTATTAGATCACCACCACGCAAGGCCGTCAACTATGCTATTTGACGCTGCCACTAGTTGTAGTAGTAATACACATGATACCAACAGCATATACTTGCTTGCCATACATCTTGCTTTAATGCATCATGGTTAACTTGAAGATAACTTCATGTCGTCATGTGAACTTTGGGTATGGGCTTTGTCTTGCTTCACAGGTTCGAGTAGTTCCGTATTTACAAGTCACTGGCATCACACAACAACACAACAACACAACATGAACGACATGAAAAATGTATATTAGATGATGGAATTTGTGTCGCAAACATTGCACGCATGCCACGATATGCCCCTAGACACATGTCAACAAAAGAGAATACGCCGTAGCCCGACGTCCCGGTGTGTATAGCCTCATCCTCCCCTCCGTTTTATGGGTGTAACATTTTTTTATGGCTTTTCTCCTCCAAAATCAGCCAGAATACTGATCAACTATCCCCCCTATCTTCTCTAGTAGTGTAAGATCACCAGGGAATTTCCCACCCTCTCCATAAGTCGTCAATGATAATGAGTACATGATGTTACAAGGCTTGCGGGAAGGTTCGTAGAAGAGGCTGAGCCAGGAGAGTAGGTAGGGCCGTTTGCAAGCCAGGCTGCGTAAACATGGAAATCAATGGTCTCGCAAAGAGAACTCAACTGTCCAATAGTTTACAGCTCATCCTTGACGGTGGCGTCCTGGTTCTCGCTGGCAGGCTTGGCCTTGGCCTCCTCGGCCTCCTTCTCGCCATCCTTGCTAGCTGCAACATCCTCAGGAGCAGCAACGACTTCCTCGACCTTCTCCTTGCCCTTGAGAGTCTCGCTGTTCACTCCCTCAACATCAGGGTGAGGGGGAGCGACACCAGCGTCAATGTCGGCAGGCCAGCCACCCTCGGGCTCCTGAACCTCCTGACCGTTCTCATCAACGACTCGGATCTTGGTCTCGTACTTGGTCTTGAACTCAACCTTGCCCTCCAGAGCCTTGACCTGCTCAGGGTCAAGGAGGTTGCCGTCCTGGTCACGGTACTCAACCTTCTCCTCCTTAGCCACCACGCGGTGCTCGACCGCGGGCTCAGGGGCACCGGAAATGACGGCCTCCTCTTGCTTGTTAACAACAGGAGCCTCCTGCTTAACGGGGTCAACCTTCTTGGTAGCCTGGGTGGTGGGAACCACGGAGGAGCTGACCGAAGGAACCTGGCTGTACTTGTCGTACTGAAATTGCATGTTAGCCAAACATTATCTGAACTGATCGGGTACAAAACACTTACGCTATCATAGAAGGTGTTGCAGTCAAAGTCCCAGGTCTTGAAGAGCTTCACGCGCTTGCACTCACCCTTGGTCCAGGGACTACCATAGGCCAGAGGAGCGTACAGGGAGAAGACAGCAGCAGACAGGACAAGGAAAGAAACGGTGGCGATGCGGTTGATGGCGTTGCTCTCACGGACACCAATGCCGGGGACACGGGCAGTGATGAAGTCAAAGACCTGGCAGAGGGCAATGATGGCAAAGTAGAGAGCAGGGAAGTAGTGGTGAAGGAACAGCTGGCGCTTCATCAAGTAGAAGGGGAAGTAATGAAGAGCCCAGCCGAGGACCGAAGTACCAATCTCGTAGTCGAATCGCTTGAAGGTAGGGCTGGCGTAGTCGTTGCAGCTGCGCTGCCATCGGAGAACGGCAATACCCTTGAACACAACCCAGATGGCAATGGCAATGCTGGAAGACCACCAGATGATGGGGTTTCCGAGGAGGTAGACCTGAGTGTGTTGGCGACCCCAGAAGTTGATACCTCGGCGAAGGATGGGCCAAGACTCAGGACGAGAGTCCCAGGCGTGAGAGTCAGTGAGGCCAGCGTTGGTCCTCCACATAACCTTGTGAAGCTCCCAGAACTTGCCAAAGAAGCCGGGTCGTCGGTAGTTGACCTTCTCAACATCGCCCTCCAGTTGGGGGTGGGTGTTGCTCTCGATGTACCACAAGCTGTTGGGGAGAGTACCGCCACGAGCGCAAGTGACCTCCTGCTGCTCGGAAGCCCAATCAGGGAGCTTGACCTTGTGAGAGAAGAGAACACAGCCAGTCATGACATGGACGAGACGGAACTTGGTCTCAATGGTTCGAAGACGGGTCTTGGCGAGAGAACCCTTGGTCTTCTTCTTGACAATCTCGACACGGAAGAAATCGTTGGCATCGCCGTCAAAGCCCTCGTAACCGTAGGCGGAGACCTCGTTCTGCCAGTCGGCCTCAGTGATCGGGGGACGGACGTCGTGGGAGTGCAGACGGCGGTGGGTAGGGCGGTGGTAAAGTCGGAGAACAGCTCCATCCTTGATATACTGGGGCTCGGGAAGAGCATCCCAGGCATAGGTACCGTTGATAGGCTGGCCATCGACGCCGAGGGGCTGAGTCTGGTTCTCCAGGAGCCAGATGTTGTTGTCGTCCTTGTGAGGGTACAGAGTGATCTGCTGCTGCTTGCTGCCGGTAGGGTACATCAGAGGGTGAGAGTGAAGGTAGCCGCCCTGGGTGTTAACATGGCGAATGGTGACACGGCTGCCCATGATGACATCGGCGGGGACATCCTTCATGCGCTTGTTGTTGAGGGTAGCCTGGAACTCGGAGCTCATGAAACCATCACCATCACCGGGGTTCTTGAGGGCAACGAAGTGGATGGCAAACATGGCCATGTAGAAGGTCAGGGGGACGACGATCAGAGAGAAGACACGGGCCATGAAGTGCTTGGTCCAAAGACGCTGGAGGAAGTCAGTAGGTTGTTCAAGAACCACAGGAGTAGCGATTTCCATACCATGGAGACGTTCTTGGTGTCACCGAGCAGAACCCAGAGCTGAACCAGAGTGAGGGCCCCAACCCAAGCTATGGTGAACAAGCCAACCCACTTGATGCTAGCAGTGATACCCAGACCAAGACCAGTGTTGATAAGCCAGAACCACCAGCTGAGTTGGAAGGCCTTATCAGGTCCAAGCTCGTGCTGGTTGGTGAAGCATGTGAAGGACAGAACAGTGAAAGCGGTAGCGGCAACAAGAGGCGAATCGAGGAGGATCAGACGGGCCTGGGTCAGAAGACCGTTCTCTGCGAAGAGTTAGTTTAAGACTATGCGAGTATTGTGTGTCTGCGGGAACACGAACCAAAGATGATGAGACCAGAGCCCATGGCAGCCGTCATGGTACGGCAGCCAACAGCCTTGAGAGTCAGGAACATGCAGGGAATCAGAAGAATACCGCAGATGGCGGGGAACATGCGCATGGCGACATATGGCACGCCGGGCTCAATGTAGTCCTTGCCAATCTCCTTGAAATCAAAGCTTCCATCGAAGCCAGCGAGCCAGCCGGTGAGGGCGATGAGCATCTTGGCCAGGGGAGGGTGCACGTCCATGAAGAACTTGCCCTTGATATACTTGGTAGCAAATCCGCCGAAGCTGTGTTTTGTGAAACGAAACGATTAGTGGGCTGGCTTAACTAGGGGATGGCTGGAGCTCGGGATGAAGCTCAACCAAAGCTCCCAAAAGCGAGAAAGACTCACTGGACCTCATCAAAGACAACACTAGTGGGTTGGTAGATCCTGTAGACACGGACAACGGTGGCCACGACCATGAGGCCGAGGACAATCCAGTAATCGGAGACGGGGAGGAGGAAGACATCGTTGTCCTCAACACCATCCGACTTGTACGAAGTCTCCTTCTTAGCCTTGCCGTTGGTGTTCTTCTTGGGCTTGCTAGCCACGGCAGCGGGCTTCTGGACCTGCTGTTCCTTCGGCTGCGGTACCGGAGAAGGTTGTCGTTTCTCGGCGACAGGCTGTTCAGCCTTGACCGGTGGTCTGGGACTCTTGCCCCGGGAACGAGCCATGACGGTCAAGTATCGATATTCAGTTCGAATCGACTCGATCGCAGAAGGCTTCTAGAAGCTGTGCCTGAAGCGCAGACACTCGATTCGGGAACAATGGTTCGGATGGTTTTAGGTGTAAAAAAGAAAAAGACGTGAGTAGTGGAAACGAGAGCGAGAAGGGAAAGCCGGCCGGGGGGAGGATGACTTAAAGACACCTCATCGAATGGGCCGGAGAGGATAAGATAAAAAAAATAAAGAAGAAAAAAAGAAAAGACCCAAAAGTTCAATCGCAAGCTGTCCGGGGTAAATAGAATGGGACAGCAGGCGATGCGCGATAGGCCTGGGACGTCGTTGGGTGATGCGAGGTTGAAGAAGGGGAAAAGGAAGGAAGAGAAGAAAAGAAGTCAAGGAGGACACGAAGCTTCAGGGGATGAACTGGATAATGATTAGCACATGCGGGTGGGCTGAAACTGGTGATGGATGCTGGTTGCAGCAACAGGCGCGTGTCACTGGGCTGGGCCAGGTTGCTCCTGCTCCTTCCTTCCTTCCTTCCTCTCTCCTTCAAAAAATTGTAGCTACAGTGGCCTTTTCGGCTCCAGCCCCAGCTCCCTCTCGCTGCCGTTCCCGTCAGCTCGAGTAACCTCTCCACTAGTACCTCACGCCCGGTGGGGGACTCCCTACACGCACAGCGAATCAACCCCTGACCCCGGCCACGAAAATCCCCTGGAATCCCCGTAGCGCTAGCCTCCACCTGGAAACGGACTGGACCTGAGCTGCAGAAAGGGAACATTCGCCCTATAAAAAGAGTCCATCGGCGCTAGCGAGGCACAGCTAACACTCGGCCGACCTCAGCTCAGTTCATCTTCATGCCTACAAAGGTGTCTCTATCATTGACGTGAATAAGAATGCCTAGGTGCTTAATTGTTGAGGTGACGAAGCTCAAGAGCTAAGCTCAAAGGTGTCAATTACCATCCATTCCTGTCTAAGCCTGAGCCCATAGCTGTCAGAGCTAGCGATTGACGTTTTGCACCGCTCTCATGTGGCGTCGTGGCTGATTACTGCAGCCACAGCAGGGGTTCCTCTTGACTGTGCCCAAACAAGCGCGATGCGGCTAAACATCCATGGACGGCCCAGACTGCACAAGAGCCCCTTTTTTGCCCATGCCCAAAAACGCGCGTTCTTGGACCACACGAGTGCCCTCCCTAGACGAGGATAGTGACGACGACTATCCTCGGTGACACTTGACTCGTTTGTGTTACCACAGGTTTGATATTGGAACCGGTCTATAACAAGCATAAACGCCCTCTGAGCCGAGTCGTCAATGACAACTCCGTCTCGGGTATATCAACTCCACTTCCCATGTACATATGTATGTAGATTCATGTCTCACTCGGCATCTCTGATCAACAGCTGTCGACGATCAAGTGTCTCGATAGGCTACAAGTCACTCCGCGCCCCCCTCGACTGTAGATATTCCGCCCAGTGCCGGAAGCCAGCAATCCAGTACGGAACACCTTGTGGCTTGGCCAGCTCACCCAGGGACGCTCGCCTGGGGGATTCTTGTGATAGCCAATTGTGACCTTGAGCATCAAGAACGTCTGCCATGGACGTCGAGATGATCCGATTCACTCTTCCATTCACGAGTGGGAATTTTTGCAACGCTTGCATCGCTTCACTCCAACAAGACAACGCAGATTCCAGTTCAGAGTTCATGTGGCGCAACTTTGCCAGGATGACGTACAGTCGAAGCCTCTCATACTTGAGAAGGCTGGTCCTGGTCTGGACATCAAGACAGATCTGCTCTGCTTCTTGGTAGCGCCCTTGGGCAAAAAGCGACTCTGCCAGGGCCAATTCGAGAAGAGACTTTCCAGGCAGAGGGTCGGGTCTTTCAGTGCGTCGCACTATTTCCGCGCGGAGGAGTTCTTCACCATCAACAGGTCTGTCAAGTTCTCGCAGTGTGTCAGCCAGATCGCAAGTAAGATCACGATGATCCTCTTCCAGGATGATGTCACTCTGTTCCTGCGTGGTCTTGTGTGCTATCTCGAGCTGTTCCAACGAGTCGTTGAATTCGCCTTGATACCTCATGATTCTTCCAAGTAGCGCATGTTTTCGGAAGCATATGACTTCTTCCAAAGGGGACGGGTTCTCTCCAAGAGGGCTCCAGTCTTCCAACAACTCCCGGGCTGTGTCAAGATCTGCCACTTGGATATAGTTAAGACATCGCTGAAGGACTGTCACGCAAATTTCCGAACGCGTTCGCTGATTCATGGCGGTTGCTGGATCGTCTGATGCAAGGTCCTGGAGGCTGTTGACAGCTTCGTTCATGTTTCCGCTAAGTCGGCCTAGGAGTGCCTTGGACTGCCCGATGCAGAGGCGAAGATGCGTGTTCTTGAGGCGTCCCGCAGCCAATTCTGCTTGGCCGACAGCAAAGTACTTCCATGCCATTGAAGGAAATCGTGAAGCCTCAATGAGGGTGAGCATGAAGTCAGTTCTCGTGACTGTTGGAAGATCGTCGAAGCAATCTTGGAAACTCTCCGTGACATGCTGCAAGTGCGGTAGGAATAGCTTGACGGTAGGGTCACTGGGTTGGGTCAGTAGGTGGTCGAGGCTTGTCAAGGTTTCAGACTTACGGAAACTCGATATACTTCCAGGGGATCGCTCTATATGCCACGACCAAGGCTTGTTGTCGCCAAAACGAGAGGCCTTTAGGATCGAGGCTTTCATGGATGCGAACCGACATATCCTCGTTCAAGTGGTAGGCATCATCGGAATACTTCAAGATAGCTGAAACCCGACAGAGTTCTTCAAAAATGTTGCTTAATCTTGAAGTGTCCGAGAGCAATTCAGCCAGTTCCGGAACCAGTCCGACTGGGATGGCGTCCACAGTCTCGATCTTGCCGTCGGCCGTCCAACGCCTGCGCTGGGTTGAGCCGCGGACAAGAAGATCCAAGGGGATTTTGTCGTAGGGTGAGAAGAATGACACCAACACCAACAAGATGCTAGCGTCTTCTGAACGGCTCGAGTGTTCGTCAAACAGATAACTGGAGACAGCTTCCAGAGCTGAGGCTTTCCATGCCGGCGACGCCATTCTCATGGGTAGAGTGTCGGGCTCAACACTGCTTCGGATCGAATTCATTGTAATTTCATGGATGAGGAAGGGAACGGGAGGGATTTAATCATTGGCTCCTTCAGCGGAGAAGCTTTACCCCGAGAGTCCACTCCAGCTTTGCGTTGCTCGGTCGTCTCAAGTAAGAGAATGAACATAAGTGGTTGGGTCGATATTGTCAAATATCTTGGCTCCTTTTTGAATGGATGGCGTGTGAAAAGATGGATGTTTATGGAAGGCCGTAAGGCTGGGGGTGCGTGATCGGGGAAAACGGCGTTGACTCCGCGAGCAGCCGACAAAACGTCATATCGGCGATTTTGGTAAGCCGATTTGTGCGGGGTATGTACTTGGCAATTTTTGCTGAGTGCCCAGGCCCAGGGTGCGATACGTCTCTTGTTGAAGATCATGTTCTTGTGTGGGTTTGAGTTGGGGTTGCACAAGGTCCTGCGGCTGACAGACCAGGCTTCATTGTGCTGTAAGTTGGCCCTAGACCACCATTCCGTCTTGTTCATTCAGGAACCCAAAGCCAAGCTTGTTATCTCACAGACGCCCGATAGGCCGGCTGGTTCACTAAAGTTAGCCTACCGGAGATCTCGGTTCTCTAGTAGAATCGCCGGAGGGATGGCAGAGCTTCCAGAATGATAACAGCTGGGCAAGAAGCTAACACGGTCGGAGGCCTTGCGAACAGTCATGAGCGGTGTGACCAATGGCTTCCTAGAGATAGTCAAACAACGAGGCAGTGAAAGTGAATCTGGCAGCGAGCGAGCTATTGCGCGAAACAGTGCTCGCATTCTGGATTATCCCATCGGGTAAATCGACCAAGGTTTCTCGTCCATTAGGTAGTCTACCGCTGATGGCAGACTCACTCATTCCACCTCCTCAACTGCGTCGAACGTGGCAAGACAACTCGTCTGTGCGGGAGTCAGGGATAAAGGAGAGAGTGACGAAGTTAGTCTGGCACATCACAACAGATCCATGTCAACTTTGAACACAATATGTAAGTCGACGATTGGTGCAAAGGAGTGGTGGTGTTCGAGAGAGGGTCCTGAGACTAGAAGCGACCCAGAGAACGCGGATATCACCGGCGTTTAAAACTAGAACACTGTTAGAGGCAGATAGACGGAGAAAAGGCTGAAATAAAAGCGATGAGCATTAATTAGAAGTACTAGTTTATTTAAACAGGTATATAGATAAAGTTAAAAAAGCAAGATATTTTTAAGTAAAGTTAATATTTTTTTAATTAATAATATTAAGAATTATTAATTAGCTTTAATATATCTTAAAATAAGATTTTTTATTAATAAACTCTTAAATAATATATTAAAAAAATAATAATAATTAAAATTATATAAAAATTATTTTAAAATATATATTATAAATTTATATTATAATTTTTTTTAAAAAAATATATTAAAAATTTAAAAGTTTAAATAATATATATATATTTAAATATTTAATTATAAATAATATTATATTATTAATAAATAAATATAGTTATATTTAGAACCCCTAGCTTTAGGGTCGTTGCAGCTAAAGGGGGTGCTTGATGTTAGTCGCTCCTGCCCCAAGGACAAATGACGGCTCCTTCCCGGAACAACGCTTTCCCGGTCCAAGCTTCGCGTCGCCAGAACACCTCGAAATTTCCCAAGGCGCCTTCTGACTGATAGCTCCCCATCAGCCTCTTTTTCTTCAGCGCGTCCCTCCCCAACAATGGCCGCCGTAACGACAAACGGCGACGCCGCCGCCGTCCTCGACGAGATCAAGCCCCCCGCGGGCGTCGTCTTGCCTCCACGCGAGATCCGTAACGTCCTCGAAAAGACTGCCGGCTACGTCGCGCGCAACGGCGCCGTCTTCGAAGATCGCATCCGCGACAAGGAGCGCTCGAATCCCAAGTTCAGCTTCCTCAACCCCTCCGATGCCTACCACCCGTACTATGAATGGCGACTCGAGGAGGTCAAGAATGGGCGCGGTACTGCGATTGCTGCTGGTCGCGTCGGCGAGGCCGCGCCTCCGCCTCCTAAGCCCCAGGGCCCTCCCAAGCCTGCCGACTTTCAGTTCTCTGCGCGAATGCCCCGTATCAACCAAAAGGATTTGGATGTTATTCGACTTACTGCCCTGTTTGTTGCCAAGAATGGTCGCCAATTCATGACTCAGCTGGCTCAGCGCGAAGCTGGAAATCCTCAGTTTCAGTTCTTGATCCCTAACCACACCTTTCACAATTTCTTCCAACACATCATCGACCAGTATACTTCACTGCTACGCGCAAGCGGTCTAGGTGGCGAAGGAGGAAAGGCTCAGGATGAGCGCACCAAGGAACTTGAGGCCAACATCCAAGAGAGGTTCCATGTGTTGAACCGCGCTAAGCAGCGAGCCGAGTATGCCAAGTTCCAGGAGGCTGAGCGTCAGAAGAAGGAAGAGGAGGAAGAAAAGCAAAAGGCCGAGTTTGCGCAGATCGACTGGGGTGACTTTGTCGTTGTCGAGACCATCACCTTCAATGATGCGGATGATCAGGCCAACTTGCCACCTCCGACCAACCTTTCAGAGCTTCAGTACGCCTCTCTCGAAGATCGAAACAAAGCTTCCATCAGCTCCAACCTCCGAATCGAAGAAGCAATGCCCGACGAAGAGACAAGCTACAACGCCCACCCAGCCCAGCCGGCCCCATCTTATCCTTTACCATCTCATTCCCAACAGCAACAATACCAACCCGTCCATATGCCTCCTCCCCCACAGCCCTATGCCCCCGGTCCGCAACAACCGCAACAATCCGCTCAAGAGGAGGAAGAGGAACGCCGGATCCAGGAGCGTGCAGAGCAGCAAGCCCGCAAGCAGCAGGCTCATGCCGAGGCTCGTGGTGGTGCTCCTATGAAGATCAAGGAGAATTATGTGCCACGTGCGGCGCAGAAGGCAGCAAACAGACAGGGAACTCAGATGGCTCTGTGTCCCAACTGCAAGCAGCAGATCCCGATGAGCGAACTCGAAGCTCACATGCGAAGTATGTCCCTGTTTCCCTTATTCAGATGGAACAGTTGCTAACCATTTTCTAGTCGAACTCCTCGATCCCAGCTGGAAAGAGCAAAAGGCCAAGGCCGACTCGCGATATGCGTCATCCAACATCTCTCACGTCGATGTCGCCAACAACCTCAAGCGTCTGGCCAGCCAGCGTGACGATGTATTTGACCCGGTTACTGGCCAGTCCATCTCAGAGGATGAGCGTGCGCGAAGAAAGAAGGCTGCGATTCACAGTTATGACGGAGCTATGGATGCCAAGAGCCAGGCGCAGCTTGGCCATATGCACAACGTCAATGTGGAGGAGCAGATCCGCGCTATTCATCAGAAGTTTGCCGAAAAGAAGTAAGGCGTTATGAAAAGACGTCTATATGGACGAAGAAAGAGTGGAGGAGTTGTCGACAACATGCCGCCAACTCCCTGATCACGGGACAGGATGAAAGAACGTCCACCCTCCCCGGATTCTGTATGAAAATGCGGATCAAGAGTTTGGCGTTGTAGGAATAGGCCCAAGGTGAGGCAAATCTGGCGTCTGGCGTTATTGATTTCAGGGGCTCATGCGTCATTGTTCAGCTCAGTTTTTCCGCGTGCATTTCGTCTGCGAGCAGCGACGTGGAGGACAGTGGTCTTATCAAGGAAGAGATGGAGCCTGGAATATGGCTCTTCGCTTGGTTCACCCTGAACTTGCTCGCGCTTCCGGCCACTGCTCCGACGAGGGACTTGGTTTGGGGAGCAGCCTCGAGAGCAGGCGGCATGCTATGGCCAAGTACCCGTGGCATGTACAACAGGTTGAGTTGACCTATATCCAGACGACAATAGCAGACCGGCTGATAGTCCTCGGAGAGCATCTCGAGACAAACCTGGCCATTGCTGGCATCTCTGTTTATTATAAAACAGGAGAGACCAGGCTGCTTCATCAAATAGGACCTATACTATATGCCTTGTAGCAAGTTAATATAACAATGGATGGATTATCCTATCTGTAATTATTTGTCTCGCGTAGCAGAGGACTAGCACAACTATATCTCCTGGGTGATGTCAGGACGATTTCTTGGGCCATCTTGATCCTAATCTTGATAGTATAAATGCAGCGCAAATGCGAGCGCCACCACCTAAATCCAATCCATCTCGCATAGTAATTTCCCTTAATCCTCAGACCCAACAAGCCGGTATCTATATCTGCAAACCCGTTACATGCATGCGCACTTTATATAGGACGATGAATCATGATCAGCATCTCTCACAATAATGTTACACCCATTTCGTCAGCTGAAACGGATCAATCCGAGATAGCCCGTGCTGAGAGGAAGATTGTTACCTAACTACCTTCAAATCCGTAGCCAAGGGTTCCTCACTCGGACAACGGACCAAATACCCCGCCTGAGTTGCTCACCCACCCCCCACCCTGAGTTAAGACGACATGCGACAACCTACCTACAACATCCACCCAACGTTCTGATAAGCATCACCAACCTCTTTGCGCGCGCGCGCCTCTCTCGCTCTTCCTCACCTTCTCCCAACCTCTAGTCTCGTGAATACGGCTTCCGCGCCGTAAAACCGCAAACCTGGCTTCAGAACAAGATACCGCCGGCCGCGAGCCCGTCTCGCCCGGCTCTCAGTTCCACCGTCCAATCCTGCAGTCCATGCCCGACACGCGCCAGCAGAGCTTTGACGAGATTTACGGACCCCCCGAGAACTTTCTCGAGATTGAGGTAACCCTTGCTACTCTCCCCAAGCTACCTCAACTCGTAGCTAACGACATCAGGTCCGCAACCCGAGAACCCACGGCATGGGCCGCCACATGTACACCGACTACGAGATCCTCTGCCGCACAAACATCCCCGCCTTCAAGCTGCGCCAGAGCAGCGTCCGCCGCCGCTACTCGGACTTTGAGTACTTCCGCGACATCCTCGAGCGGGAGAGCGCCCGTGTCACTATTCCTCCTCTTCCCGGAAAGGTCTTCACCAACCGCTTCAGCGACGACGTCATCGAGGGTCGACGCGCCGGTCTGGAAAAGTTCCTCAAGATCGTCGTCGGTCATCCCCTGTTGCAGACGGGGAGCAAGGTCCTGGCTGCTTTTGTTCAGGGTGAGTAGTAATCTTGCGCTTACCTGTGTATATCATGAAATACTGATACCAGATATTAGACCCCAACTGGGACCGCAACGCCTGGTGACGCCTTCGTCTAATCTGGCCCTTTTCCGCATCATCCTCCTCCTCGTCTTCCTCCTCCCATTCTCCCACCCGACAACCTCGAAAGCTCCGCAAGCGAAACCCGCACGCCAACCACCGAGACGCCCCCCTCGATACCCTCAAACAGCACGCCATGGGAACTGAAACTCCATGAGATGAAAAAAACAGGGGACTGTGAGGGAACAAGGACAAGAGAGAGACCGTTTTTCTTCTTCTCGTACATGTTATATGCCCTCTAACAACCCCCCGATTTTCTTCTTCTGCTTTCCAATGCGCATTGGGATGGAAAAGCAACCTTCGGTTCGGTCTCTTTCTTTTTCTATCTTGTTCTCGTCGCTTTCAACTTGTACCACGCTCCAAAAGACTTCTGGGAGCTTCGCGGCGGCTCAATTGTCTGTTTCACTCAGGGGGGCGTTGTGGGGTTGTCTTGTATCCTTGCCTTTTTAAACAGATTAACAGAGCTCATCCAACGTCTCCAGTACAGATGAAAAGGAAGAAAAAAAAAAGATTTACGTAAAAGATAAAGCGTAGAAGAATTCATTAATCTCGTTTTATACATTTCAACTTACACACCCAAGACACCCTGAACGAAGGGAGATGGGAGAATTCTATGTCCTTATATGCGCAATCCAAGCCATCATGCAATGCAGCCAAGGTCGCCTTCATATCCAGGTGAAAAAAAGCAACGCATGCGCCTCCCCTCCTATTATACATGAGATCGTACATGTTTGTGCTGCAAGTTTTGTTGTCAGTGAGTGGGTGATTTTGCCTGAGCCTCTACCAATCCATCCGCTCGCCAAACGCCATAAAGACATCCTTGCTGCTCCGTCTCCCCATTTTATCGTGTCGTCACCCCATCTCGTAATCCTTTTGTGGTCCTAAGGGAGGAGGGTATTATACATTGCTGGTAAAGGCCGATGTTGCTGTCGGGCCGTCTGGGGAGTAGCTCCCTGGATAGCTCCAGTCGTGTTCGCCTTTGGTATTGTTACAAAACATCAAGTGACGAGGATCAAGTCCTCTCGTGCTTTTCGTGTTCGATGCTTAAAGCCTTCTTCGACCCCTTAAGCAGGGGTGTGGAAGAGTCGGAGAATGCCCTCATACATGGCAAACATAATGGCAGCGCTGGGCACTGTTCGCATGAGATGAGGAGTCAGGCCGCCGTAGAGACCCATAAGACCCTCTTCAACCCAGACGAGCTTGAAGCACTGAACCAGGCCCGTGTACTTGGGCAGTCCATTGTCCATAGGCGCCTGTCGAAGTCGGGTTCGCGCAACCTGTCGAGTCAGTGAGTATATAATCACACATAAACCGATCTGCAAGCCAATGACGTACCTCATGAGGATAAGCAATAACAGCAGCCACAAGCTTGGCGCTTCCAGCAGCAAAGCCGTTGCCAGTCCAGTCAATAGTCTTGTCCCAAAATGTCTTCTCACGGCCACTGCTGATAATCTCGTTGTTCCTGCGGGCAAGAGAGGCCTTCATCTGCTCGTAAAGCATCCATTGCATAGTTGACTCCACGACACCAAGATAACTGGCGCTCATTCCGCGGTAGAGACTTCGGAGACCTTCATTTCGCATAATCTGGCGCACGCAGTCGTAGCTGTTGCGGTATTGGCGCAACTGGGCTCCACCGCTCTTCTCAGCAACGTTCTTATCGAGCTGCAGTCGCGTCTTGACCATCCAGATAGGGTTCGTCGCTGTCGAGGTGACGACACCAGCTGCAACACCGGCAGAAAGATGCACCCAGGGAGCCTCTTCGCCGTGGTTGAGATATTGAGAAATAATGCGCTTTCCGTTGCCGTACACATAAAAGTTGATAGCACGGGCAGGCACTACACCAACCAAATTAGGACCAAGACCCTTGAAGAGAGCACGCCAGCCCTCAGTCCTATATACAGAGCCGAGGATCTGGAGGGTATCGTTGAGGTGATAGAGTGCCGCTCTGGCGGGGTTAAGACGGCCGATCGCTTGGCCTTGAGCCTCGCGCGCTGCTCGGATCTGGGCCTGATAAAAATCGGATTGGAGTCTCGTCTTGAGAACATCGAGAGGAGCTGTCATTGCTGCAGCTGTCATGCCACCGACACTAGAGGTTATCACCCGTTAGCTTTAACCATTTCTCGTTTCGTGTTTGCGCCTCGAGTCTCGAGTCTCATCGCAATTCAGGTGGCAATCGAGGAAATGCACATACCCGCCCGCAAGCATGTGAACCCATGACTTGGCAAAGGGCAACGCCTTGACATTGCCCTGCACTGGAGTATCGTCGGGCAGGACATCGCCCGTCTCTCGCGACTGGATCAGCGCCGAATGATCGAGAGGCACTTGTGTGTGGTGAAAAGGCTTGTCGTCGCCACGAGTGGTCATGATGGGCAGAGAGGATTGTTGGTGTGACATGGCGATAAGAAGCCTCAATCTTCCAGATCTAAGTAGATTGTGTTTGTTCTCGTCGATATCGATCGTGTGGTGGTCGTCGTTAAATTTTCCTCTCGTGACTGGTCGTCGATCGTCGTCTAGATTAAAATAAAGGCATGCGCAGGCGGGCGGGAACGTCGGGAGAGATATCCAGATCCAATCCGACTTCTGTACGATAAACAGAAGCACACGTTCAAGATCGTTCAATAAAGGATCGGGGGCCGATCGTTAAACGTCGTGGGAAAGGAATGGATTGGGTGGTGGTGAAAAAGAAAAGACGGAGAATCTTTTTCATGAATCAGCGAACGAAGAGCGACTGCGTTTGCTTGCTTCCTTCCTTCCTCCAGGCACATCGAAACTTTTTTTCCGCGCCTGCCACTGGTGGGCGTGCACCTGCCTCGACCCGCTAAAGAACAAAAAGTGGTCCCCGTCTCCGTTCCGGCCGTAGGTACGTACCTTGAGACATCCGGTGTGGGTCCGGGGCTCCGACTATCACAGCTCATAGTATCAACAATGCACGGAATTGATCGAGTAATGGTTTAAAGCGGCATTTATTCATTCATTTAATTCATCACACGTTTGCCAAGCACTATCACTTGACTGCTATCATAACATTGGTCTGTTCTCGATCCCATTCCGTACACTAGGACCAAACAGCTCGTCTTGATGTTTCTTCCAGTGGGGCATTTCGCATGCTTCTTGTGGTGTTCGTTGCGGAACGATCATCGAGCAAAGCACGGTTGTATTCCAGCAGTTAGAACGTGTCGTCGTGTTAGCTGGGTGAAGGGTTTTGTGAGCCATCGCTGACTCTATGCGTGTTCTTGGGGGCCATTGCCACCGTCGTAGCTAGGCTGGCTGCACTAGAGCCCGCCTGCATATGCTCATTCCCTCGACTTCCTTGATCTGATTGTGCACTTGATCCCATAGCAAAAGGGAGTCGATGCCGTTCAGCGCTCAGGTCGAAGCGGTGCATCGATGCGGTTGAAGGCTCCAGGGTACTCGGAGGGTGTCCATCACTGCGACTACGGCTCGGAGGTCGAGAGCCATCATCCGTTCCCAAAGTTCCGGGGGTTCTCTCCCCAGATGTTCTGCCTGCTTCGTGTCTGTCACCGAGCCGGCCCGATCGTGGATCCCTGGTATCCAAAGTGTCAGGTGCTGGCCCGGCCTCTGACTGCCCGTCAATATCCATTTCGTCTCGGAGACCCATCTCCCGCTTGAGCCGTCGAAACTCTTCGTCCGTGACTGTCTTCCAGCTGCACTTTGCATGCTTCTTGGTACAGCCTGAGCAGGCCGTCAGATGCTTGATGCATTCTACTCGCAAGCGCCGGCATCGATCGCAGGGAGGGTTGATCGCATCGCCTTTGCCTAGTTGATCTGTCCTCTGCGTGATAAGGGATCGGAAGGCAGTCTCCCTGCTGTCGACTGCAGGCTGCATCAAGGTCTCCGTGGAGGGTCCAGAGAAGCGAGGAGCATGAGTCTGGGTATACGTTGTACTGTGAGATGGCGATGGTTGACTGAGAGTGGTCAGGGGCACTCCAGTCACTGATGTCGACCGTGAAGGGGGCGGTGAAGCTGAGGCAGTGAGAAACTGTTGAAGAAGATCCGCATGTAAATCGTATCCTGAACCAAAATTTGAGCCTCTTTGGTTGGCACTGTTAGCTGGAAACCTTGAAGAAGGATCCTGTGCGTTTCGGCGCCGGCGAATGTCCTGCTTTCTCTGTCCAAGCCGGTGGTTAAGGATGCGAGCCCTAGCGGCAACCTCATCAGCCTTCTTGTATAGAATGGATGTCCTCTGCTCAAGAATATCTAACGTCGCCATTTCCGCCGTTTCGTCTTCTTCAAGGGGATGATCGAGGGGGAAGCGGTCAAGGGCGCCTGACCACACCAGACGCCAGTCATCTTCGGTGATTTCGACCTGAGAGCCTTTGAGCAGGAACTGACAGCATCGAGAACCATCTGGCTTGGGGACAAGGTTGAAGTCCTTGGGGTTGGATCTGGCGAAAATAACCACATCCAACCAACTGATGGGGTTGGAAAAAGGCTGGAGAGGTGTGGTTTTGATTGGCCCATCGAAAAATTTCTCAATGCCCCTGAGAAGGCGTGGGCCAGTCAACTTGGCTCCGAGACTTGATGCAAGGCTCTCGTGCCTGTCGAGAGTGGCTGCAGTATTGATTAGATCCCTTGTGACAAACTGGATCGACCTATTGTCGAGCCGAGGTCGGAGCATGCTTACCTTCGTATTCGGCGATGAGGCCGAGGATATCGGCAAAGGTATCGCCATCACCTTGTATTAGACTCAAGTGAGAGGTGTTTGACCTTGGGAGATAATGGATGTAGCCGGGAATGCCTTGAATTTCGTGTTAGCATATCCTCCAAGTCGGCAAGCTGTGCCAGCGCACCAAGACAAGAGAGTCAGATACAAAAGCAACAACATGTGCGTCCCTGGAGGAGTCGAGCTAGACGCTGCGTCCGGCGAGGGTGCCATGAAAGGATGGCGGGTACGTATGCCTCTTGCACGCGCCACGAGATAAGGAGACGCGTTTGGGGACGGGACACGGGACATGCAGAGAGGCACGCGCAGTGGTGATCCAGCCAGACCAGACCGACCATCTCGTGTCTTATAGCTACGGATGGGCGTCTCGAGACTCGAGGCGGCATAACATGGCATTGCGTTGAATAGCTATTCTCGCACTGGACATACCTTGCTGTAGGGATGCGGGTGCAAGCTGGGCACGTCCTGGTTGACCACCAGCATCATCAACATCACGCTTTCGTTTCGAGGCTTCCGAGTCGGAAGTGTGCCCCATCTTGATTGCTCTTGGTGCGAATGCGTGGTCGCAAGAATGCTAGCCGGGCTTCCAAACCGACCCAAAATCTCGACAAAGTAGCTAGGTGTAAACTGGGATTTGGATATGGGATAGGCAAAAGGTAATCACAAATGAGAGATGGCTTCTCTACTTGTGAATGCCGTGCTCCTAAAGAAAGAACTGTTAGCCTCGAATGGTACTAGGGCATGTGTCAGGAGTCATCTTGCTGGTACCTTTTGACCGGCGCACTAATCTTTCAGCCGCCTTGTGTGAATGCTGGTCGACAAGAAGCAGATCAGGGTCAATTCAAGACACGAATTCTGTCACAGAGCGTCAAAGAAACGCCGAGGTTGAACCCTCAAATTGACTTTGAGCGCGCGAAGGAGATCTCCGTCGAATGTATGGTACTGTAGTTATGGTATGCGCACTGGGCCCGGATGCGGGCTGGGTAAGGGTAGCTGACTGAATGTGGGAAGAGATGGATATGAAATCGCGGAGAGACTTGACTTTGACTTGACGGAAGCGCGGATGAGGGTGATAAGGGTTAGTCAGGTGAGTGGCGACGAACCGAGGGAGGTAGGGAGGGCGCCGTGGATGAAGGCGGTGATGGTGATGGTGATGGGTGGTGGTGAAAGAGGGAGGGGAAGAGAAGAGACGGGAAGGGGGGGGAAAAGGGGGCGGCAGGAACGGTTATTGTAAATTCATGGCGAGAGAGAGTACTGTAATAATGTGCGAGCGAGATGATGGAGAGATGGACTGAGTCGACGGATGAGAGATTGACGGAGGCGAAAGAGGCTGGCCCGGGGGGAGAAGCTCTCGATTTTGTAGTACTGAAGGTACTGGACTTGGAGGTATGGATTGGATGTTATAAGGAGGATGGATGCCAGATGCAGGCAAATGGCCGCCAAGAGGAGAACAGAATGTCAAGATCTAGTCGTTACTGGTCAATCCGTCTCGTAATAAAAATCCCTCGCATGAGCTGTCTGTGGGAGAGCAGAGCAGCTACTGTAATGTAAAACACGACACACGGCCTGCAGGCTGTACGGTACTGTAGTGTACTGTAGGTAGGTAGGTAGGTAGTGGGGAGGTGAGTGTCAGAGGAGGTGGAGGTAGGTAAGTGGGAAGAGAAGTGGGAAGAAGATCAAATGTCGCTTGGCCAAGGGGGGGCCAGCAGAGAAGAGAGGGAGGGAGATGGGATGGATGTGGATGTGGATGTGGACGGGGATGGGATGAGATGGGAAAAAGAGTCTCCAGCAAAGAAAGAAAGTGCCGGGGTCGGATGTGGGGGAGAGGAAAGAGCTCACGGTCAAAGTCCAGACAGGATAGTCGGACTACCAGGGACTGACTGCAGCAAGAGAAGAGAGGTGTGTACAGTACCTATACTTGTTGTACAAGGGTCCCGTCCAGGCTGTCTGAGGTCAAAGAAACATCCATGGAACCTGGAACCTGTTGGAGCTGGGGGAACAATTGGAATGGCAGGTGCGCCCAAAAATCTCCGACTCCAGCCCCAGTCACGGTCGACAGGGCAGGTACGGTCTATTCTGTTACTGGGCTATTCCCTGGACGGGAGCTGTCAAGCTCAAGCCGTTTACGCGAGCCAAGGAAAGCATTGAAGAACTCCCAAGACAAAAAAAGAGACGACACACACCCGGCAAAACGTCACCGGTGGAAGCACACCAACACCAGAGACGTCAGGGCACGATTTCCGAAAAGGTGGGAGAATCTCAAGCAATTTGATTTGGTGGACACAATGCACGGCCCAGCCAGACAAGCAGTCAAGTAACCGCACAAGCGGATAGCGGGTTTAAACCATGCTGCTAGTTAGTTTCCCTTTTGGGACAGGTCTTTTTTTTTTTCCTGCGTTGCAATTTCCTTCATGACCGACCTCGAGAGGCCTCCGTCTCCATATACTCTCACTTTAGGAGTAACAGGAAAGAAGAAAAGAAACAAAAAAAAACAACTCATCAAAACATACGGGTTAGCACACACGCATCCGCATCTCGCGCTCCCTCCCTCCCCCATCCATGCGCGAGTTACCTACCTACCTACATGCGCCCACCCCGGATCCGTGCCGTCAAATAAGATTTCTGAGCTTGCCCAGGACCGCATGTCGTCGGGAACCCTTGCGCGCCAACCTTGTGCGACGCGAGACGAGGCTGTGCAGCCTGTACTTGCATCTTTGGCTTGGCGGAATGCTGCCGGATGGATGGATGGCGGGCGGTAACGATGGATGCGTGGGTTGCATGGTCTTCTCGTTGGATCCAATGTCGATGTTGTATGAGGCAATATCTACATGCTTGCTGTCATGTCAGTGAAACTAACGGTATGACCATGCAAGCTCGTTAATCTGGTCCGGTTGCTGCATCCTTAGTACCGAGGCACGCGAGCGAAATTGGAGAGAGACTGACGAGAGAGGGGGAAAAGTGAAGCGGTGATGAAAAAGATGGACATGGTCCTATGGATGGGGGATGGTCCAATATGACGCTGATCTGTGCGGCTGCCCTAGAAAGCTTGACCGAGCTTTGGTTCCTCGGATTGCCTACATTGGTATCCATCATATCCATCATGGGTCAAGGCCCTGCTCAGATCTTTCTTTTGCACGGTTGTCATCGGCCGCTCTTTTACGGAGTACGTGAAAGACTCACACCGGAACCAAGACCCCCATCACATGAAGAAATTGAGGCTTTTCTCCTAGTCCCTCGATTGGCCGCAGCGTATGGAAACTCATCATATTGTCAACTACGACAAAGAAAAGCAGGAATCTCATGCCAAGAGAGATGGAGACCGGCAGACGATTTCCTGCCGCCATGGCCTTATTCCCGGCTGCAGCCAACCTGCAACTTGAACTGCAACTCTTTTTCTCCATCTCGAGTGACGTTTCTGGCACGCACATTAACACGTGCCTCCCCGCAATCCGATAGTCTTCTTTCGCACCGCCATCATTCCTCATATAGCATAGCCCCTCCAACCCCACCAAAGCCTCGCAAGTTCCAACCTTGACACCAAACAAACCCCCCAAGCTCGCATCCATCATCTCGAAATTGTAGCCCTACAAAACCCACCCCCTCCCCTTCGACACCCCAAACAAAAGAGAGTCCACACGCATGCGCCATGTCCGATAGACCCTCGCACCGAGGCGGCCGGGGAGGCCAGGGATCTCACCCCCGTGGCGGGCGAGGCGGAGGACGAGGAGGAGGCGGCGCTGGAGCGGGTTCGCACGATCGCGAGAGGACCAAGAAGGAGAACATCCTCGACCTGGCCAAGTATATGGATAAGCAGATCACGGTCAAGTTCAACGGCGGACGAGAGGGTATGTTGCATTGTCTCCCGCGATCAGCGCCTGTGAGCTGCCATGCTAACCTATCCTTCTAGTCAAGGGCACCTTGAAGGGTTACGATGCTTTGATGAATCTGGTTCTCGATGATGTACACGAGGTTGTGCGCGGTATGCTTTGACCCTTCAAAGAGTTGTTACTCAATCTTGAGTACGCTATTATCTATCATAACCTTGCTAACACACCATCAACAGATGACGAAGGCAACGAGTCAACCCGCTCCCTCGGTCTCGTCGTCGTTCGAGGCACCCTCCTCGTCCTCGTCAGCCCCGTCGACGGCAGCGAAGAGATCGCCAATCCCTTTGTTCAAGCCGAGGATGAATGAAAGCAAGAGATTCTCTGAAGAGAAATATACCTAGTTGGAAAAGAATCACAAAAAAGGTGTGAAGGAAGAGGAGCCCCGATTCACAGGGTGGCCGGCCGCTGTTATAGCCTTAACCACTGGTGTTGAGCTGGCGGAATGACGTGATGACCCCATTCGAACCCTTTAGACTCGCATATACTATCGCAACTTGTTGGATTGGGAATGAACGGCGAGATGAGTTGAGCCTAGTCGGCCCGGTGACTACACCTCACGAGATGGCATAGTATCACGTTCTTCACATCAACAGTCTTGTTTCAAATCAAGGCAATATACCAATTTCACAAGACAGATAACTCTCATCATGTCACCTCTCATTCAGCTCCTGCTCGTACCTAGGTTAAGAAACTATCGGGAGCATCTCCTTGTGTTTTGATACAATGTAGCTGCTCAGGAAGGACAAGTATATCCAAGGTAAAAGAAAGCCCTTTGATATAAACCTTCTTGTCTTCATGTCAAGAACCAATCAGTCTGTTATATCTGGGTACTTCATCTTGATTAGATCCAACAAGCCCAGATCTCGTAGTAAGGTAACTCAATCATCATTCATGCTAACTTATATGAACAAAGGCGTGTTAAGTATCTGCTCCCCAACCCCTCCATCCATCACTCAATCCCCGCCTGTGCCAACAATCCGTGTCGCTTGTCCTGAGACTCCGTCGTGCCGTCATCAGCCGTATAAAGAGACATCATGTCCAAACCCCGGCCCCTCTACTCAAATTGCTGGTAATCGTCTCTTTGTAGAGGAACATGCGTTGTCTTCGATGGAGGCGGCATTGGCCTGTCCCTTCCCTGGGAGATCCAGACCCTCACTCTCCTCCCAAAGCTTGGTATTGCTTGATGGAGATTCTCTCCCCATTCATCCGTATCCTTGTAGGTTACTGGGCCTTGCCCTTGTTTACCTCGTCCTACCTAACCTTCATGTTACGATATTCCAAGGGACATGTTAACCCCTCTAAAATTCGCCCTGACCTCGCCCAGAATTCTCCCTAACCCCCTGAGACCATCTAGAATCCCCGTCCTCCGGACTTGCTTGCCTTGGCAAGCTCGCCAAATGAAGTCGTTAGCATCTTCTTCAGCTCCCTATAGCTGACAAGGAAGCTCGTTTGTTCGTCTCTGCTAGTTAGACAGATTCGCTCTTCAGTTCCGACTTCCAATTTGCTCATGCAACGGAGCATGTGGCCCATGTCGAGGACCGGATTGCCGTTGCTGTCAACTTGGTGGAAAACGTAGTCCCGGAATAGCTTGAGTATATAACGTTCGCCGTTCTCGGACCAGTTCTGATCACCGTTGAATTCGTATCGTTCGTTGATGGTGGCCAGCTTCATCATCAGCCTCGCCACCCTGCCATTCTCAACCTCCCGCATCACATCTGCGTTGACCTTGTCCAAAGCCTGAAGGTTCATATCGAACGTGGATGTAATCCGCCCGGCAATTCCGCGTACGAATTCATCAATCCCTTTTTGCGCGGGGGGTTGCTGCGGTGTAAGCAGCCACAAGATGGTATCTCTCATCTCAACCGAGTAGGTCCTGGTCATTTGCTCCAGAGAAATCTTCAAGTTAGTAAGATGAATCGGCAGCGTGTTAGTTGTGAGGCATAGCAAGAGTCGGCCAAATTGGATAAAGTCTTCTTGTTGCACATCCTGGATTGGCCGGCGAGCGTCAAACTGCACAACATCCAGAATGGAGCAAGCGCTCAATCTGATGCGGTTTTTGTCGGTTAGGATGATCTTGCTAGGATCAATGCATCGAGCTGCGAGGTTGGCTGAGTGGATGGCCTGAAGGGCGTTGGCGATTTGCGATATGTAGCCCCAAAGGGTGTTCTCGGGAATAGGGGTCTTTGTGGGAACACGGTTGCCGTGAGTAGGAGTGGGAGATAGGTGCGCCTCAACAAGGGTCTTTGAAAGCGGAAAGTAGTTTTGGACAAAGATGAGGGAGCTGTCGCCAAATGCTCGGGTCGTGAAGGCATCTAATATTGAGACCACATTGCCATTGCTGATGCGGCGCCATTCCTTGACCTGTCGAATCGCGTGCTCGTTGGTCAGCCGATAACCTTCGAGTCGTCTCAAACAATAGATGTGACCCGTCTTGGTTGCTGTGGCCTTGTATATCCAACTAGGATATCCAAAGATGTTGGCGTTTTTGCGGTGTGTCGTGTCCAGGGGAACCAAGTTGTGATAGTTATCTAGCTGTGGCAGCTGTGAATTGGGGAGAACCTGGCCGGCAGCCTCGAGCTTTCTCGCAATCTCTTGCCGCTCCTTCTCGGGAAGAAAGAAGTCGTGCGGCACACGGTGATACGGCATCAGGTCATCCCGCTTCGGACCGACAGGGAAATAGAGGTGATGTTGAAGGGGTTCAAGTGGTGTCGTGAAGGCGTTTTGCGGCGGGAAATAGCCGGGACCATGCCCGCCAAGGCCACCATGATCCTCGGCATAGGGGTTGAATTGAGGTGTTGAGAGGCCCGGATTTACTGGCGGCATTGTAAACGGGTCATAGGATAGCCCGCTATCTTGAGCGGAACCGTTTGTAGTAGTCTGCTGGGTCAGCTAAGACAGACCAACCGACGGACAGCGTGACTTACAGAAATGTCGAATGTTGGGGTGAACTCGCGGATAGCCGCAGGATTGAACACACTGGCATCATTGTCTGGGACCCCAACAGGGGTGGCTGCTAAACGTCGTTGTTAGTCGGACAAATGTCACTGTCATGACGAAGGGGTTCGTACTGCCCAAACCACGTGGAGTGAAAGCTGGAGCACTTGCGGCTTGGGACGAGAATGTGGGCTTCTTGCCGAGTCCTGCAGGTGTAAATGATGGTGAATCAACGTTCAGCGTCTTCTTGGAACTAGAAAATTGGTCAGTCATGATGCCTTATGCCCCAATAATTGTTCTCGCTCATCAACATGACTAGGGTTTGCAAAACAAACAACGCCAATGCCCAACACGACGTCGGAGTGACGAATCAGATCGAGGCCACAAGCAAGTCTGGGCAATTCCGGGAGCGATCGTAGAGACGAGTGATTGTCAAGAGCACTGACTACGGTACGGACCAGTCGGAACAGCGCGTTGTGGGCATTCGAGTATCGGCCGATGAGCGGATATGTCAGGCGACACGACATCCCTCCAAGCGCTGATGCTTCCGAGAACGGCGCCTTTCAAGTCCACCCAGGAACCCCAAGTCAAACAAAGCCGAGGACGACTCGAACAGGCCGCGGGACCAGAAAACATGGGACACGGATGTTGGCGTCAATGGGTCGGGCTGTGTAACTTGTGGCGGCAAACAAGGTTGGGCTTGGGTTCGTTGTGTCGCAGGGGATACCAAAATGACCAAAGTACGAGAGATGGACCTACGTTTCCGAGTTTGAATTGTTCTTGTTTTGATCATGGCTGAATGCGCAACCTTGATCCTCGTATCGGCAATGACCGTAGATGAGAACGTTTCGACATAGTGTATCCTTATTCTCTAGTAGGGCCGTGTCAGCTCGAATGGAATCGCGGGGTGTGTTTGGGTTGGGATCGAGAGGGTACGAACCGCGTCCCTTGGGTCTCGGGGAGCCGATCTGCCGTCGCAGATCGGCTGGTTGGTATCGCGACGTCGCCATGATCAATAGTATATAGTGAGAAGAATAGAACCGTCCCCGTAGTCGGATTTACGACGTCTACTGTGGTGTGAAGGTTAGCGGATGCGTGCGTAGGTAACCAAGAGTGAGATAGATGCCGTCATGAGACGACGGCTGCAAGGCAAGGCAAGGCAAGGCAAGATTGTGAAAGGCAAAGGAAACCATACAAGGCGCAACTTGTAGAAAAAACCAGTCAAAGAGAAAGGAAGACCGACTTGACTCTGGCAAGCATTTCCCATGGCTCAATTGATCGAGGCGACTGGCCGCCCATGTGGAGGAAAGAGATGAACGGCGGGGTCGGGACGGGCTGACGGGAACAGCCTTAGCAAACGACGACACGAGACGAGGGAGCCAAGGACTGCGTGTGCCTGGTCGAACAAGGCGCGGGCCGTCGCCTCTTGAAAGCGGGAGCGACGACGTCGGGGAGGAAAGATATGCAGGAGATGGAGAGAGTGGTGGATGTGGGCGGTGGGGGGAGTTTTGGTGGAGGACCTCGTCCGTCGCGCGCGGAGACAGTTTATTAGTTGGGTTGGGTGAGAAGGAAAGACGAGAGTCGTGAGCCCAGCCACGCGGGTCAAGGAAAAAAAGCAACACCAGTACAAAAAGGAGAGCTTGTGTCCTTTGAATACAGTCAACAGAATAGGGGGGATATAGATTAAGACACTCTAATAGATTATTTATTTCGTGATGAAACTTTAATCAGGCAATTAGTATTTGTATATAAATTACCCATCATGCTTGAGACAGGTTAGATACTCTTGTTCAATGTTCTGATGCTTCGTTTATTTCTTCCCCGTCCTCCCAGCGTCGCGCTTAAAGGTACTGTCTCAGCTAAACTCTATGGCAAGGTACACATGCGCCCCCCCCCCCCCGCGCCATGACGCCAATGGTGCTTGCTCGTTCCAAGAATACAATATTCCGAAGAATACCCCCCGATAAGCAGTTTACCTACTTCTGTAGCTCTTGACGCGGTCCGATGCCACCATTCGTCACTGCTTTACTTAGCTCCCGGCGGGCATCTTCTTGATCCTCGACCGCCGGATTCAAAGGATAAAGCCAGCAACTGACTCGCCAAAGTAGGTAGCAAGCATTTCTTGCCGTTTTTGTTCAAGTTGGAAGTGGCTTACTCTTTCTTATTCGCATTACTGCGTCTATTTGAGAAACGGGTCACCGGGCCGACTGCTCGCATGCACCTAGAAACTGTCCAGGTGGTTCTTGTCACGAGTGTCACCGCAAAACACCAAAGCCGAAGTTATTCTCCTACATATTCGTCGGCAGCCCCGAACTTGTTTTGGACCTGTACTGGCGCATCCATCTCCTAATTTTTGATCTCCATTACCAGAAGAGGGGCCCCTGGGGTACAAATCGGCATCATGGCCGAAGCCGACGTTGATTTGGGACAGTTGTCCTCAAGTCAGCAAGAGGCCCTCAACCAATACACCCAGGTCACAAATCAGGAAGTTAGTGATGCTATCCCGCTTCTCCGGCGGTCTGAATGGAATGTTCAGGTATGAAACGAACATCCCCAATCTATAAGCTCCAACAATCTGACCTCGGGGTTTACAGATCGCTATTGCCAAGTTTTTTGATGGCGAAGCTCCCGATCCCATAGCTGCGGCGCAACAAGAGATTCCTCGGGCGGCGGCGAGACACGAAAACCTCCAGGAGAGTTTGCTGACATCCGCTGTCCGATCCCCCCGAGCTTCGCCTAGGCAACGCACCGACCCAGCTCCTAGAATCGTCCCCCAGAACCCCGTCACCGGGCGATCGCCTTGGATCATAGGACTCGTTCTTGCACCATTTGGCTGGGGATGGAGGGCGGCATCGACTCTGTTCCGAACTTTGATATATGTGTTGTCTTTCTTGCCTGCATCGATTCGACCTCGAGCCGTGACGAGTAGGATATCGACTGGCTTCAGGGGTACTAACGGACGCCGGCCACTTATGCCGCGAGATACAGCTGCGAGATTTAAACGAGAGTTTGAGGAAGAATATGGAGAGAACGAACTACCTTTCTTTGAAGGTGGTGTTGCTCAGGCGCATGATCTGGCCAAAAAGGAGCTCAAGTTTATGCTCGTTGTGCTAATGTCACCTGAGCACGACGATACCGAATCCTTCGTCAAGGATACACTTCTCTTCCCAGAAGTAGTTGATTTTATCAAAGATCCCGCTAATAACATTATCTTATGGGGAGGAAATGTCTTGGACTCAGAAGCATATCAAGTTGCTCAGGAGTATATATGCACCAAGTTTCCCTTTTCGGCACTGGTGTGCCTCACTCCCAAGGAGGGCAGCACCCGCATGGGAATAGCGAAGCGACTTGTTGGACCTATGCCGCCGGCAACCTATCTCTCAGAGTTGCGAGCCGCTATCGAGAAGTACGGCGCAGACCTGGAAGGGGTAAGGGCAGAACGAGTCGCACAAGAGGTGACGAGGAACCTGCGAACCGAGCAAGATTCTGCATATGAGCGATCTCTGGCTATTGACCGAGAACGCGCACGCCAGAAGAGAGAGGCGGCTGCAGCTGCGGCGGCAGCAGAGAAGCGGGCCCAAGAGGAAGCAGAGGCAGCGGCAAGACTCGAGGAGAAGCGACAGCAATGGCGAGCGTGGAGAGCCACGACTATCGTGGCAGAACCTCCCGCCAGCGATAAGAACGTGGTGCGGGTTGCGCTCAAGATGCCCGAAGAGTCAGGTATTGGCCGAATCGTCAGACGGTTCCCCCAAGACGCTTCTATGGAAGACCTATATGCCTTTGTAGAGTGCTACGAACTTCTACAAGAGGAGAATCCAGGAGATGACGAGCCGGAGGAGTACGAGCACGAGTACAGGTTCCGAATCGCATCGATTCTCCCGCGGATGGTGTACGAACCTACGACCACAGTGACAATGGGTGAGAAGATCGGGAGATCAGGAAACCTCATTGTGGAGGACATATCGCCGGACTCGGATGAGGAGTCGGAAGACGACGACGACGATGACGAAGATGAAGAGGCGGAGGGGCAGCAGTAGGCGAGTGCCAAGGAAGCATGATGGGGGGAAGGGCTATCTGTGACCCATGAGTCTTGACATAGCGGTAAAGCGTCAATCTAATCCTTTCTGAGGGATAAATGTTGAATCAGCCAGCGAGTGGAGTGAAGATGTGTAGACGGCGGCCTCTTTGACGTGGGTGTACGACTACTACCGACAACACCAAGACAACGTACGTGAGAAATATGCCGACAAGTCACCATGTTTGCCATGTCACAAGGGGGACACTGAAGCACACATGTATCCAGTCCCATGGTCTAGAGAAGGTGTCTTGTGGTTGAAGCTAACTAACTACGATTCATCCAAACAGAAACATCAAAGTGCATGCATGATGCGGACCCTCTATGCATGTGTCTATTGTAAAGGAACCACCCTGCTAAACCCATCTAGAGCATAACGACACGCGTTCTCGTCAAGAAGAGTCTTGTCGTTGACACTTGACAAATGCAGCAATTCCCACATTCAAGAGGCGAGGAGCCAAGAGTCAAGTGTCATGTGCTTTTCCCTGAGGGGGTTGATTGCGTAGGGCGATGAGGCTGTGCAACGGCTGGACGCTAGCAAAAGATGGGGACGACTCTTCTTGGAGAAGTTCTTCTTCATCAGAGGCCTCAACTTTAAACAGACAAACTTATTCAAGAGAGAGAAGGGCGCGACGTCGGAGAAAAAGAGAGTTCCGACTTTTCTCGTTAGCAACATCTCTCTCTCTCTCTCTCTTCTCTTGTCGGGTTTCGGGGATTGTGTAAGCTCCCCTTGCTAATCTCCCCTTTGCTGTCAACTTTTAAAGGTGACGCACGGGGCTTGGGTACCTACCTACGAGTACCTTGAGTACCTACCTAACTATTCGACGCGCATCACGGACCCTGGACAAGTCCGAAACTTGGCAATTTAGAGGGAAGCCTACGAATACAGAGAGTCTGTATCTTGTCAACGACGATCGGCAAACGTTCAAGCAAGCATTCTTTGCTTCCCTCTGTTCCTCTTAACCACCTCCTCCTATTACCTCCCTCACCGTCTGGGATTGCTTCTTCTTCTCGCTCATCACCGCTCCAAGGGACACACAAGACCCTTGCCTGTCTTCCCCCCAGTCTCCTGCTAATCCCAGACAACTGGCGCTCCAATCAGTCGACGCCCGCTCCAACACCAAAGAGCCAGAGCCCATCGTCGGCCTTCTCCCAACCAACATCACCGCTTCTGAAACTCGCAGCAATCCCCCTCGGCGCTTTCCCTATTTGGTTGTTCATTTCCCTTTCAACATCCTCTTTAATTCTTTCTCTTCCTCCTCCGCGAAACATCTCTAGAGAGAAATCAAAAACTACCTACTATCTGTCCTCTAACCGACCTACCTACTCTCTCCTCTTCTCTCCTCTCCCCCGCGTCCGCGTGCGCGTGCCGCCCACCCCAAAACCCGCTCTTCCCACCGCAAGCGCCGCCCGCTGTGGCGCGAGCTCGAAATCGCAGCCATGAAGTCTCTCAAGGGCCTCGGCGTGAATAAGATGCTTGGAAGCATTAGGAGGAAAGCGAGCAACGTTTCCAACAGTACGTTTCTCCTGCGCATCACGGCGAAACCCCAACCGTTCCGGACGGACAGGAAAACACCATATGGAACAAAACGGCTGATGGGATGGAGCATCTACAGGAACTTCTGACGGACCCTCCGGCTCCGGAGCACCACCCAGTGGCACAACACCAGCCGCAACTCCCGAGGTCACGGCTCACAACAGTGTAGTATGTTACGAGCGCGCCGCCAATGTCGTCCGTTCTGGCCATCGCTGACCAGAGCCTAGAAAGCATTCTGCGAGTCTGGAGGCAGCAGTAAGGTAAGCATGCGCACCGGAAGTTCCGTAAAGTACCCAATCCGCTAACACACTGCGCAACAGAGCGATGAAGTCCTATTCCTCCCTCCGATCGTCGATGCCGCCGAGTCCTCTCCGGGTGCTGCCACGGAATGCGCGCGCCTTATCCGCAAGTACATGTCCAAGGAATACCTCTCACGACCTGCGTGGCAGTACAACGCCGTTATGCTCATGCGCATCCTGACCGATAACCCTGGCTCAACCTTTACGCGCAATCTCGACCAAAAGTTTGCCGACACAACCCGCGCACTGCTCAGGGGTGTGCGCGACCCCAGTGTTCGCCAGATCCTTATGGAGACCATGGATGACTTTGAGCGCACCAAGATGGACGACGAGAACCTGGTGATTCTGGTCACTATGTGGAAAAAGGAGAAGGAGAGGGCTTGGAAGGATTTCGGAGTATGCTTGTTGAATGCGCCGTTAGGAAAGATCAAGACTAACATGGTTTGTCAGGGACAACCACCTCAGCAGATGATGGGACCTCCTGGGGCCTACAACACCCCTCCTGTTAACCCTCACTCGCAAAACTATTTTGCGAGACATCACACAAATAAGGCTCTGCCTGATCCCGTAGAACTGGCCAGCCGGCTCGAGGAGGCCCGAACATCGGCCAAGCTCCTCGAGCAAGTCGTCATGAACACGCCTCCCACCGAAATTCTCAACAACGAGCTCATCAAGGAGTTTGCCGACCGATGTTCGAGCGCTTCCCGAAGTATCCAGGGTTATATGGTGTCTGAGAACCCTACCCCTGACAACGATACCATGGAGAGCCTCATCGACACCAATGAGCAGCTTCAGACAGCATTGAACCAGCACAAGAGGGCTGTTCTCAACGCCAGGAAGCAGATGGGCCTTGGAGAACGAACCGACTCGCAGTCACCCGCCGTTTCCCCTCAACCCCAGACCAATGGCTCCAACAACCATTTCAGCGACCATGCCTCACCGTCAGGATCAGGATCTGGCGGTTACCCATACCCGGATCACAATGCCAACGTGAGTGGCAAGGGCAAGGAGACGGAATCATACACACCACCCCCTGGTCCACCTCCGAGGGCCGGAGAGGCAAGTTCGAGCAAACAGCCCGACGAGTCTCTCGAGAACCCCTTCGCAGACCCTCAACCAGGCGGTTCATCGAGTCACGCCGGTCCCAGCACGACAAACGATTACCTAGACCAGCGCCTTGCCTTTGAGCCTTTCCACCCTGGCTTCCAGCCGACTGATAGCTATATTGGTCGCCAAGACAGCGCTGTGGGCAAGGTGCAGGTGCACGGCGGAGTGCCGGCTCAGAGCCCGGCCCCTACAAGCCAACACCCCCCACGACCGCGGGTGGACGAAGTCTCGGACGACGACGATATCTATGATGCGCCCCGTGATAGTGCGCCCACAAACAAACAGCCCTTGTATCGATATTAATCGGGGGCCTCAATCTTGGCGTGAAGGACGGTATTTCAAGATGCAGGCGATTCAGTTTGCATCCCTGAGGTTGTCTTCCATGATCCATGGGCAACCTGGGTCGCTCGACCCAAGGAGACAAGAAGACGCAGATGAGAAAAGAGGAATAATGTATTGGTTCGACTCGTTGTATTCTCGTATATGCATGAAATGGGCGGCTGGCGCGGCGAAAGGGCAGATTCCCATAGCGTTCTCTTTGAGTTGTATTGTTACTCTACCCTTAACCATGTTCAAGGTGTGGGCATCGGCCCCTCTCTCACTTTTTCTCTGCATTGCTCTGATCTGCTCTGCTTGTCTTACTCTTTGTCGAGTTTGCCGCTGATGTCTCCGAGGTTGTAGCAGGAATCGTAATCCTCGATGCACTGTCCACCAGAGCGTCTTGATCTGCTTCAGGGGTCATGGTAGAAGGGCCAACCTTCAGCTCACCGTGTCCCTGGTGACCGCAGAGTCACAACGGTCGAGGCTATGGCGCCAACGCGACCAACGAGCAGTGATACATTCCCCTCGGCCGATGCCAGGATCATATCAAGGTGTGGTTACGCTCATGATCTTGTGTGTAGACGCCGTGTGGCCCATGATCCAGCTGGCCGGGGCTCGAAATGCAGTCGACGGTAAGGGCCGGAACGTTGAGCAAGCAAGGGGACAGGACAGGAGACCTTGCATATCTGGTTATGGCTCACCGCAGCTGCAAGTCTCGGACTCGACGGCGTGGTCGACGTCTTATTAGTAAGGACAGACAGGATGCTTCCTCTGCTTCGCAGTAAGTAGCACAAGCCGGGCCGAGACCTACCTTGCCATGGATGAGAAACAACATCAGGCGGTTCCAAGACAGCTCTGAGGCACGCGAGTAAGTCGTCCTCCAAGGGCAAAGACAAGTCGAAACGACACGATACGACACGAAACAAAACGAAACAGAAGCAAAAAAGGGCTCGGGCGGCGACAGAGGGGGGAAGCACATGGGAGAGGATGCTGCCCACCCACCTCAGGGACGGACGGTACGGTCCCAAGGTGCTGGAAACGATCGTCGCCCGGGACAAGCAGTCGGGATATCTAACGGGTTTGGGTATAACTCGGCATCGAGTTCTGGTTTTCGTATTGGACGAGTTTGCGTGCAATTGCCGTCCGTTGAGGCACCTGCACTTCGCACTTAGGCCCTAATGCAACCATCAGCAGCTCTGCTTAGCCAGTCGCATTTTGCCATTAGGAAATCCACAAATCGCAAACCTAAACTTGCAGGTTGACAAGTTTGCGACGGGGACGGAGTTTGCCGCTGGCTTGGGAAAAGACATACACATACACTCCCACATGTTGGTAATCTGCGTCGTCGTCGTCTTCGGCTTGGTGACCCGGTCGGTACATGGTCGTTGCGCAGCAGCGTTTGGCGAGTGACACGGCATGCCGCAGCGCAGGCTCAGCTTCGAGTATGTGATGGGGAGCACGCAGACATTTCGGTGCAAGGTGATGGGGTTTGACTTGTCGTCTGCTTCACAAATCTCTTTGTGGTCCCCTTCTGCCCCGCCATTGAGGGGATACGAGATGTAGGAACAACGGTTGCTGGTTGCAGAGTGTGTAGTTCAAGACATGGAGTCCTTCTCTGGTGGGTGCACGCTTCGAGTCAAGTACTGACCCGCATGGCGGAGAAGGTTGGCCTCAAGACGAAACGGTAGGAATGAATGCGTTTGGTCAAATCTGCCGGCATAGATAGAGTAAGCTCTAGTGTAAGAGTTGATTAATGCTTCCATAGTGAAGATGAATGATGCAAGTTAGTCGTGTCAGAAGGTGACGTTAGAAGTGTCTAGGTAGCTAGAGGTAGGTAAGGTGCACCCCGAATAGGAAACCACATGTGCTGCCCATGCTTCCTCCCAGAATAACACGGACAAGGTCTGAGCCAACAGACACGAAATCCTCCTCACATGACCTAGACTGGATCAAATCTCTCACGGGATATTGAACATTGTCGCTTTTGGCAAGCTGCATCTCAGGCTAAAGCAACATGCAGCAGCCTCAGCGAAAGACCGACCTACAGCTCAGCTCAGATCATGGAAAGAACCCAGCTTGTAACCAACCGGTATAGGTCAAGGATCCGATGCCCGGACGGGGAACCTAGAAACGGCGCGGCGTTCAAGGAATCCATTCATCGGGGACGGAGAGACGTCCGTCCACCCACCGCCAGACCGAACAAGCCAGCTGCGGCTATGCAAGGTGCAGAACCAGAGGCCCGGGGATCCGCAACCGTCTCCATGTCCGTCTATCTGTCTGTCTTGTCGGCAGGCATGGGCATTGGTACACCTCACAGCAAGACATCTAGAAAGACAAGGGTCCACGCCTGGCAGAAATGCGATTGACTAGCACCCCCGGCACGCGGCGGGCGTTCTGACACGGGCGATTGGCTACGGAGAAAGACGCCATGAGGGGCGACGGTTCCCTTCAGAGTTGGACCCAGTTTCCCGTTTTGGGAGATTCTTGCGAATCGTCTATCAGAACTTGCTACGGCCCATGAGAGAGATTGAAGGGCGCTCTCAAGTAGTGTGTGTGTGTGTGTGTGTGTGCGTGTGTGTATGTGCGTGTACGAGTCCAATGGCCAGATCGGGGACGTGCCCGCGCACCGCGTCGATTGCAACCAGACCTCGGTGCGCTTGCCACGGGCACAGGCGATCTTTCGGTGGGCGAGATTTGATTTGGGACTTGGTGTCGGCTGTTAGGGATCTGGCGGCATCTTGGGACCATTGACGTCTACTATGTACCTCTGCCAACATGAGATATCACAGTCGTCTTATTTCTCCCGCCGCCCCCCTTCCCATGGCCTGTCATGGACATGGGAAGAATGGGTGGTCATCATGGGTGTGTCCAAGACACCTGAGGCTGATGATTACATGGACTTGAACGGGAATGTCTCTTTTCTCAACGCCATCACCGTCTGTCTCGCATCTTTCTCTCTCATACAGACAGACAGAGACGCCTCGCTCGCACTATCACACGACTCTTTTCCCTGTACTTGATGTCGTTTTACACACCATGTCTCTGCCTTTGTCTCTCGATTCGTCCAGACCAGACCCCATTAACCTTTCCTCGGTCTCATGTCCTCCTCCTCGCATCGCATCGCATCGCATCGCAGCAGCTGAGTCTCCTCCGTCATCTCCCCACCCAGGTCTAGGACCCTGGCTTCTTCATCTGCACTCTGTGGCTTCGTCTTAGTCTCTCTCCACAGACAACTCATCCTTGCCTACCCGATCTTGGTCCCCTTGGGCGGCTGCGTCATCTCCACAAGGCTCGAGGCTTCGTCTCTGTCTGTTCGTTAGGTTACCCCAAGACGGACCGACGTGGGTGTGCTCGAGAGAGTCAGAGCTCCCTCGTCCCTTCATCTACCTGGCTTGGTCCATGTCTGTTCCATGAGATGTCAATGCTCCCTCACTCTCTTCTCTCGTTTCAGTCCCCTGCCCCCCATCTCATCTCATCCCACGCCCCCAGCTACTCGCAACCTGCTTGACGGGCAGGGCATGCATACATACCCGTCCTTGTTCCTATCCTGGGCTGGACATGTACATAACCCTCCCTGTCAGATAGCACTCCACTCCACTCGTCCCGACTTTGGCTTGCCCGTCCATCCTGGCAACCAACCCTGCTATAGTTCCGTCGCCTCGGAACTGCATTGATAGTACGGCCCTCCACTTGTTGGAGAGCCACGCCGCTTTTCATCCCGCATCGAGCTTGACCGTCTTCCATCCCTCGTTACTTTGACCCCAAGAAGTCTAGTCTCGTCCATGAGGGAGAGAGTTTACACTGGGCCTACCCACCACCAGTCGACTTATACATACACTGGGCCCCTCCTCTTCCTCCTTGCCCACAACTATTTCGTTGCTTCTTTATTTGACTTGTCTTTTTTTAATGAACCATGCCCTCTTCAACCGAACTCATGCTCTCAACGCCCTCCTTTACCCTCTCCTACCTCAATCCTCCAACCAGTGCTCGCTTCTCCTGTTCCTTCAGCACTCCTCGACGTATGGCCGCTCCATCCAAGGCAGCTCCTTCTCTACACTCCTCCTTCAACCGCCTCAGCTCGGAGCTCCTGGTTCTCATCTTCGAACAGGTATAGACTCTCACAGACCCCTGCTTCCATGTGTGAGCCCCTCACTAATAGCTCCGTCTAGCTTCGGGATATCGATGCGCGGTCCGTCTTGTCTGTGCGTCTAATCTCAAAGAGGTTCGATGCCATAGCCACACCTACGGCCTACCGCTTCCTGACTTTGAACGAGCATCTCGTCGCTCCAGACGCTGAGCAACGATACCCCAATGTCTTTGATCACATTTGTCTTCACACAAATCATGTCGTCGTTCCAAGCAACCTGGACCCCGATGGCATCTCAAGGGTGTTATCACGCATCAGGAGGTTGAGCTCCATTCGGTACTGACATCGTCCCTGCAACTTCACTTTCCCGCTGACGAGTTCACCGGTAGCTGGCAGTACATCGACGGCGATATCCACGCCGCTGGCATGTGGCTACCTTCTGATCTTCTCAGCTCGAATGACGCCAAGTTCAGGGGCACCAAACTCCACGTTGAGAACTTGCCCATGCGAAACTTTGACAGCAACCTGGGAGATGTCTACACGAAAGCCATTCCCGCAAAGCATTTAACAACTTTGAGGCTGGCGAACCCGACTCCAGCATTGTCTACTCGACTTAGCTCATTGAAGAGTCTGCTTGTCCAGGCTTCACAACTTAGGACATTCCACTATGAGGACCGCGGGCAAGGCACATGCTTCAACTTTCTTCCTAGAGATTGCATGCCTGCTTTTACCAGCCTGCGTCTACGATCATACGACTGGAGCCACACAGCAGAGGATGTTCGGAAACACTGGGATTTTTCCCGGATAGAGTCCCTCGAACTGGTCTCTGTGCCCGTCTTTCACTTTTTGAGATCCGTGTCTTTCAAGGACTTTACCAGACTCCACACGCTGCAGGTGGAAGATTACAGCGCCCATCTACCAAACAAGAGAGAAGATGCCACAGCTGGACTTTATCTTCTCATCAAGAACCACATTAGGGCGCTCGAGGTTTTGGACATTACCTGCCACACGAAGCTCTTTCCATTGGATGCTATTATGAAGCATCAGCACTCACTACGAGTGTTGCGATTCAGGGATCACACTGGATTCTCCGAGGATGACGAAAGATGCCCAACTTTGCTACCAAACGACTTGGCCATGCTTTCGCAACGACTGAGATCTGTTCACACTCTTGAACTCGACATGGACGTAAGAATGTGCAATGCGACCGCGTTCTTACGGGCAGTTTGTGCTTTCCCGGAACTCCACACCCTAACCATTCACGTCCAAACGGTCGTTCAGCCTTTTGAAGATATCGCTCCCGGGACCGACTACGACTACGAAGCAGCGATGGAAACTTTCCGATTTCTCATTCAAGGCAAACATGCGATGAATTCTACAGTCTCATGGAAGCAGATTACCATCAACGTCGGGGGCTGGAGACGCGTCATGGTCCGGAGACTTAGCAGCGCATGGCGAAGACAGAACGAGATGGGCATCTACGCCGAAAGGTGTTTCGTCCTCGAGAACGATGCTTGGACCGGGAATGTATCAGTACGGGAGGAGATGTGCGTGGAGAATACGAGTCGCGGGGGAAGTCCAATTCCATGATGGTTTCAGATGGGCCCGAGTTCCTCAATGCATTGACACTCCCCGACGATGGCAGTAACGAGAGAGTAGCGTCGAAGAAAAACGGCATAAAGACAGCCTCACGATGATCCATTGCACGTCACGAGTCGTGACGAGTCGTGTCACGAGCTTGGACCTCTGTCGGGCTAGCAGCATGATGCTTGGTGTTGAGTAGACATGAGGCTGACGACGGTCGCAAGCACCGAACCTGTCAATGAGCATGGACAAGGTCAGGTTCATGGTTTTCTAGAATTTAATCAAACACACGAGATGATCAATGTATACGTAACGGATAGAATGGATATGAGATAGATGATTTATGATCAACATGTACTGGAAGTCTGAACAGTCCACGCCTGTCAAGTGTACTCATGGCGGCCAATGGTCATGGCAGTTCCACATCGGTCAACCAGACCCTGAGCGCCCTGTCATCTGGGCGGTAGTGATGAAGCGATATAAGAACAATAACAGTCCCGTGCCTGTGCCGTGATCAAGGCCAAGATCCAAGATCTAGAAAAGGTCACTGGCTCCCGTGCTATCCGACAAGAAGTGCCTTGACGTTCATTTTAAGCGCTTTCTACTCCATACACCCCAGAATATTTTGAAGTAATCCTAGCCTGTGCATTGGTCATTCTCTAGATCGATATTCATATCCGAGGCCAATGTTGCCCTGTATCACTTGGGGGGGTGGATGTTGGGGCATACCGCAGAAGCTCTCGATCCAAGGTATGAATGCAGGAGTTGAAGCAATTCTTCCACAGTTTCAAGCTCCCACCAGCGGCCATGAAAATTCGCTCGACAATGGCATTTTTGAATACCCCACTATTAGGTCCGAGAAATAAAGCCGATCGGTAGAATAGGCGACTTTTCAACTATGACAGCCCTCAAATCTAGATGGATCACTTCCCCAGTGCTGAAAGTAATTGACGGGCTCGTATTCGCATTCGGGCAAAGGGACAAAAAAAATATTTTAGAAGAGACTTGATGACTTCTCCTCTCTTTAGAGCTTTCTCTCTTATTTTAGGATAAATATTATAAAAAAGGTGTGAAGAGATGTTGATGACTATTTGTCAAGGGTAGCTGGACAGCTTTCGGTCACAGTTCTTTCCCTCAACCATGGCTATGAAGCTATCAACCTAAACTTGCTGTCAAAAGACCATCGGCCTTTTAATACCTAGGTAGGTTTTGCCCCGCGAGGCTCCATCGACCAGCTTCCCTTCCCTAAGAAAGGTCCTGTGGGCAATCATTTCCTCACAACCACGCACCCCATCATCTATCTATCTATACGTTGAGTCCACAGCCAACAAAGACCCAGACCTGACATCTCTGCTCGATTCGATTTCTCCCAGCATGCCACGATCCGCGCAGGACGGTTTAGGGTGGCAGCAGACACCGTTGTATTTGGTGCCAGTATGGACGCGAGACCCTTCAACCAGTGCGATTGAGAGCGTAGCCCGCAGGCAGCTCAAGACACCCTCCGAAGATGCCTGCACCGTCACCTTTCACGCAGCAGGCCTCTTCAATAAGGTCTATCTGGTTCACACAATCGGACGCTCCTTCATCATGCGTGTCACCTTGCCCGTCTATCCTCGCCATAAAACACGCTCCGAGGTCGTCACCTTGAGGTGGGTGCACCAGAACACCAGCGTCCCGGTCCCCGAGGTCTTTGCTTTTGACGACAGCAATGACAATGAGATGGGCTTCGAATGGATCTTGATGGAGTACATGCATGGCACATCGGCGCGGAAGCGATGGCGCACCATGTCGATGGAGCAGAAGGTGGCGCTTACGAAGCGATTTGCATTATTCCAGTTCCAGTTATCAGGTCTCGAGAAGCAAGAGCCCGCATTCAAAAGGATAGGGACATTGGATTCCCCCGAGATAGACCTCCAAGTCGAGTCTCAGGCGCCACAAACCGCGGCCGAGCCTCAGCGCCTGGTGTCCCACGAGTTCTTCATGGGCGATCATCTTGAATACGACATTCCAAGGGGACCATTTCGCTCGAGCCATGACTGGCTAAGCGCCGTATTGACCATCATCATACGGCATCAAACCTTGGTTCTGGAGAAGTCTGAGGATGAAGACGACATTGAAGAAGCCGAGGACATCCTGCCGGTAGCACAAAGTCTCCTAGCTCTTCTTCCCAAGATTTTCTCCCCGGGCTTGAACAGCTTGGAGCCGTCAGCTCTCCATCACCATGACCTCAATCTCAACAACATTCTGGTCAACGAACAAGGCCAAGTCACAGCTGTGCTCGATTGGGAATGCGTCTCGGCACTACCACTCTGGATGCTGACTGGAGTGCCCAAGTTCCTTGATAGTCAACCTCGGGAAGACGAGCCACAGCGGAATTCATATGCGGACGAGACACCGGAGGAGAAGGCTGCCGCAGAAGCGGATAAGTGCAACGACTCAAACTACCTGGACAACGAGGGCAAGAACGAACTGTACTGGATTCACAAGATGGAGTATGAGACGACGCAGCTACGGAAGATCTACAAAGCCACATTGAAGGAACTGTGTCCGGAATGGGCTGAGGAAAAGCCGCTGCAGAACGACTTCTACGAAGCAGTTTCGCAATGCGATGGTTTGTGGTTCAGCAAGGCACGCAGATGGGCGGAACATGTGGAGAAGGGCGAGTCTGTACGATTCAAGGACGTCTAGGCGTGTCGAATCGTACTGTCATATATTATTGTTCTTGTCAAATCTGGCCGCCTTCCGGGTGGTCGTATGACTTCACTCTTAGTCTGATGAGGTCGGCATTTGTAGCTGAGGAGTACAGCAAACTACCTAGCAACCTCCCTGGTTGGAACCACTGTGGTCACTGCCTCTACAAAGGCTCACCGTTTGTCTTCTTTCTTATGTGTCTAGACGAGACCAACTACCTAGTCGTCTCCCTCCAGAGCGTCCAGCGAGGTCTTCAAACGCCTTGCATGCTGCTGGGCTTCTAGCTTCAATGCGGACGGACGGCTGCGGCTACGAGACACCAAAAGGAAGGCAACAAGTCAAACATGCCAGACAGACGGTTCAACTTCAACTTCAATCAGAGCGCAGCGTGTATGTCAAATAGTTGCTCACATTTGTTACCGAGGCCGTTTTGTCACAGACACAACGAGTGTGATCCCTTATGATCGATGCATACCTGCATCTCTTGACTCGAATCAGCCGTTACCTTCTGGCTCTTGAAGCGATCCATACACCCTCCGATATACTTCACGTCGTCTGAATGATGGGGGAAAAGTAGACAGGACTAAGCTCAACTTTGAGCTGGAGAGGATACCTCCTTTCACCTCTGACATCTTCACCTCCTCACCTTTGTCATTTTGTCCTGACCTCCATCATCATCTCCTCCATTTCCACTTTCACTATCCTATGTTGCTAGCTATAGCTATCCTAATATGCCGACATGTCGACTCCTATTTATCCTCCTCCTGATGTTATCTGCCATGCTCGCTTAGCTCCGTATCCATGCCTTGACCCAAAGAACCAACTACCTAGTAACCATCAAGCAATGACTAGAAGTAGAGAAAATCAAGAAGAAGAAAAACCTAAAGCCCATCCAGGTCTCCAAAATCCCAAGCCATGCCAGTTTCACTAACTAATGCAGACAAGATTATCCCAGTACTGTGTTCCGTGACCGATGTTGCCTCCCCCCCCCCCCAACTGACAGTGCCCATCATTGTCAAGCCCGCACACCCAGCCCTCCCATCTTCAACCTCTGCCTGAAAGCTCCGATCTCGCTATCCAAGCACACACACACCGTATCGCCAGTGGCCAAAGCCAACCTATGAAGCCCAAAAGATGAAATCCTCACATCTCCCAACCAACCATCACTCAAAGTTCACATCCACCGCCGCATACTCCCCCAGTCTCAGATGCTGGCACTCCAAATCATACAGCTCCCCCTCCCGAACCTTGTTAGCCACGATATCAATCCTCGCCGGGTTATCCTCCATAAACTGCCGCACGAGATCAAGCGGAACCTGCGAATCGTCGCAGAACCGAAACCCAAAGTAAAAGATGATCTCGAGATCCATCTTCTCCAGAGCCTCGGCCACGAGTAGCCCGCCTTTCTTGTGTATGTCCGCCCACTCGTCGGCGAGGCGGGTGTCGCCGGTTTGAGCTTGCTCTCGCAGTCGAAGAATGGTGACGAATTTGTCGAGCTCTTCGACGTGATATTCATAGAATTGGCGTGAGGCGAGGAGCTCTGGGGAGTTGCTGACGAGCCACAGGGGAGGATTGAAAAGCTGCAGGGGAACAACACGGCTCCATTCCCAGCCCAGGACGGCAACGATACGCATGTCATCATCGACAATGATGTTGCGGTCAACGAGGTCACCGTGGGCGAGCACAAAGGGCTCGTGGTCTAGACTCTCGTCGAACCAGTCGTGGCGCACGAAGCGGTCGAACTGGTACAGGTAGTACAGGGTCTGCTCGGCGTCGTCCTGGTCTTGGGTCACGGCAGGGCTGTTGTAAAAGACGTTCCACGCCATGGCCAGGAGTATCGACACGTATTCCATGGCTGTGCGTACAGGACCTCGAGGGCCGCGGACCTCTCGTACGCGAGAGGGTTGTAGGCCTGCCAGCTGCTGCAGGTTGTATTCAACCGAGACAGGACCTTGAACAACGTCGACTTCATCTTCTTCAGTCAAGGCGAGGACTCCAATCTCTGAAAACGTGAGGTTTCGCAGCTGCAGGTAGATATCTGCTAGACCTTGGTATAGAGTCATCCGCTTCTCGATCGAAAGGCCCTGAATTCTCACATCCGAGAGCGGCGTGCCCTCGACGTACTCGAGGATGACAAAGGAGGGAATCTCAGCGTCGTCTTCTTCATCGATATTCGGTGCAATGACTCTCGGGATCGGTATGGTGGTCTGCGACACCAAGCTGCCAAAACACCCAACCGTTAAAACCATGGTCTCAAAAGGGGGGACAACTCGATTTGGGAGCTCAACTGCATCGTCACCACTTCTCTCTCGACTAGCTGCTGGGCATCAAAGGCCAGGCATGGTGATATCGGTACGCGCACGACCCACGAGTCGTTGTTGGGGAAGCGCACGAAGTAGGACATGATGAAGCGCCCGCACTTGGGCGGCTGGAAGAAGTCGCACTCATCGCCGTTGTGGTACGAGCTCGCGAGTCGGCGGATCGAAGACTCGTCAATCGTCTCGATGAAGCTGTCGCGCTCCCTCTGGAGGCGGTCTTGGGCTATGAGGTCGACCATTTGGAGAAAAGCGATGTAGGAGACAAGATGGGTTGATCGAGGACCATCTTCAGCTTCAGCTTCAGCTCCCGGGCGCATGCAGAGTCGGAATCGAGTTTGCCCGCAAAACCGTGATTGGCTTATCAAGAGCCCGTGAATACGAGGTTTGCTGCTTAGCAAAGCTCGACTTGATCTTGTGTTACCAGACAGTGTCCTTGAACGAAGGTCTTGATGTGAACATGATACCTCAACTGATCAGCATCAAGATATCCAAGGACGGGACTTGTCTGACGACCATGGTCATATTCGCTGGAGAATGACCAGGTGAAGCAGATGATCCATGTGTTGCATAGATAACATCTCAATGAGCAGAGTTGATGACTCCAAGTTGGATAATCACTTGGTCACACAAGAAGCCATCAGCTCTCCCAACAGACTCAGAGACAGAGTCAAGCCTCTCCCCTCCCCCTTGACCCCTAGACCGATTAACTCCTGGCTCCATCTGCTCGCGTAGCTCGTCCGTACTAAGGCCAAACCCCTGTCGCCTGTTGGTCCATCCCTTCCCACCCGCGCGGCCCTTCCCGTCCCTCTCTCCCGCAAATGCTCCTCCTTTCCAACCCTCACGATGCATCACGGCCGACAGGCTCAGCCTCGACCCTCGCCAACGGCCAGGCTCCAAAACAACTCGCAAATCCTACATCTTTTGGCCCGGGAACGATCTCGTCGTCCCTATCCAGATCCTGACCCCTCACACAGTGTGGAGCGTCTCCCTACCCGGACCCCCGGCCCGGCCCAACCGCTGCCCTGCCCGCATTAGCCTCTTTGAGGCGACGAGGAATGGCTCAAGCGAGACGTGCCAAAGTGGGAACCTGGGGAGCGCAATGAGACAAGGGCGACAAGTTGACGCTGTAACGAGCTCGACCGCCCAGATATCACCAGCACAATCGATGGGTGGGTGTTGCGAGTTGCGGGGGGTAGCAAGGTAGGTTCGGGGCCTCACTGTGAGTTTGGCCGGTGCCAGAGGGACAAATAGTGGACCAGAAGAATCAAACAAAGGAATAGTAGTAGACGGTAGATCTGAAAGCGATGTGACCGATAGAGAGAGCGATACCCGTCCAAAGAAGCTGTTGACAAGCAACCACATCGACGGGCAGTTGTAGCATAGCTCCATTGACCATATTGTGCCTCGGGATCCCCCCAGCAACACACCAGACCACGTGGGCATGCTCTAGAGCCTCTCGATCGCTCATTCTCTTTGCACCTTGCAACAGCAAAGACGACAGAACAGGATGCTCGCCCCCAGAGCCCATTCAAACCGCCTAGCAGCGATCATGTCGGTGTCTCCAAACAGCTTCAACCAGCTCCAGCTTCAACTATGAAGCAGCACCGGAAGTTGATTGCTCAACCGTTAATGTGGATCCCATACAGGCCAGCAACAACTGGCCAACTTCCAGCTATGCCATATATGAGCGACAACAACCAGTCTTGAACCGACACAACACTTGTTGTTTCTGAATGTTGCTCGATGATAGAGAGCAGCTCAATGGTATTAGCACTTGCACCATGACCTGCTGGACTTGTCCGCAACTCGAGTTGTTCGACAGCCTGTCACTAGACAGGCCAAGCATCCGGTTGGCTTAGATAGTCGCATGCAATGACTGTCCAAGCCAAAATCCAACGACGCCAAAGGAGGCATACAACCCGACAGCCAGCGGTTAAGAACTCTTCAGCCTCCCACTCTCCCCTTTTCTTCATGCCCCTGCTCTTGCATAGCAAATCTGCTAATCTGCTATTCTTTTAGGCTTTATACGCATCGTTCGTTCCGGGATCGCCCCCGTCCGTTCGAAGTCTTGGATCGAAGTATATCAGTTCGGTGGCGCAACGGGGCACTCGAGTGATGGTTCTTGACAGGTATTCGCGAAAGTATCAGCCAACTTGGTCATGTTTCTCTCAACGGGGCCAACTGGCGCTCTGAACACACTCGGTAGGAGCTTCGAAGATCGAACACCGTTTCTACACATACGAATCCCCCCTGTTAGCATCAGAATCATGACCAGAGGACAAAGCAAAAGGCAAGCAAAGCCACAACTCGCCGATACTTCAACGAGCCCAATCATCAAACTGCCGATGATGTCGTCGACTCCCCCGTCCCTGGCGGAAAAAGGGTGCACAACGGCCGACTCGGAACGTCCCGGCCACGCTTCCAACGACAACTTCCGTCTTTGAAGCCAGAGTTTCCCGGAGGTTGTTGTGCCACGTACGAACTTTCGCAAACGAGTACAAGAGGAACGCCGTAGGATTGCCAGAGCAGCTGAGGACAATACTTCCCCTCTCCGAGTCCGTCAAATGATCAGCCCTAGAAGGCCAAGAAGCAGCAGCAACAAAAGGTAAAATAGCCAGTGGCGTCAAAGTCCACATCCTTTGACAGATCTTCTTTGTCTTCTCTTGCCTCGTGTGATCCACGAGATTGGGCTTCGGGATGGCAGACGGCTTTTTCTCCTCATTCTGCCGGAAGTAGAAAGGGGGGTCGAGAACGAAAAGACGGTGATGCCGAAGAGGGGCGGGGAGTTTGATCAACGACGCGTCTTTCTCTTTGGATGGATGAAAGGTTCAAGGTTTGACGAGAGAATGGGAGTTGCCAGTAATCAACTTTACCCGTGGTGTTGGTTCCTTCCTTCCTCTAGATCAGAGTAAGAAGTAGCCCGTTATCCCGTGACGTCCCGTCCCCCGGAAGCGGGAAGGTTCCAACATTCGCACCTTCCATCCTTCCTCTCCCATCAACATCATCAACATCATCATAACCTCTTCCCAGTCTTTATTTCCTTCTCCGGAAAGAAACTCGCCCCCCGTCTCGATCCCGTGTCTTCGGTCTCCCCGAGAAACGAAAGCGAAGCCATCGCCAAAAACAAAAACAAAAATAACAAACCTTCAAACCTCGCTTAAAGGATCTCTCTCTCTATTCGATCGACGTCACCTTGCATTCCAGCGCCTCGAAAAAGCCGTTTGCGGTCTCGACACGGGTAGATCCACAAGCACGGCATGTCCGTTCCCTGTCCAGCTGAACGACAATAGAGAGAATAGCAACGAAGAAGAAGCAAGCAAGACAAGATGGCGCGGGTCAATAGGCGTTAGTCTTTTGCTTCTTCCTCTAATAAACCCACGCCCTGGTCTAGATCTGATCAAAGGGAGAGAGAGGGAGAGAGCTGAGCTGAAGGCTTTGATGCCGTCCCGAGCATCTGGCCCTCAGATCGAGAGGGGGTAGAGATAGATTTGCACTTCGATTTCCGGGCATGTGGGAAAGGCCCGCGCAAAGCCCGCGCCTCTCCGATGAGGTTAATCGATTCAGTATCGAGATCTACATTCCAGGGATTTTCGATTTAGAGGCTTCTCGGCGCGCAGGGAAGGGGGGCGTCGCGATTTGATGATGGGTAGGTGTGGTGTTTGAGGGGAAAACACCAAGAGTAAATTCACGATAGTAAACTACCAAAACCACCCCCCTTTTTTCCAAGTCATCCTAATATCATCTCCATACCTTACCCAGCTACTATACACTACCACGATGACATCTACCGTAGCATGCCATATCCCTTCCGCATTCCAACAGCTGGTTTCAGGCACCAGCCCAAATCTCTCGAGTTCCAAAAGCCTCGCCTCACTTTCAATGTCTAAGACAAAAATTGTCTCTCCCTCCCTTCATGTCAAAATGTTTCGGAAGGCGCTCCCGCTCCCGTCGGGACGATGCCTAGTTCCTGATTCACATTCTGTCTATCTCTCTCCCTTTTGTTTCTTGTCATCAATTGAACATTCGTAGATCAGAGACAGAGAAACACGCCCCCCTTTTCCGGTCGTGATTTTTGTTTTCTCAACACGGCTCGCCTAAACGAGAAACAAAATCTCGGCACAAATTCTGCCGTTCATTTTTCTTTCAAAGTCTGTCTCTAATTCACAAGTCGGACCTTTTTGGAGAACACATTGCAAGCCTTTCTCGTGCCGCCTTGGTCGTCTGAATGAATGCCTGCTCATCAAATGCCTCGCCTACTTTGATTATCAACATTTGGATGACACACGGGAACGGAAATGCCATCGGGCTGTGCTATACCCCAGGAACTCTACTCTAGAGCATAGTTTCACTTCTACCGTTCCCGGCAGCCTCAACTCTATCGTCCTCCGCGTGGGAGGAAAATAACTTCATCGCCGACTCTATCCCCCCTTTTCGCTTCAAGATCAATTCACTCAACAAACAATCGAAACTAATTCATCCTCCGACCCCCCCTTTTTTTTTCTCGCTCATATCGTGTCCGCACCGCATGTGATACTGTGGTGAAAGATTAACATGTCAGATTACAAGGCTCTCGCCGAGTCAATGCTGCCCAACAGCCAGTTCGAGTCATGCAACAACACCTCCAGGCTGTCAGCGCTGCCTTGCCGTTGATGCCGCTGCTTCTTCTCTCCAGCCAGCCTCGCCTGGTGTATCTGCATCAATTGGAACTAAAAAGGCAAACATTGCCAATATGGCCTGAGTTGAACAATCACATCCATCGTGACCAACCACCTTGTCCTTGTCGTCGTCGTCGCCCAATGTTGATTGAAGCATCACTTACATGGACCAACTCAAAACTTGTCACCACCCCCTTCATGTCTGCCCAACCAACAGAGTTACACGCAGCAAGTGCAGCACAGTACAATCCATCACGGGCCATTCCCTTCTTCATCTCGTCTCTTGTCAAACCAGTCTTTTCCCCTCTCCAATAGCGCCCGTCTCATCCGCCAAGCTCAGGCGAGAGAGGGAGAAAAAAACAAATTACCGCCTCTCTCTCTCTCTCTCACTACCACACACACCCCCTCCTCCCGCCGCTGCCGTTTGTTCTGCCTGGCTCTCACTCGCATCGCATGTTGCCTCCCTCGCTAAAAGGGAAAAAGAGGCTCCTCCCCCTCATCGCGGCGCCGGCCGCCAGATCAGGCCCGGCCCCCCCTCCCTCCTCCTTGTTTCGCGTGTCCTCCCTTCTTGTTAATACCGGACTCTTTCTGAAAGCAACGGCGGCGTATGACTAAACCCTTGCCCTGCCCTAAGCTGCACGCCAGAGACACCGCCGTTGGGAAACGGGTCCCTGGGATTGTGATGCATCACAAGCAAGGGGGGGCCGAAGGAGGAGAAAGGAGACGGGAGTAGCTGCCAGAATGGGGATCGAGGAGAACAAGAAAAACACGGCCGTAAGAGGGTCTCTGGTTGATTCTCCTTCTTCGTAGACAGTGACTTTGATTCATCTTGGTCAGGTTGCTAAGCTCGGGCTTCAGGCTTACACCCGCTCGGGTCAATGCACACCTACCTACTACTTGACTAGATGTGGTGTTGTAGCGGCAATCTACGGCTACGGCTCGTACCTGAGGCGAGGGCCCCGTCTCTTGTTAATTACCTTTCAGTGCCTAAGTTACAGTACATGCCTACCATGCTGCACTTCAGGTAAAGCAAGACATCCCTCCCCCCTTCTTCTCAGCACGTTTTTCCCGTTTAGTTGCGGTAAAGTCGTCGAATGACTCTCGCAGCCCTGTCAATAACCCTCGAGTTGATTAAACCGCAAGCCCAACCGTGCCCTGTTCATCCTTTGGCACCCCCAATGGGTACCAACAAGAAACAAATCAAGTCAAGTCAAGTAACATTGACAACAACCTTGTCCAAAATCTTCAGCTCAGACCAACAACAACAACACACATCCAGCCCGGCCCAGCCTCCCATCGCCCCCCAAGACATTGTCTCGCTTGAACACATCGACTCCAGGTCATGTGCCTTTCCCGTCCTGCGCTGTCCCCTGTTGCCTCCCCCCTCCCTCTTCTTGGACGCAAACGAGTCCAACACTTCACAACTCACACGCCCCCTTGAGCACCAACATTCCATTCTTTGCATCAATACAGTGTTCAACTGACAGGGGCGGGCGCCGGAGTGCACGCGGCGCGAGGGCCACAAAAAAAAAAAGACGTTTTGCAAGTGGAATTCCATCCAAGGAAAAAAGCTCCAGGGGGGAGAGTGTATGCAGTAGGCTTCAACCTAATCGTCCGCCTCAACCTGGTGTTGACATGGGGCGCTTGACAATGCCCGCCATGGCTTGTATTGACACCCGAGTAGTTAATAAGAGTCTCTTTCAGCCAGCCATCAGCTATTGTCTCCTCCCCGTAGTACTAGTTACTCGGTAGTATATTGCCTCCTCCATCTCATCTCATCGAACTAAGGCAGCTAGTAGTCGTTAACCTAGGCTCTCTCCTCCCGCCTTTTCATCCCGTCCTCTCCATCCGTACCGTACTGCTACTATGTGCTGCCTAGTTGGCACCACGGACGGACGGCCAGCCATGTGGATTCTTTCCTTCATCTTCCCTTGCCGACTTTCTTCCTCCCTGCCACTGCCACGCCCCCTCCCGAGCCGCCCGCCCCATCTTGAATGTCGCCGTCCAGATGCTTCTCGACGTCTTGTTGGCCTGAACCGGACTGATACATACGTGCTAGCTGGGTCAAGGTCAACCAGCGCATGCGTGACAAGCAGCAACAATAGACGCCCTTCCCGCTTCCATTACCACCTCGCGCCCTACCTGTCTCTCTTTCTTCCAGTTGTGTCCCCTGCCCTGCCTTGCTCTGCCCATCACCATACCTCAACATACTCTCAATTGCTCGTACTGTACTCTCTTGTACCATCCCTACCCCTGCAAATCTCACCACGGTATCTGCCGCGCAGCCGCCGGGAGTCTTCGGGTGACACATGACGACCTTGCGTGGACCCTCACCCCCTACTGAGAGGCATGCCCTGCCCTGCCCTGGGCCTGCCCTGGTCCCTGGCCCTCTTTTTCCATCCTGGCCAGCCTGGCGTGCGTAGCGTAGCTTGCCCCCTCTCTCTCTGTTCGTTCCCCTCTTCTTTCATGGCCCTTGTCCAACCCTGGTATCGTCCGTCCTCATGGCCACCGACACCCCTGCTCTCTACCTCTCAGTTGCGCCCCTCCCCTCCCTCTTCTGCCCCCTCCCTTTGCTGTGCTTCTTTCTGGTCCGTTGGTTGTGCTTCCCAACCTCGAGCCATTCATTGGATACCATTCGTCCGACTCTCTCCATCTACTCCGGCCAGTTGACGGCCAGAGATCGAGCCATTCACTGCTAAATGGAAAAAGAAAAGAAAAAAGCAATAATACCAAACCAAGAGAAAATCAAATCAAAACAATAAGAAAACAAGATAGACACCATTGATCGTGCATGCAGCCAATCACACCCTTGATATCAACTACTCTCACACCCTCCACCTCCACCTTGACAACCTACTCCCAACGAAACCACGTACCTTGCTCCAGCTTCACCTGCTTCTCACGATAGCTTCAAATTCTAGTCGACACATGTAGCAATGCTGTTTTTTTCTGCTGATCAAGATCTCGATTACAATAGACAAAAATTCGACTCGAATAACACAGCACAAAACTTCAACAAAGCCACCCGTCCCCTCGCTTCCGCTGCCTTTTCCCTTTTTTCCTTTCCCATCCATTTCCTTGTCGTAACATAGCTTCCATAGCTGTTTCTTCCAGTCGCCGCTGCTCCAGTGCCTGACCGTCCCATGAGCTGCTTTTCTGTTTCGCTTGCGCGACTCCCCAGACCTCATAGTCAAGAAACACAACCATCCAAGCCTCCGTAAAAACACAAAACTGAGCCCCATCATCGCCCCCGAGAGCAACAAGAGAAGCCGGAAAATCAAGTAGGTGCAACGTACAAAGGGCATTCCGAGGGCATCAAAACAAAAAACAGAACCGTATGGTGCCGTGAGGCTATCCGTCTTTCCTGGAAACACAAAGTGACCGACCGATTACAACATTGCAGTAGCTTCGCAGCCGCTGCTTTTTCGGACAAAAAACCTTCAACCCCCCAAAAAGAAACGAAGAAAACAAACTCGATAGCAAAGCAAGCAAACAAGTAAGCAACTGAGAAAATCGTCAAAATCAAGCTCAAGTCAAGTCAACCCGTACGTGCAACCTGGGAACTATTCAAGGAAAGGGGATTGTTTGTTGCCAAACTCGCGTCTTTCTCTAGGCCATGACCTCTTGTCCTGTATCGTCCTCAAGTTTCCCGTTCAGTTTTTTCGTCTTATCTTTTTTGGTCACGCTCCTGTCGCTTCCCTTCCAGTGAGAACATGAGCGTGCTTTGGAATTGAAAAGGGTATAAAATGCAAAACATTCGTCATCAGCTTGTCGGCAGCCATCCAGCAGTAACCGAGGGCCTCGTCGCTAGGCGTCGTCAGGCGGTTCGATCCTCCCTGTTGACCTGTCCGGCAGCGTCAACCTATTCTTGGCCATGTCGTCAACGGCTGGCATCACGTCGTCCCCCCGGCTGTCCTGGCAAAGGTCGATTCAATCGCTCGATCATAGTCTTGTCGATATCGTTCTGCTCCACCAAGTTGCTGAGACTCATAATCGACTGGTTTCCGCTCTGCTGCTGCTGCTGCTGCTGCTGCTGCTGCTGGCCTGTGTTGTTGTCCCTGTCTCGCAGGAGTCGACGCACCACTGGAGCCATTCTGGCCCGTGGGAGAGCGGCCGCCTGGTGCGGAAGCAGCGTATCCTCCGCTCGTCGCAGGCTGGGGTAGAGCGCCGCTTGTCGGGTTACGAGGGCTCTGTCTCGGGCCCCCGTATGGTGGGTATCCAATTCCACCAGGGCTGCTGTGATTCGAGAATTCAGCGGGAGACCTCCTTCGTGGATCCTCCTCCAATGCACTTCGTGGTGGAGGCAGTCGATAACCCTCCTCCTGCTCCTCCGAGGTCCTGCGGCGTCGTCGTCCGGCAACTTGGCTTCCATCGTCGGTTCTTGCGTCTCCGTAGGAAGAGAACGATTCTGTCGGCGATTGGACAGGTGCATAGTAGTTGGCCGGAGGGGGAGCATTCGGGTGCTGCTGGTAAGTTGGGGGAGGGGGTTGCTGAGGCGGAGGAGGTGGGACGGTGCCTGGTGCCAGGGGTTGACCATATGCTCCAAACAGCTGAGTACCAGGAGGAACACCTCCGGGGACTGCAGAGACTGGGATAAATGCTGTCGAGCTCGAGGAAGAGACTGGCTGGAAAATGCATTCTTGGTTCATTCTGGCACAGTTCTGACACTTGCCACCAGGGGCGCTCTGGTAGCCGCTGCATCGGATCTATAGACAGTCAGTCACACACGCACCGCTACATAAGTTTTTTACACCGACCTTTCTCTTGCGGCAATATCGGCACGCAATTGAGGTACGCTGGCGGGGCGCTGCTTGGGTCAATTGAGGAGCGTTGCCAGGCCCAACTTGAGGGTACTCGTAAACGCCGCCAGCGAGGTTACGGTAGTTCTGGTGACCATTGGGCGGTGGGGGACCAGGCGGCGGTTGTCGATAGTAGGAATGGGCGTAGTAAGGATCCTGAGGGTAAGGCTCTTGTCCATAGGCAGGACGGCGATCATCATAGTAGCCACCTCGCTGGTCCTGTGGGGGAGGAGGATAGGCCGATGAACGCGGGTCAGACTGCGGCTGCAGAGGTGGGAGATACGGCGGCTGCTGTTGCTGACCGGGCGGAGGCTGCTGCCCGCCGGGAGGCGGATAACCGTTGACAGCGTTGGGAGACGCATATCGCGGATCGCTAGGGTAGCCTCGGGCTGGTGCTGCAGGAGGGCCGTAGCTGCGCGGGTCGTGAATGGAGGGGAGAGTAACAGAAGCAGCCATGGTGGCCGGGTGAGCGTCGGGAGGGCGCTGGGTGGTTTCTGGGGGAGGAGGGTAGTGCGACTGAGGTGAGATTGGGACTCGTCTGGACGGCTTTGCTGATGATAGTCTTGCCGGTAGCTGTCGTCGGCCATGCTATGTTGAGGTGCAAGGGGCCGCTGATGGGCGAGTGAGGTTGACTGGGATTAAACCAGGTGCGTTGGATGGAGAGATGTGGATGGTCAGGCTGCGACAGAGCATTTGGCGGTGGACAAAACTCGAGGGGCAGTAGAGCAAAGCAGAGCAAAGCAGCGCAGCAATTGGCGTGGTCGACGCCCTTCTTGAAGTGTCGACGGGGTGGCCGAGGCTCACGAGTCAAGAATGAATGTCTCGGCGGGAGATGACAGCGGATTCCAGAAGTCTTGGGACCGCAATGCCTGAGGCTTGATTCCCGAGAGGCGGAGGGTGAGTTGTCTCTGACGCGGGCGGGAAGAGTGCGGCGGGACAGGCCGACAGTTATAGCGAGGGATGGAAAGAACCTCCGATCTGATCCACGCCGTCCGTGTGAGGAACCAGGAACCACCAACCGTAAATGGAGCCTGGGGTTTTTGGGGATTGTGGATTGAGGACCGGGACTGGGGGTGATGGAGGGGGGGGGACACTCTGGGCCCTTCCCTTCTGTCGGGCTTGGGGGTGCGGAAATAGTCAGCTGAGGAGAGAGAAATGCTCTCCTCTCCTTCACGAGCGAGGAGGTGAAGCGAGCCCAAGCGAAGGCGGGCTGTAGAGAGCGAGGTGTCTGTCCGTCTTGTCTGTCTGTCTGCGACGACGGTGACTACGACGACGCCCTACCTATGGATGCACAGTTAAAAACAAGACGCTGGCCCTCGGAGGCGAGTTGCAAAACAGAGGAGAAGCGGAAGAGGAGAGAAAGGATGAAGAAGAAGAGGGATGGATGTGTTGGAAGCAAAAGACATTGGAAGGCAAGGTAAGGCAAGGCAAGGTAAGGTAGGGTAGGAACTAACTATGCCTACGACCTGACCTGCCTACGTCTGGTCTGGCACTGGCACTGGCAGCGAGCGAAAGTGGAGAGAGGGCAAGGGATGGAGCAGAGAAGGGGGGGTGCGAGTCTAGCAGAGGCATGTGCGAAGAGCTGCAGAAGGATGGAAGTTTAGAGTGGGCAAGTGGCGGAGACGATGGCGGGAATGTAAATGGGACGGATGGGCCGGTGTCGTGCCGTTCCCAGGGAGCCGGCCCCAGCTAGCACCAAGAAACCCAGGCCTGCTAACTAGCACGCACCAGAACCCAGCACGTAGCGTAGCGTGCGCCGCCGCCAAAGGGGGGTAAGTCGATTCAAGTTGGGGCGAGGAAGAAGAAGGAAAAAAAAAAAAAAAAGACAGGCGGTTTGCTAGCAACCTAGCTGGGGAGCCGGGGGAGGAACTCCAGCGGCAGGAAACGAAGCACAGAGCAGGGACCAGGAACCGGCGACCAGGGCAACATCTCTGGCGTCAAAGTAGAAGGAAGGCAAAGAACGGGACGGGAGATGAAGCGACCGACTAGAAGCCAGCACGTACCAGGTAACAGTAGTAACAGCAGCAGTTGTGGCTCGATGTACTGTACGAGCCTGGATGAAGCCTCACTGGGAGTTTTAAGGCTCGAGGAATCAACTCGTTTTAGGCGGATTGGCAGCGATTGGCCTTGTAAATCCCCGTGAACCAGGTTGCTGATTCAAGGCAGACGGCGCGTTGAGCAAGATCACCAGTGTAGGGTGTCTAAGCAGGAAGCAAAGGGGGAGAAGGAAGCCTTCTCGTGGGTAGTCGGACGGTGTGCAAAGCTGTTAGCCCTTGTGGTCGAAAGGTGCTGGCTCCTTGTCGAGGACTACGTCAGAGGAGGTTTTATATCCGAAGGGTTCAAACGCCAGAGATGCGATCAGGTAGGCGAATGCGTGTGACTCCGCGAGATCTAGCGGGTGCGAATAGACTCTACTCAACAATCGTGTTAGACTTTGTTGCTGAAAGATGAAAAACTCGTTCAGTCAGCCAGAACTCATAGATGGCGGCGAGTCCCTTCCTCTGATGGTTGGTTTCGTATCGCCCCGTGCCTCTTGTCTCTCACTCGCAACTGCATAGACAATTGTCGTCTGTTGGCCCAGTGTCTCCTTTGCGCTCTGGCCCGGCCAACTATCGTGTGTTGTTGGCCGCCCGAAACGTGCCCTCTCTCTCCACCGCAACAAGGTGTTTCTCTGCCAGGTCGGGTTTGTTGGTGATAAGCTCGGTGAAGCCTCTCACTCAAGCCATACACCAAAACCTAAACTAACCCGGCTCGGAGACAACTGAAGGATGGTTTGAGTCAAGGTGAAAGTAGCAGCGCAGGCGCCGGCAGAGACCAAGGGACGACGCAAAGCTCGATCAACCTGAGACTCGAACAAGACAAAGACGACAAGCCAGAAAACTCGACAGCAAGGGCGCGGCAAGCCAAGGTTTAATTCCCGTGGCCGTACCCGTGTTGGCTCAGGCTCAGGTGCCATGAGTTTCGCTCGCCTCTCGCCGCTCGCCGCCCGCCGGCTCGGTCAGCAAGAGCCACGCCGCCAATTGCTGACAAGTCGATGTTTCCCGAAACAAGACAGACGCCAGGACCAAGCAAAGGGAGAATCGGAGGGAGGGGATGGATCAGAACAGCAACAACAAGAACAACAAAACACACATCACACACACAAAGACATACCTAAAATCGGCGGGCCAGAGATCGGAAGTGGTCTTGCGGACGGAAGAGGGTGGAGGAGACGGCGGGGAGGGAGGGAGATGAAGAGATAAAGGGAACGCAGCGCGGCAGAGGGGCGGAAGAAAAGGACCCAAAAGACGACAGAAAGCGAACGAGGAGGACGAGGAGGAGGGGCGTGTGAGTGCGACTGTTTGAATGGTTGTTGGTCGTGTTGGAGGGGTTTTCTGATTTTGGCGTGTTTGGTCTGTCCCAGCGGTATGGGAGAGTATGTCAAGGTCAGGCCAGGCCAGGGCCGGGGGTACTGTACAGTCCAGCAGCCTGGTGCAGGCGCAGGTGCAGGTGCACGGCAAAGCAGAGCAAAGCAAGCAAACGGCCGGGTGCCGGGTGCATATCAGGTGCCCAGCAGGTATGGATTCAGCCCTCTTCTCTGCAGCTGTGTGTGTTGCGCTGCGTCGTTGTTGGTGCGCACAAACGAACGAGCGATGAAATAGGATGGGTGGGTGGATGGAGAGATGGATGGATGCTTGCTCGGCTGTGGCAGAGCTAGCGGTACCTTACAGCAGTCGACCAGATGGCGGCCGAGGCGGCGACACGGGTGACGGTGGAGTCGATCAGGGAGTCGCCGAGCAAACCCAGCTGGACTGAACTCGAGAGAAAGACCAAGTGTCGGCTCGGTGCGTCAGGGCTTGACTTGACTTGGAGGCGGCTTCGGGGCATCGAGGGAGGGAGGGAGGGCGTCTCATCGGAGGGCGACGTATCCGTCCGCACAATGCCTAGGCAGTTGGAGCCAGCCTTTGCCTTCAAACACACTCCGGGTCCGCTAACGGCAAACGAGCGAGCGAGGGAGAACACAGTCAGTCACAGTCAGTCGAGGGTGGAGGGGTTCAGCCGAGTACAGTGCGTGCGTGCGCAGCGGAGAGCGACCTGTCCTGTCCTGTCCTGTGTGTGGTGGGCCTTGTCCAACCCAGGAGGGGACAAACAAAGTGTGTGCGCAACCCAGACGAACAAGTGTGTGATGGATGGGAGGAAGCTCGTGAAAGCTAACCTGCGAGTTGTGTTGCGAGATGCCCAAGACGGTTGAAGGAAGGGTAACTACCAGGCCGGGCAGTGCGGCCTGGAAGTGACCGAGCCTATCAAGCGATGCAGATGTAAGAGCTGTGCGCTGAGCTCAGACTGATTAGGCTCGGGCTCGGGCTCAGCCTGATCAGAGACGTCGTGTTTGACTGTCAAACAGAGAGAGAATCGTTGCTAAGAGGATAGGATGCAGGATTCACGCATTGGATGGAGCTTGGGTTGTCATGTCGTCCGCAAACAAGATATGTTCCCCTAAGGGCAACACAGCCCTCCCAGTTTGCACCTTCGAGATTCACCCAATCAAGGCCCTGTCGAGAGATGCTGGGGTTCCTCGACGCTTCTCCTTCTGGCCTGGGGACAGGGACAAAAGAACAGATGCTGCCGGGACGTTGCACCGCGGGCGGATGGTCTTGGGGTTTCTGGAGCCCTGAGCCTTGGGCCGCTGCGTGGTCTGGGGTCCCGCGCTTGTTCCCGACGGCGGGTTGCAGAGGCGGCCGCAGGATGCACCACCAGTGTGTGCGAGGTGTGTGGGCAAATGAATGGGCGTGCCATTCAGGCTTGTCTACCGTGCGTGAGTGGGCGTGCAGCCCATCTCTGAGCCGGTAGTGCGTGGCATGCCGGAAAGCAGGGGTGGATGTATACATCCGATGATGATGTAGGAGCTGCGCGCGTGGTGGACCTGGCAGAGAGGACTCAAGCCCTGGTCGTGGTCGTGGTTGTGGTCGTGGGACCTGGTCTTCTTGGTCTTCCTTGGGTGGACCTCGGCGCGGCGGACCTGGGCCTTGGACGACGACGGTGGAATTGACCGACGCAATCAGTTAGCGTCTCTTTTTATGCGAAGCCCTTGCTGTCATTCATGCAACTTGTTCTCGACCGCTGCTTCGTCTCTTGTCCGTCGGGTGTCTTTTCTGCGACACACTATCCGCGCATGTCTTCTTTTGTTTGCTTCCCTCTGCATTCGAGGCCCAATTGTTCGCCAGCCCGCTCCGTCAAGACTCGGCGTGTGAGAAGCCAGCTGTCTGATCGGCATCGAAGCCCAACCGATGGATGGATGCTCATCTGTGCGTTTGAGCGTGCGCGTGCGAGAGCGAGTGTGTATGCGAGGAGCCGCAACGGAACGCCTGGCGTAGGTGTGGCGGCGAGAATGACCTCCTCTCTTCTCCGTTTGCTCTGTCTCACTGTTGACAACCTGGACTGCATCGGCGGAACCCAGCTTTCTTCAGCTATTGGCGGTAGAACCATCAACGTCTACCGTGACGACGCGCGAGTGCAAACACCGATTCGGTCATGTTTGCGGATGGTTGCAGGGCGGCTGCATGGACTCTCCCAGACCGTACGCGACTTGTCCCGAACTGTGTCTTTTGTCTGCCTGCCAGATTCGCAGTTCAGGCCAGTAACAAAGCCAGGGGTCAAAGGCGTTGCTTGCACGGCTTCCTCTGTTGGTCTCGCCGCCATCTCGAGGAGGGTTGCCCAGAGCTCGCCCACGCAAGGATGCTTCTGCTGCGCTGCACTGGTTTTTGCTGCCTTCAACCTGGTGCAAAGTGAAACTGAACCGCACAGGCACATGATGGGAAATGAGTCCCAGTCTCCCCTGGCCAAGATTGCCGCGCCGACCGGGGCAGGTTCAAATTGCCTCCAACTCCAGGGCGGTTTCAAGTGCACAGATGGCAGATGGGGAACGCACACCTCGGGCTCCTCCTAATGCTGCGTAGCAGACATGTACGGTACGTAAGGGCGACATTGTTTCCTGGTGGCGGACTGCGCTGGGCGGAGAACAGCAATGTTCGGTGTCTAGATCGATCTATCCGAAACCACGATTAGGTTCAAAGGGTCCCATCCATCTATCCCCGAGAAACTCGCCAAGTCGGAAACCCCAGTGGCGTCACCTACGAGTTCAGAGCTTGAAAACTCCATCGGTTGAACCAAGCTCATCAAGTCCAGATAGGGGCCAGAAAGGGTGGCCGACACGATGGACAAGAGATCGGAGAATTGCCGATTTCAGATGCTTAATCCCGCCGGCCTCAAGGGGAAAAAGGCCAGAAGATGACGGTGATGATGCATGACGGCATGCCGGGAAGACGGGAGCAGGGTTAATTCGCCCTGGCCTCGCCGTCGTTGTCGCGGGGGCCACCTGGAACGGTCCGGTCTGCGCTGGGACCAGTGAATTCTCATCCCATCCGTTCCCCATCCATTCTAGCCCCAGGGTCCGTCCTTCGCTTATGGAGACCACCTTAGCCACTGCCGCCCTGCGACAGAACCGTGGGATCCGCTACGCGACAGCGGTGTCGGGGCGCTCGTGGTACGCGGGGGCGGTACGCCGTCGGTACTTTGAGATCTCGCTTGAGGCGTGCTAACGTGCACCATTCTGAGGCTTGGTCTCGCTCATCCAGATGTTGCTGCCATAGGTACTCCTCTTGTACATCTCCAACCACCAGTCTTGAAGAATGGCCCTAACCCAACGGGACCCCGCGGCCGAGTGACGTGCCGCTCTCGTACAGTAGTGCCCGGCGGCAAGGACGAGACGCAATGAACATGATTGAAACTCTGAACCAAGGCAAGGGATTTGCACGAACTTGTTGAGCTCAGGGACTCACCGGGGTGGATATCCGCCATCCACGGCAGCGTGGGAAGATAAGAGGGCAATGGTAGATCGGCCAGGGAGTGTGTTTCGTTTGCTCACCGCTAAAAGCTGTGAGGGATGGCATTGCAAACGCTGACCAGGACCAAGGATGGCTTGGGATGCGAGGTGATGAGCCGGAGTGCCATAGAATGAGGAGGATGAGACATGTTTGCCAGTCGAGAGCCTGCCTCGTTCTCATGCTGACATCCCGTTCTTCTGGCGAGATCGCTCCCTCGTCATCATAATGACCATCACGCTGATTACCCCCAATTCCCGACATGTCGGTTGTCTTTCATTCCCTGTCGCTACTGCATGGCGCCCTGCGTTCTTGACAGCCGGTGGCGCCAGCTAGAGGAGGGGGAATCTCGCACAAATGAACGTGGCTCTCCAGAGCCTTGCCCGCGAGATGGTCTGGGCAGCCCAGTTCTGCCAAGGGACAATCCATGGCAGCAGAGGTTGTGGGTTGAAGTCACTCGCCCACCGCATTGGTAACAGCATCCATCGCTCTGGAGTCCCCCCTCCTTCCGTTTGACCCCATGACGCCTCATTTTGGTTGTGGGAATCTGCTTCACTGACGCTTGGTTGTCTTGTCAGCTTGGTTGGACCCGCGGAAATTCTGACAGGTCACGCATCCCCTGCGGCTAGTTGCTGAACACGGGCATCCAAAGCTCTCAGTCTCGTCCGTCTCATCCCCTTGCCTTAGTCCGTGTCAGTGCAGTGCAACCAACATGTGAGTTCCCGTTCCAATGATTGCGCGACATGGATGGGGACCCGGTCGGAAACTGTGCGTAGATGGGCAAATGCGAGACAGTCTGTGTGAATTCCACTGCGTCTGCCAACAAGAAACAACTCCAACTTCTGCATGCTCGAGAAAACGGCGATCTTGGTGCGCAACCTCCCGAGGGCTGATAGGCTGTCACAGGCGGCTCGACGCCAGAACCCGTCAGCTAGTGACGCTCATTTGAGCCGGCACTGTCGTACAGCAAAGTCCCTCGCCATTGTTTGCTCTTTCGATTGCCTCGTGCCATCATGATGCCTACAGCGAACGCTTTGCAGGCAAACTACAGCAACTACCCTGCATTATGCCCGAGGAAGTCCGATGGCTGGACAAATTGTTGCGCTTAGGCCCTGCGCCTTGTCGATTGCAGCAGCGGCTTAGCAGCATCCACACCAAACAGAGCTCGCATTGAGGAAAAGGCAGTCCATTGGTGACCAGCTTACCAGCAGATAGCCAAGACGCAACCTTGCTTGTAGCTCAGTCCGTTAATTGATTGACATTGGATGGTCCCGACAATCGCCTGCGAACCGCCCACGCGGACAGCAACCGAGAAGGGGCCGACAAACAGAGCAGAACAAACGCTCGAGTTGACCAAAAGCATCGCCTCGCATCGTCGTCATCCGCATCTCTCGCGTACTCGCAGACTTGTGACTCTCAAGCGTTTCGTCATTGTATCCCACGACTCGATCGGGCGGCGAAATGAACTCAATGCCCATGTTGATACCCGTTACCCCCACAACGCCCGTCTTCTGGGTGGCATCTCTCATGCACGGCGGTTCAACCCGCAACTCTCGAGATAGCGCCGGGCTTGACAACCAAACTCGCTGGCGAGACCCCGCCACGCACGAGGTGTCGACCCGCGGAGGTAGGTACCGTCCGTTCATCCTTGCCCCATCCAACGTGTGTGCCCTTGAAGTTTTTCTCCCTGGCTTCCTGGGCTGGTGCCCCTCCTCGACAGGGACCAGGTGACGAGCACCCACACGACTCATGCAGGTCGACTCAGCTCCATGCTCGCCCATCGACGTCTTAGTTGGCCCTGGCTCGTGGTGGGCAGCCAGTCACCAGCCTCCAACCACACAGTACGGGTTCTGGCCATCCCAACAGAACGGGTGCCCTGCGCTTTAGATCGGGCTATTTTCTTCTCTCGGGTTCATGGCACGTCTCGTGTGAGGTCGAATTTTGGTGGAAGTGTCCGATGACCTCTCCACCCGCGCGGCATTGCCCCTCATCGTCTTCACCCCTCTGCTCTGTCACTCTGGAAGAAGAAAAAAAAAAGTCTGCTCCATTTCCATGACGATGCAACCCTCCACATAGCTCGAGATGCCTCGCCATGGAAACACCGAGGGATAATGCATGAGCTGCTGATTGGTGTGTTGGCTTGCATCTGTTTGACCTTGGAATTCGTACCGCCAGGGCGGTGCGGAGAAGATCTCCTTGCGTGCTCAGACGGTGCTCCGCAGGAAGGGCCGCAGCCTGGTTTGGTTGTCTGCCTGTCTGTCTCTGTTCAGTCAGTGGTGAGTGGCTCTCCCCCTCTCACCGGGCGTCCGTCACTCCTGTATCAACTCTGGTCCCCGAAGGCCGTTGAGATTTGACGCCCATTTGTTTGCTGATCGGCAGGAGTCCCGAGGCTGACGTAAAAAAGACGCCGGTCGCAAACACCCCATGCCATCAAAACCAATTCACAACCACGACTGACATAGCGTTATTGCTCCCGACGGTCTAGGCATCGCGGTCACCAACAGCAAACGCCCGTCGATTGGCGACCATCGCGTCATCATCAGGACATGGCGGGCTTGTTGGCATCCAAGGTTTCCGATCGCGGAGCTGACCGAACCGACTCAAACGCCGTGATGGCCAAGAATGACGGGTGGACCGACAGGTCGATTTTGGCGACACGACGAAGCCTGGGGTTGGCCACAGCCATTGGTCAACAACGTATCGATGGGATGCCGGATCGTTGTGTGTCCCGTTTGCCGTTGTGTGTCACGAACCCTCTTGTGGAGCGTGGCTCCGATTCTCTGGAAACCGAAAAAAGCTACCAGCGACGGCCCTTGCTCGAGTGACTCCCTGTCGCCAATCATGTGTGAGAATTGCTTTTTTCATCCCTAGCCACATCCAAGGCACGGGAGCGGCGGTCCTTGGGGCTCCTTTAGCTCTGAGCAATGAGAGCCTTCGCCGAGGGGGGTGTCTTGGGTCTGGCGGAGTCCCCAAGCAACTCCACAACCACTGACAAGCTGAAATGGTCACCGCTCCTCTTGATCGGGACCAGTTGCAGGAGCAGGAGGAAAGGCGCTGCAGGAGAAAGGCAACGTCGAGTACAGTACGGACTCTGACGCTGCAGCGCAGTGCAGCACCCCGGCCAGATTGTCATGTGTTCCAGGTGTCAAGGGCCGCAACCTGGTTGCGTCAGAATACCAGCGATCTTCAGAAGGCCCAGACCCCAAACACTTGGTTTGACACGACTGGGGGATCTTTCCAACGAGACCAGGGACGAGCATGGCCTGAGCCGCCCGCAGAAAAGGCTCCTCCCGTCCCTGCCGCGCACACCCAAAACACGATGCCCCCTTCTTAATGCATTTCTTGCTTTCCCATTTGCTAGAGCTGCAGATGTTGCCGACCGACCATGTCGAGCACCACCAACCGGCAATGCACGATGTTACGTTTTTGCCTGACTGCGCAGCTTCTAGCGCAGCTTTGATGTCTGCGGGACTTGTATGCGTGTCCGTCCATCTGAGCGGGATGGGTGGTCAGTTCCAGCATTTGCTTCTTCCTTGGCCGGTAGCGTAGCGGCGTCGGCCATAAAATGGAGACATGGGTGGAAGCCTCCCACAAACAGACTGCTGACCGCCAATGAAGCAACATTCTCTAATGCGGGCATTGCATGCTGGTCGTTTGTTTGCCTCTGCCGCTCCATTTAAGCACTTGTCTTTCACATCGGCCTCCTTGCAGGCGGTTGGTCTTGTCTGGATGTTGGGAACCCAAGGCCAGATGCGGGATCACTGAGGTTATTCTTTTGTGAAACATGGTTCACTCGTGCACCAGACCGCTGCAAGAACAGCTCGATGGTGTCTCGGAAGAGGGACGGAGTGAGGCTGACGCATATCGCCAGGGATATCCGATGGGATGGGGTGTGTTTGATGTGCTTGTAAGTTCCGAATACATGCATCTCCTGCAGTTCTCTCTGTCGATGGATCCCGGTGTGCCTTTGAAAAACGACTGGCAACGATACCGCAAGGCGGGCGATTGCTCCAGGGGAGGCAGTGTCATGAGTTGCGACTCTGGCTTGGTGGATCTGGGGTGGTCTGAGCCAGACGGGGCATGCGGCTTCTAGGTGCGCGTCGGGCCGCAAGGGCTGTCCCGCCCAAGCCTGCTTGGGGAAGGGTTGAGGACGTGAAGCTCGGCCAACCCGGCAAGCCGCGTCAAGCCTGCTTCACGTGAGAGGTCAATTGAACATCAACAGAGATGCGGGACGGACGATACTTGGTGCGGGCGGAGATGTAGCAGCCGATCTTGCCAAGGTTAACTGTCCTGCCCACATTCTTGCTGGATAAAGAGGGCTGCTGTGCCACAGTCTGGCATTAGAAGAAAAGCAAGCACGGGCAAGGAAAGGAACAAATGTTGGTCGACAGGATTAGCTCTGCACGGCACTCGTTGATCATGACTGAGCGGTGTTGAGGTGAAACAGAGTGCTCCGCTTCTTGACATCCCATTCGCAATGCTGAACACAAGGCCCGGGGTACTGGTATCCAGCAGCTTGGCTAGAACGACAGCATGGCATCCGGATCGTGGCCTGGACAATGTTGATACCGAATAGCTTTCGAGGTAATTTTGTGTGCGACAAAGCAACAAAGAGTAGGTAGAGGCATGCGTTCCCGAGCGGTCGATTGGGTCGGAGCCTCGAGTTGCGACCCGCTGACCAAATCGAAGGGGACAGCGTGTCGATGAGGTCCTGCAGGTCTGCATGCCGACCCGGATTGACTGGTCACACCAACTGAGACACCTGACAACAGATTGAGTTGAGAGACCCGGCTGCAACCCAGTGAATAGTCCAACATACCAGCCTCCAGACTGTTGTTAGTTGAGGTCTAGTCTTGGTTGTGGGGATCAGCTCTCAGCATAACAGCGGCGACGATTTTTGGACATCCCAGCAGCAATTTCGGATCGAATTGGAGGCGACAAATGAGGTCGATGCCAATCCACCTCGCAGTGGGTATCTGGACGCCAGCCTTGCTCTGGTGGTGAGTAATTTCGGACGATGTCCAAGGAAGGCTACCCCTGCTTAGCCTGGCGCTGTCGTGTCGCGCGGCGAAGAGAGCAAGCCACAGCCTCGTTGTTCAAAGGGCAGATAGTCATTCTGCCAGGGGCGAGCAATTGTCAAGCCGTAAAAAATCCCATGGAGACTAGATTGAAACATGGCCGAAATTATTTTGCCATTTCGCTGAGGGTTTCTCGTGTGTCTGTTCTGTTTCCCCGGATCGCCGCTCACATGACCGTTGGCAGCTGCAGGGACATGGCCCGATGAGATGGCGGATTGAGAAATTCGAACCCGGTCGGAGAAAAGGCACTTGCAATGGAGCCGATGACAGCCTCGTCGTTCCTCAATCAGATAAAGAAGCAAAAACCCAGCATGGGCACCTGGCGCCAGAAGCGACAATGTGGGAGTGGACAGGTTGACAGAGACAAGTTGCAAGTCATCCAATGGGTGGGTTGAAAAAATTCCTTGTTGTTTTGAGGCAATTGGAAGGACCGACATAGTCCAGATCTGGAAAGCACGGTCGGGGCGAGTACACCTTCCCAGGTCCTTCCCCCACTCAATTGTTTACATGAAGCAATCCTGCATCAAATCTCATGTGCTTGCAGTGGTTCATGGTTGGTTGTTGGCTCTCGATAGAAGGTACAGACAGTCCCTACGGGACACTGACGGCAGCGCAACGGTGGCAGGGGCAGGTCGGGTGTCAACTTCGGCAGGCGCGTTTGATTTCCTCGTGCTAACTGCCAACCAGCCATCATCGCAAGCCACGCCCCGTCATCGCTCCTTCCTCGATGCAACCTCCCACGGCCTGGGAGCCTGATGTACATCCGAGCCAACAAGGATTCTGTCATGATTGCCCTCCTTCAGTTCCACACCCATCACCCTCATCTTGAGCATCAACCCGTCTCTAGGCCGAATTTGTGGCATTCTCCGATACTTGCCATCATGGTTTCTTTTTCGGCCTGTTCCCAACCATCTTTACTTTTCTTGACACTTGTTGTGTGCAATTCAACTTGACCGACTTTGAGATTGATCGACGTCGGCTAGACCATCGCCACCAGCCGCCGCTTGACAGCGAGGGATGTGAGAACGGCCCGGCCCATCGAATTCCGCCCGATCCCTGCATAAAGAGAGACATCTACTAGTTACGACCCGCATACCGCCCCGAGGAACCTCGTGGACTGACCGTGGGAGCTGAGGCTCGCTTCCCCAGTCTGAAGCCAGATGCTTGGTACACGTACACCATCATCGAGGACCCCCACAAGCACGGAATGCGGTTTCCCTTGAGCTGAAAACGAAAAGCTGCATGTCGGTAAAGGCAAATGGAGAACAAACACTTGGAATCCTGCACATGGGGAGCCTGGTCGGCGGGTAACGGTGGCCAATATCATGTCAGGACGCGGGTTCTCCACGACAGCCATGACCAATGCTGACGTGCAACGCAAAACACTTGATCTATGAGGCACAGCAAGAACAAGAACCAACAGGTGTGGCATTGAAACGACCAACAGGACTTGAACAAGGGTGACTGCATGAGCGAGAGCGGTCATAACGTGTTGGGTTCACGATGCCGCGATACGCAATCGGCCAACTGACTGGGCATGGTGGAACGCGGCTGATGTTCACACCGACACTCGTCTTGCCCTTCGGCCAAGTCGAGTGGTATGCAGACCCGAGACCTCGGGGCTGGCGTCAGGGTTGGCACGACTGGCTTGCACCAAGAGCTGCCGCCATGCTCACTTGTCACAATCTCAACCCCATACCAGGGAGGCCCTTGATTGGCTTTGCCCAGGCAAGGCTCGGTCCGCCAATCGCACACGTCAAGCTGTGGTCACGTGAACAAATTCTCATGCGGAAGATCCATGCAAGTCCGGGTAGGCTGCATGTCTCCCGTGGAAGGCCCCGGTTTTCCAAGTGCGCCGCGGGCTTGCTGAACGGGCCGCCATACCCAAAGAGGGTAGGCGAAGCTATCACGGACCTCGTGGAGCGGTCGCCTTGGTCGCCTCACCGCAGGAAGAGGGGAGCTTGGTGGACTGGTTGGCAAGTTGGCAAGTTGAGCAGTCACTTGGATGGCGTGGTCGCATCCCGAAGAACTGGTACCCGCGCCGGAAAAAGCAACAGACCCCGAAGGAATCTTGGGCCCCCGGATGAAAAAGAAAAACAAAAAAAAAAAAAGAGGGCAAGGGTTGGTGCTTGCAGATGTGCATCCGTCCAGCAAAGCCTGCCACGTCGCAATTTCACGTCGCGGCACGGTCGTCAGTCACTTCGCGCCATCCCGGGCTGCATGTCATCCTGGGCCACCAACACTCGCCAACGACGATACGTACCAACACCAACGAGTGACTTTATCCTACAGTGCGAGCCTGGCCAACGACGCACGGGAACTGATTCCCCGTTTCTGACATGGAACCCAGACTAGACCAGACCAGACAACCCAACCCAACCCACAAGGCAGCCAGCCCCCGTCACGCCCATTCTGGTCCCTGTGCGACAGGCACAGACACAGACGGACAGGCATGAGACAAAGCGCCAAAGTCAGCCATGAGCGGTTGTTGAATCAAAGTCAAATTCATGTTGCGGGTTGAAAAAGGACGGGGGCCCTGCGCTTGGTGATCAATCACTCTAACCGACCACGCAATTCGGGCTCGAGAGTGCTTGGCGACGTCTGAACGTGAGGGGAGCGAGCACAACGCGAGGCAAGGCCATGTACCGCACCGTACTCTGGCACCACGAGACCTGGTCTGCATGCACGGCGACCTGCAGGCTGAATAGTGCGGCGCTGGTCTGGCGTGTTGTTGTTGTTGTTGTTGTCCTTTCCTTTTCCTTGTCTTGACCAGACGGGGTCCCCTGCGAGAAAACACGCCCCAAATTGATTCTTGCCAATCTGACGGGCGCGCCTCGCTCCAACAGTGGAAGACTTGAAGTGCTTTTTGCGTTGATCTCGCCGGCGCTCGATCCAGCGACCGCCACTCCGATAGGGCGCAGGCTCACCCGGCGCCGGCTAGCAGCGTGTCGCAGTGCAGCCATGCACTTAGCTGGCCCATGACTCCCCGACCAGTCCAGCGGGGCTCCGCCACGGAGGGCAGAGGGTTCCCGCAAGAGCAGCAAACACAGGCCGGCTCGGCCACGGCACGGCCTTGCTTTGGTCAGAGGACTCGGCCGCCTTTGCACCCCGTGTCTGGACGCCTGGTTGACATCTGGCCGGGGTTCTGCGGTGTCATTCCCGATCAAGACTGCGGATGGCTCGGTGACAAGAATGAGCCTGCTTCTAATGAAGGGCAGGGCTAGACATCCAGCAGTCTGGCAATCAAGCGGTGAGGTGGATAGGGCGACGTCTGCCAATCTACATCCATGCCAGTTTGCGACCCTTCTCGGACAGAGGGATTGCCATTTTCACTTGCTTGCGTCGCGGCAGCCCCTACGGGCCCGTTGAGCAACAGACAGAGCCGGTCTTGTTGTGCTACTCTGCTCTGTTGCTCTTGTTGTCAGGGTCGCAGTGTTCGTATCCCTCCCTCGACAGATAGGATGGCTGCCAGGCTGCACCAAATTGCCGGCCGTGGGTTCGGCTTGGCATAGTTCCCGGGCGGGGATGGAGGGAATGCACGACCTGTCTTTGGAGATTTTGCCGCAGCAGCCAGGAACCTTCATGCATTGATGCTTCGACATGACAGTGCCGTACCGTACCGTACCGCACCGCATCGCGTCGCAGAGCGAGGGAGCTGCTGCGGCCGGGAGATGTGCTACGCCGCAGCATCATCCCTTGCAGGCTCGGCGATCAGCGTCGCCTGCGGTCAACCCCACCCTTCTCTTTGGGCTGGTTGCATGTTACGGCTCACGGGCGGGAGGGCATCTCGTACCACTTGCTTGCTCCTTGGACGCCTGCATTGGTCTAGGATTTCTGTAGCATATCCTCCGTACGGGGCACCGAAGGAGTTGCTAAAATGCCACAACCACCGGGTGCTACAGTATTGCTCCATGAGACTGCTCCTGCTACTGTAGTATGCAACATCTCCCCTCCCGGCTGGCGGACCGGTGCGTTCGCGCATGCGTAAGATCACGCAGCAACGCAGTAACGCAAATCGACGATCATGGGTCGGTTGGCGACGTTGACTAGTTAAGGGGAAGGACGGTGCACGCATCCGACTCGCCCATGTCGCCAAGCGCACACTGAGGCCTTCTGTCTTGGGTGTCGATAGTAACTACACCTGTCTTGCCAGTGATGAGGCCTAGTCGACAAGAGTTTAGGAGCTGTTTACTTACCAACAGCTTTGAGACGCTCCACGGACCCAACATGCATTTACGATCCGCAACGCAACTGGCCTTGATTCTCTTGGATGAGCCGACAACTGAAACATGCAGGCTTTACTTGATTCCAGCCATGTACTGTTGTTTGAGGAGGGGCGGGGCTTTTTCATCAATGGCAACGCGGAGATATCTTCAAATGTTTGCGAGGATATGTCTGCGATATTGAAGGCTAACTATCCGAAAAGTCTCCGCTTCCGAGTTTATAACATCAAGTTTCCTGAGCGACGGAACAACAGATTTTGGCATCTGTAACAACTCGAACTGTGCACGAAATTACCATTGCCCCTCAGCAAAGCAACCAAGACCAAGTGTTTGATGCTGCAATACTTGATCCTCATCCTGCACGCTTTGCTCGCTGTTTCACTTGCCGCTAGGCCCGACCTTGCCACCATGGTCGACGTTCTATCCGAGAACCAGGCGTACTTCAAGTAAGGACCCTTTCCTTTCCTCTCCTTTAGTTCAGCATGAACTAGAGAGCGACATGCATCCGCCATGTCCATCATTCGATCTTGGCTGCTTGTTTGCCTGCCACGGCTTCAGAGCTGCTGGCCTGGGCTGGGCTGGCCGGTCTGGTCTGGCAGTGGATCAGCAACTTGTTTTCCACCACGTCACGCTACTAGCCGAAGCTGCAGCCTCCTGTGTGAAGTTCCTTGCTAATTCGATGCAATTGCAGTAAGATCGCCGGAGATTATGACCAACGCAACGCAGGTGCGATTGTGCAGCTGGAGCGCGACATTGAGCAAAAGACGGGCTTTATTGGAGTCAAGCAGGGTGCCAGGCTGCTAGACTATGCCTGCGGCACCGGCATGCTCTCGAGGGTTAGTTGCCTACCCAGGATGAACCTATCCGGACCAGACATGATGGAGACTGACGTCGTATTGCAGGTACTGGCAAAGTACACGAGCGAGACCATCGGTATCGACCTCTCTAAGGATATGGTCGGGGTGTATAACGCCCAGGCCAAGAGCCAGGTTAGTCTCAACCGCCTCAAGCAGGCTATGAAGCCCGCTTTGGCCCACAGCAAGCCGTCTTGTATTGATGGCTGAGTCCACTAACATCGCATAGGGTTTATCTAGGCAGGCGTATCAAGGCAATCTGGTTGATCCTGCCGAACCGTCGGCTCCGGCCTTCTCGGACGCCAAGTTCTATAACTTTGACATAGCCGGCGTGGGGCTTGGTTTTCACCATATTGACAAGCCAGATCTGGCCGCTAAGAGGCTGGCTGAGCGGCTTAAGACTGGCGGAGTGCTCTTCATTATTGACTTTGTTGCTCACGAGATGGACCCCGAGTTCGCTGCTGGAAGGGGCATCACGCACCATGGCTTCACCGAAGAGCAGATCAAGGACATGTTTGAAGGGGCTGGGCTCGTTGATTTTGGCTATGAGGAGTTTGCGGAGCCTATCACGTTCAAGGACTGTCATGGTGAAGGACATGGGCATGGGCATGGACACGATCATGGCCACAGTCACGAACATGACCACGGGCATAGAGAGGGCCACGATCACAGTCATGGACATGGACACGAAGGCAAAGAGGGAACCCAAGCTACGAGGAGGGTCTTCATTGCGAGGGCCTCGAAGCTCTAGTGGATGGCTTGCCCCTTGGAGCTGTAACCGTTTAGATTCATCAAACTGTCAGGTTAGACAGATGTGGCGGTTGACTAACAAGTTGACCGGGATTCAAGCTTCCGAAACATTTGGACACTTGATTGTCAAATGATGAAGCCGTGTATATTTCCCAATGCAGCTCTTCCGTGTCTTGAAGCTCTTCGGGCCAGTGGTGAATAGTTGTGGACTTTTGATACAAAGTCTCGGTTACAACTACTTAGTTGTACGCGAGCATATTTCACCCAGGTAGACAGGGAGATAACACAACAAACAACCCCTTATTGACTCTCTATTGAACCTGTCAGATGTTAAAATGCCTTGCCGTCACCACCTACCCGTCTTGGGTAAACATATCACGCAGCCCGGCACTGGAATGAATACCCACATGACAATCCCGCATACCAACCCTATCCGCAATCCACAGACGGCCCTTGTGAATTTATATCCGTTCCAGAGGCACGGCACGATTCCATGGACCAACAGTAAACGCCACTGGTAGGTGAGCGTGCCCCTTCCGGCTGGCATGTGTACATTCAAAACACATCTTGTGACAGGTAAAGACAGGACATACGAGGTAATCTCCCAAGGGCCAAAAGCATTCCCTTCACACCCTCCTCTTTCTGGACCGTGCCGTCCCGCCTTTTCTGAGCTGTCAGCCAGTCTTTGGTGTCTTGTCCCTATCCGGAACAAAAACAATAAATAAAGGGTAAAAAGCCAAAGGGATGGATGGGAGGCCTTATCTTGGCACATTTCTCACCCCACGACTAGTAGTGGAGCAGAAATAGGGAAAGCGAGGGAGAAGGATAGGCTCTCACGAATTGCCGGCGACGTCTTTGAGTCGAGTAAGGGAGGCTTTATCCGGGGCGGCGCGATCCGGTGTCTTGGAAGCGAAGGGGAGGGGGGCTGATGGCTGCCATCATGTGGTCCTCCAAAGCCTCTTCCGGGCTTCCAGAACGAGGACCCCGGTTTTTGTGACTGAGTCGCGGAACGAGGAATGATCATTTACACGCCCTTTATTTTGAATAGAAAACAGATAAGGAGTATGTTTAATTTGCGGAGCTGGCGGTGGCGGAACGGACTCATCGAGGGGCGCGCGGCGCTACCCCGAAGCGAGGCTTGATCATTTCCGTCGAGCATACCAGTCAAAGAGGCTTTTCGAGCCGTAGTGTCATGAGGTCTTGCAAAGGTGTTGTCTGTGTCAGGTCAGCAGCTTCATGTTCGGCGAGAGGTCTGATCGTCGGCGGACAGTAACAAGAGTCCGAGAACTCGGGTCAGTTAGTGGTGATGCGGTCTGAAAATATGTCGATTAAATGGCAAAGTCTATGATTAAATGAAACCATCTATGTCTGTATCCGGGCAGTAGATCTTGTTTTCAAAGTGCTTGGCGAGGTTAATTGTCTTCGTCGAGTTCAACCACGAAAGCACCTCCAAGCAGGAGTGCCGGTTCCTCAATGTTGTGATGCTCGTAACTACACCGTGTTAGAATACCTGCCATTGATATGAATGACGAGGCCAACTCACCTAAGGGTTCCAACACCGCCTGCTTCCAACAGAAAGGCAGGGCCATTCTGCAAAGAGTACCGAGCCCATCTCATGGCAAAGGCACGGAGGATGTGACCGTGGGCAATGAGGAGGACATCACCACACTGGTCCTTGTCCTTGCCCTTGCCCATCACTGGCTTGTGCCACTTCTCGCGAATCTCCTTGATCAACTCGTCCAACCGTCTTGTGACATCTTCGGGACTCCTGAGGTGTGGTTAGCAGATGAGGTTGTCGATGTGAATGAACCAACCAGCCCAGAAGTGTAGGGTAAGCAAGATTGTTGGATGGGATGGGATACTCACTCTCCTCCAGGGCATCCATCTCTCCAGATATCCCAAGTTCCCCTGTAACCTTGTCCATCTCTCATCTTTCGAATCTCAGGGGTGGTGATGCCCTCGTAGTCGCCATAGTCCCACTCCCGGATGTTCTCGGTGACCTCAATCTTGGCACCGCACTGGAGACCCTCTCCCTCGCTCTCTCCGTGCCTCGTCCATGGAAGAGGTTCATCAAGTCCAATGTTGAGTAGTTCAAAGGTGCGCTGGGCACGCTTGCGGGGTGAGACGTAACTGGGGGATGTGTTAGAACTGGATGTTGAAAGAGAGATGGTTGTTCAAAAATAGGAGTGGAATGGAGCCAGCCATGTAGATGGTTTTGCTCGATCAGGAAATCATTGAATTGAATTCCCCGAGCATTCTCAACCATAGCTTCACTGTCTTGATGGCCTTGAATGATTTCTCGCAGGGAGTGGGACACGAAGAGAAATCGACACTCACATGTGGGCAATCTTCTTGGGAGCAATAAGTCGATCATGACCAACAAGAGCCGTTCCCGTAGCCTTGACACGCTTCTCACCATTGGCGGTGAGTGGAATGTCGGTACGACCGGTATGGCGACCGTTGAGAGACCATTCCGTCTCTCCGTGGCGGACGATGAAGACGCGGGGTGTGGACATGGTTGGACGCAGAAGAAAGCGGGAGCAGCTGCAAGCAGGAGCTTAAATTGAGGGTAGTACTCGATTGAAAGTTGGACAAGAAACTCGCTCAATGCCTGCGTCTGCAATCAGTCAAGGTCGTCAAGCGGGGGAGTATGATCTGACCTTGAACGTAGTCCTATGATGGCGGGGCCGAGTCAAGGCCGGAAGGATTGGGGGATAAGCCTGTTTGGAGAGGGTCAGGGTCAGAGTCAGGCGAGATGTATACTATCGATTGATATGCAAGGTAGAGGCGGAGACTGAACACCGCGCTCGATATATATATATATGTGCGAAAAGGGTAATTTCGGTGAAGGAGGAGGACAAAAAGGTTTGTCTTGACCAAGAGGGATTGTGGTGTTGACAGAGAGTGGGATGGATTACGTTGGGAGACCCCCGCGCTGTCTGTCTTTGACAGGACAGGCCAGGCCAGGAACGAGCAGGAGGGGTACGGTACAGTACTTACGTGCAGTTACGTTGATGACCTCTTTCTTTCTCTCTCACACAGATTGAAAATAGAAAGAGGAAAGAAACTGCGCCGTACAGTTCCTTTCATGCACAAGAGCCAGCTCCTTCCAATAGGACAGGATAATATCCTTTACCCGGCGGCCGCTTTACGGTCTTCTCTCCTGCACATGCCACCACGGCCCGCCCCACACAAGCGGTCAAACCGGAGGGGGGGGGGGGGCAGACATCAACAACTGCATGGCGGGTTTATTGTTAAGCTTCATGTAATGTCCTCTCTAAGCAGAATTTTGGGACAAGTGTCTATTGTATGCGTTGTTGATGCATAAAAAAGGTTGAAACGAATAATGTTAGAACGCCAATACATTTGTTGTACTATGAATAGACTCAGACCTCGAAACTCAAGTGCACCTTCTCGGCCATTTACTCTTTCCAATAAATAAATACACGTTGCCCTTTATTTTGAATCTCAAAATACCTACTTAAAACGAGAAAAAAACAACAACACCAATCATCTCAAAGTCCTTACCACCATCTTCCATCACCAACTGCTTCATCATCAACACACACTTTATTACCGTGACATCAACAACCAACCCCCCACCCACATCCATCATGCCCCTCCTCCACAAGACTGCAGCTAGCTTACTAAGCTGCATCCCCAAACAATCTCGGCCGCAAAAGTCCCACTCGGCGGCCGCTGTCAACCACCAAGACGATCCAAAGTCCACGTCCTCATCCCGGTCCTCCTCGCCGACTCCGACTCCGACTCCTCCGGAAGAGATCGAGCTAGACGTACTTACCTCGAAGCCCGCGACGCGTCCGAGAGTCGATTCGACCCTGTCAAACTCCAGCAGCTCCGAGTCGTCCTCCATCTCGGAATCATCCCGTAGCTCGAGCTTCTTTACAGATAGCTCAGGCTTGACACCCGAGGAGCGACGAAGGCTTGTCGAGGAGATTTTGAAGGAGTTGGAGGTCTAGTGATGACCTTATGCGGGTCTCAGGATTAAAAACAAATCTACATTCATCACACAATGGCTGGAGTACACCAATGGACGAGGCAAGAAAAGTTCAAGCGCGGCATCTGGGCCGCAGCTTTCGCCGCCTGCATTTTCGCCGGAACAATCACAGGCGCACAATTAAAGACGGACAATGAAAAGAAGGAGGTCAGACGGTATTCCAGACATATGTAATCTGGACTATGTGTTGACTTTGGACAGGCCATCAAGGAGTTTCGCGCAACATCACCAAATGACCAGATAGCAGCTCTCCTATCACAACGGCAAGCTCTCGTCTCACAAAAAGAGATTCTGCAACGGAAAATGGACGCATTTCAAGATCGTGTCAAGGAGAGGGAAGCCGAAAAGGCGAGAAGGGAAGCGAATCCTTGAACCATCGCCGGAGAGGCGGCCTAGGATCAGTTTCGTTCCGTGTACCACCATATCACCATCATGTAACTCTACGCAAAAAATGCATTGACGACGGGAAATTGGCGTTTAGGACTGAGGAAATAAGGGAGTGGTAGAGACCCTCTTCATTGATAACAGTGCATCCGAGAGTGACAGCTTCATTAGAGAAGCTCTAAAAGAGGAAATAGACTTCAGAAATTTTCATCTCGTTAACCTTGGCGAATTTGAATTGATCCTTACTTTGCCCCTACGCCTGACCATGTTCCTGTTCATTTTCCATCTAACACATTCGTTTCGTTCCGCCCTGTGCCACATCCCCGTAACACAACCAGAACTGCCCTCGTCTATCTATACCCATGATCCCCCCATCAAGCTTACTCCTCGGTGCCCTCAGCAGTGGGCAGAGGGATGGCCCGGTACAGCAGGATGAGTGCCGAGTGAGACTCACCACCACCGGCGAGCGTGTCAATCTTCTCTGCTGGTACCTCGGAGACCTTGTCGTCGTTGAACCACCACCACTTGCCGTCCTCCTCACCCTTCTTGCCAGTCTTGGGGTCGACAGGGGCGGCCTTCTTGACGTACGAAGTGTAGTGGCCACTGTCAGCACTGGCACCCTGATGCGTCACGACACCCCGGAGCTCATACAGACCCGACTGGTTAGCACCATCATCTGTGCGGAGATCGGGGTTGATGAGGGCATAGAGCTCCTTCTTGGCCTCCAAGAGAGAGGCATTCTTCTCAGCCTCAATCTCGGCGTCCGTTTTGTAGGTCTCGCCCTCCTCTCCCATCACGGTATCGCCGTCAGCCGTCTTCTCGGCCTCCTTCTTCTCCTTCTCAGAGGGAAGGGCAGCACCGCCTGGAATGTCGCCAACATCGACATTCTTCTTGCGTCGCTTGCGGGCACGCTCGATATCCTCCTCATCCTTGCGAATCTCACGGACCTTGTCACGAACAGGGATCAAAGCCTTCTTCAGCTCATCCGAACAGAACTCGACAATATCAAGCTCCTTAGGGAAGGTCACCTTTCGCATAATCTTGGCCTTCTTCTGAGTCTCTCGCTTCCAGAAGAAGCGAACAAAGTGCACTGTGAGGTACTTAGGAGCCCGCGAGATCTTGGACGTCTTGGTGTAAACAGCATCGCGGCCAAGGACCTCCGAGTTCTTCTCCAGCTTCTCACTCAGAGCAGCGATGATACCATCTCGCAAGTGGTTAGTCGAGCTGTCGATGTGGCAGTTGAGCTTTCCGAAGCTCTCGGTGCTAGTAATGGGCTGTTCGCCGCCATTACGGGCCTCCTCCTCGTCACACTCCATAACTGACGAGAATTCGCCCGACATGTACTTTTGCACAAACGATGTGTCGGATGAGTCTTCATCCTTGATGCGAAGCTTCTGGCTCAGCTGCTGAACAATCTGCGTCCAGGCTTCCTCTGCGTCTTGCTGGGCGTAGCCGTGACCCGTCTTGGACTTTTCCGCAAACTGAGGGTAGACAATCCGTAGGGCGTTGAGAAAGTTCAGGGGTGGGAAAGAATCTTGCGTTTCGCCCATCTTCTTGTACAAGTTGGCCAAGTGACCAGCCAAGTCGTTCGAAGAGCCGCCCAAGAGGAGAGAAGAGCCTTGCTCAGGGGTGTACTTGGACAGGGCATCTTGAAGTTCTGGAATCAGACGCAGAGTCTGAAGGGTAGAGTTGAGGTAGCAAGTGTTTCCCAGGTTCATCAGGCCGGCAGGTGTGGCGCCAACCTGCTGAGCCTGCTCAGCCTCTGTCATGTCCTCGACGAACTTGACGGCATCCTTAGGTCGGACAATATCGCCAGAGGCAGGAGTACCCATCATCATGATGAGCTGACCAGGCTTAAGGTTTAGCTTGCTCATGTCCGCATCGTCCTTGAGCTGTCCTCCCTTGATCAGGATCTTTTGTCGCTCGGGCTCGACATTTGTCAGGCTGTACATCTGGAGCTTAAAGTCCTCGCCGGTGGAGTTGGGGTCGACCTCGACATCGTGTTTCTTGCCCTGGTGCTTCACGACGACTTGTGTCTGTTAGTAATCGAGTCGATATCGAGGGAGGGGGGTAGGCAACTGACCTGATATGGACGCCATGATGTCGGCTCACGGAAGCTCTCCGAGCTCCAAAGTAGAAGTGAAAAGAGGGAAGGAAAGAGACGCAAGAAGGGTATCTCGAAGTCCCTTATCGATGACAGCCTAATCGACGGTAGCACGAGACAGTCGGTGAAAGCAAAAAAGAAAAAGAGTTCGTGCCTCTAGGCAAGGTTCATGTGCGTAGAAGATGCGAGAGGTGCGTCACCGATTGGTACCTGGACGACGGCGAATTGTTGGTGGGGAAAGCGGTGTACTGTACCTTCCGCGGGGCAACATATGTGGCTGGAAGGGAGCTTTACCAGCCACAGAGCATGCTGTAATCACTGAGGTGAGGCTCAAGCTATGCGGCCACGTGACACAACGATCTATGAACCTCTCCCAGCTCCGCGCCTCGTCATGGGCCCCACCTGGGAGAGACGTCAGGCACGGCGCCCCAGAGTGACAACTGCGCCTCACGTCGCCGAAGCGAAGCGAAGCGAAGCTCCAACCTCCAACTCCAACATCGACCGACCCCGCCGAATCCGTTGATACCTCGACTCACGCCTCGACAGCTTGATTAGAGGCATCATAGGAAGCATCAGCAACCATGGTACATCTTTTGTGTTCCTTACTATCAAATTCCCAAAGCTGACGCCTCCTCCCCGCTTCTAGTCCCAATCACTCCGACCTTACCTGCAATGTGTACGCAGCAGCTTGACCGCCGCCCTCACGCTGTCCAACTTTGCCTCCCAGACGGCCGAGCGGCACAATGTCCCCGAGATTGAGGCCCAGACGTCCCCCGAGGTCCTCCTGCAGCCCCTGACCATTGCGCGCAACGAGAACGAGCGCGTCCTGATCGAGCCCAGCATCAACTCTGTCCGCATCAGCATCAAGATCAAGCAGGCCGACGAGATTGAGCACATCCTGGTCCACAAGTTTACGAGATTCCTGACGCAACGTGCCGAGTCGTTCTTTATCCTGCGGAGGAAGCCCATCAAGGTCGGTTTTGTTACCGGTGATGGTTTACCCCTGACTGACGTCGTTGTAGGGTTACGATATCTCCTTCTTGATAACAAACTTCCATACCGAGGAGATGCTTAAGCATAAGCTCGTGGACTTCATCATTCAGTTCATGGAGGAGGTTGATAAGGAGATCTCCGAGATGAAGCTATTTGTGAGCACCTCTCACATGTGGATGAGTTCCGGTCTAACCGAGTTGCAGTTGAATGCCCGAGCACGATTCGTGGCCGAGTCTTTCCTTACACCTGTAAGTTGACACTTCCCTCAAAACTGAACAATCAATACTAACCTCTGCAGTTTGACTAAAGAACCTCAGCTGGCTTGAGGGTTGGAGTTATGCTTGGGGGGCGTCGGTTGTCGCCATGTTCTTGTGATCAAAGGGAAAAGGTACCGACCATGATAGCATTTGACCCGCAGAGATGTAGACGGGGGGCGAAACCTCATGCTACGGCTAGGAAGGGGATCCGAGATGACGATATTAGACATGAAACCTTGTCGACTACACCGAACTTGAATGCAACGCTTTTTAGGAATACTCTGCCTGTCCGTGTCGTCTGATCTCTGAAGTCACGCTGTATTTTCTCATGTTTGCCCGAGTTGCCTAGACAGGCTTAGGCATTGTGTCGAGTTAGTGGCATATCCCCCGAGGCATCTAATTGACTCCATTGTTCCAGTGGGCGTTCCATTGTTGCGCATCAAACTTCAAAGTTGAGTAGATCGCAATTCACCACCAAGAGATAATAGTAAAATATCTAGACTCGGAATTCGCCCTTCTTTATCACTTCATCTTCATTGAAAATTTCACCCAAGATTGTTGTTGTTGTCGGTCGGTCCTTGGTCACTCAGCCGGCAGTGCCAGGTATCGCCACTAACCTCAATTGACACTCTGATATAAAACCGCCAAAAGCGATACAAGACATTCCCTATTGTCATTAATTCCTCCCTAAGACTTTCCCATTGTCTTTTACTCTCTATTCCAGGTCCGGCTGGGTTGCTCGTGAGTCACTGTCACTCGAGTTCGGCTCATATATTTAAGCCCCCCCTCTCTCTCCTTTTCTCCCCTACAACCTCATCCCTTCTCAACGCTGCCAACTGACGGCCACTGCCTGGCACTTTCAACTCCCATCATTTCATTTTCCAGGCTTCACCCGTCACGTGCGCAGCCCTTCCCGTTTGCCCTACTTCTTCCTCCGCCGCCCTCTTCTTTTCCTTTCCCCTCTTCTTCCCCTCAACATCCTCTTCTACCTCCAACACACTCGCTCTGCGATCGCTCTTCAAACATTTCTACCTTGCAGCTTCCACAAAGCTCAAAGGATTGTTTGCTCGCCTTTCGCTCCTCAAAGGCGATCGTCCGTTTGCGCGCGTGTTCCTTTCGCATTTCTCCGCATTCATCTTTTTCGCCATTCAACCTCATTCAACTCCATTCAACTCTACGCAATCGAGCTTCGTTCGCTTGCGATCGCTTCACTCAGGTTCGTTCGCGACTCAAAGGCAAACAGACCTTGCCAGAATTCTCAAGTACAGAAACACTAACTCCGTTCAGATCTTGTCTTGTGTCTCCGTATCCAAAAGACTTAGGTGGTTATCCCCGCCTGGTAAGTTTTTTGCCTACCCGCCCCTTTGCGATATCGCGGGAGATTAGTTTCTCGTGCGAGCCCCTGAGCGTTTGCCCTCTATTGAACTCTGATATTCACCATGTCTTGTCCTGAATCACTGACAATCATGATCCACTTTAGGTCTGCGATCTCATCATGTCGCATAACACTGGTGCCTTTCCTAACCAGTCTAACGCCGCACTGCCTAATATGGCACGCAGCAACTTCCCAAACCAGAATGCCTCCCAGCATGCTGTTCAACCCCCGGCTCAGCACCCGGCCCCCCTTAACTCGAACCCGTTTCGGGGAGGCGCGCCTGCCTTCTACAGTCAGGCTGCTCCGGGACACGGTGCCGGAACCGGGGCCCACTCTGGACCTCACCCAATGGTTAACGGCAACGTCAACGGCAACATCAACGGTAACTCCAATGGCAACATCGGTGGGTATGGGAACGGGGACGACTCCTGGGTTCCATCTGCTCACCAAGTCATTTCCAATGCGCTTCGAGTAAGTTCACCTTGGTGTTTTTTTCGATCTTCTTTACTAACTTCTACTTAGTCCAGTGGACTTGTCATGAACACGCTCATCGAACGCCCACCCATGCCCATGTTCATGGCTCCTGATCATGAGTTTCGTCATGAGTTTGGTCATGTTCGGGCTCCTCCTAACAGTCCGGCGGAGGGATTTGCTCATCTGGCTACTGCTGCCAACACCTACGGTCCTGGTGCTTCGGTCCCTTAGATGGGAGGCCAAGCTACCATGAACGGTGTTCTCCATGGACAGGTAAGTTTCTTCTGACCTTGGACTTTTAATTGTTGATTTTCACCACTAACTCTTATACCAGGCTCCTCAAGTGAACGGAGTTCGACCTGTTGGTCAGCCTACTGGGCTTCTTTCCCCTCCTCATCGGAACTCGGAGATGACCCTCTACACTGGAGTCCCCAACAACGGTGGACAAGTCAATGGAAATGTCAACCATGGTCACTCCAACAGTGGACATGGACTTCCTAACGGTCTGCTTCCCATCAATGGAGCTCCTTCCAATGGTCTGACCAATGGACTTGCTCATCCTTCATTTGCTGAGTCTGGGCTTCCCAATGGAGTGCCTTCCAACAACGCTCCTGCTAGTGGTCTTCCAAATGTCCTTCCCAATGGCGTTGCTACCAATACTGGTTTCCCCAATGCTGGGTTTGCTACCAATGGAGTCACCAACCATGGGCCTATGATCGGCAGACTTGCGAACGGTTTGACTGTTCCAATGGGCAGAATTCCTCAGAGCCAGTCCTACACAGCTGGCCTCACGCAGAGCAACTCCCAGAACTCTGGTCTCTCGCTCATGAGTCCTGGCGACACTCCCAACGAGATCGCAGTTCCTCGCGCTCGAGTTCCTTTCTCTAGCCCTCTTGCTACTGGCCAGAACGGACGTCTGACCGAGCCTCGAAACTACGCTCCTCGAACTTCGGGCCAGCCTGTTCAGAATCTGCCTCCTCCTCGATTCAACCTGAACGTGAACTCGATGCCTGCTGTCTCGGAGAATGCTGTTCAGGAGTCGTCTCAGGACCCATTTGCCAGTCCTGCTCCTTCTGATGCTACCTCTCTGGTTCCGTTTCCTAACCTGCCTCCTCCCACTGTTCAGCTGGCCATGTTGGACAGTGCGCAGTTGGATCGGGCCATGGAGATGGCTCTCATCAAGGCAAACGCTCCCAAGTCGGACATGCTTCGCCAGCTGACAAGCACATACACGGGCTTTCCCACCCTTCAGATGGCTCTTAATGTGAACTTCTTCCCCTTCATGGATGGTCCTAGCTCGGCGAAGCCAGTCACCTACGGTGTAATTCGTCTCAAGAACGTAAGTTTTTATCTTTCCCTCTAAGTTGATGATGCTAACTGCCGCAGATTCCCTTCTCTACCAAGCGTGCAGAGGTCGTGGCTTTCATCGGCCGCAATAGCAAGATGCTCAATGATGCCGACGAACCGGTGCACATCATCATGGACCGCGCCACGTCCAAGACCATGGATGCATTTGTCGAGTTCCAGACCATGGAGGACGCGATCCGCTGTGCTGAGCGTCACCACCTGTTCGCTCAGACTGGACGTGTCAGTCGTCTTGGTGATCGTCCCATCGAGGTCGAGCTTTCCAGCCAGGCCGCTCTCATGAGAGAGCTCTACCCTCTCGCTCGTGGCGTCTTCTGGGATGGTGCCACTCCTAACATCTTGCCTCCTTGCGCTCGTGAGCCTTGGGGTAACTTCAAGGGATTCATTTCTTGCGAGGAAATGGTTATGCTGGTTAAGCATGTCGAGGTTCCTCACCGAGTAAGTCTTTGCTTTTTCTGACTTTTTGACTCAGTCACTAACAGATCAGTCTCCTTTCTCTAAGGAGTGCCCCCAGCGCCCTTACGAGTGCCTCATCAGTACTCTTGGCAAGTTCCCCTGGTTTGCTACCGACTTCATCACTGTTGCTCAGCGCGGTGCAATGTACAAGGCCAGCTTCAAGCTGATCCGCCTGCTTACCGGAGCCGTTTCCCGCAATGACGATCCTGTCAACCTCAACCATCAGCTCTTCAGACGTGTTGTTGCCTCCGTCATGAAATGCAAGGGATTTACCACTCTTCAGAAGGACAACATTGCGTTCCTTGTTCAGATGGGCCAGGCGGAGATGCGCATGTACCACCAACCCGAGAATGCTAGCTCCTGGGTTCATCAGTACTCTGTCACGGCCAAGGCTGGCGTCCCTCAGGATGTTCTTGATGTGAGCTTAACCACTGTCTTACAATCTCTGATAGCATCTGCTAACATGATCTTAGTGGTACATCCGAATCATTCGCGAGCAGTCGACTCGAGATGTCCTTGTTCTCCCTATCTCTGAACGCACCGCGATTCAGGAAACCCTCAAGGAAACGGATGACTACTGGGGATACTTCTTCCAGGAGGTGGGGTATATCCAGGGCCCCGAATTCGATTTCTTGACCCTCAAGCAGTGTGCTGTTATGGAGTTCTCTGCCATCGAACGTCTCCTCACCCGAGCCCTTGGCCGCCACTAAGTTGCGGTAGCGGAGGCTCACTCCTCCATCGGCGAACATCACAAGTTTGCCAACACCACGCGTCAATGAACGCAAGCCTCATAGGCTCAACTACGACTCAACACTCTGATTTTCGATCTGGTTTTCGGTCTGAATTTCTTTCCACTACTCTACTGGCTCTATACCCTTGGTTTCCTAGTTCTGCATTTCGCCATTGTATCTCAGCTCAGCCGTTCTCATTTGCATCTCACCACAGCCGTCTGGTTCTACTACGACTCGACTCGGCTTCGGTCTATACCAACAACTGGCTTCTTTCCTTTGTCTCATATCGGCACAGCAATCTTCTTGAACCGCAGCTTTTTCCCACCTCGAAACCCCCATAGAGAGGAAAGACTCTGGCGCTCGCGGGCATACGCAAAACTTCACCGGCACTAATAGTTCGTCGGTTTCGAATCACACGAATCGGGAGCCAAGGCTAGACGACCAACACGTACGGGAAGAAGAATGTTTGCGGCGCTTTAATAACTAATTAGAGGACTTGATCCTTGGGGGGAGCGAGGATGGGATGGATGGCTGCTACGGCATTTATATTGGGGCGATGACATTACTGGTTTCGTTTTCTCATTTTCTCACTCGGTCTACTCTTACACACCATTCTTTATGGTTTGACAGGTCTTTCTCGGATCATGGTAGTTAGTAGCTGGAGAAGGTCGACGGGGGTGAGCCTGTCTTGACTGGGACTGGCGAACGGACTGTGGTTTGAGGGTCTGGAGGATCACGGAGGTTTGGTCTGGGTTTGGAATCTCAACAACTTGCTATATAAAACGTAAGAAAAAAAAAAGCTTTTTGATACTTGCGGTGTTTTGTGCTTGTGATGCTTGTGGTGGCTATGTTGAGGTTGTGATGACCACCACGGGTCAGTTCTTGCTCTGTGACCATCACAGGTGTTGCAGCTCTTGCTCTGTGTGTGCTCTTTCCAACAGACGACATGTTGATGCTTGAACTACTGGAAGGCATCATGTATCTGAAGCTCCAAAATGCCTACCTATTTTTATTCCTCCCTCTCCATGATGTGTAAATGTCGACATGAATTCTGCTCGTCTGTGCGGATGCCCTCACGTCGTGCATAACGAGATTGATAACGGCATTTAGTGCACCAATGCAGTGACATTTCCCCTGAAACCCACCCTCAATGCCCTGGAATTCTGCTGAGCAACCCCTAGAAATGTCATGGCTCCACGTGTAACAGATTAGACTCGGGCCAATAGAAGGTACGAACCACCATCTCCACCTGCAGAATCGACAGGGGGAAGGTGCCTTGCCTTGCCTTGCCTTGCGGTGGGCACCCGCCCCTCCGACCTACCCTTGCTTGACCTTGTAGGGAAGAGACATGCAATGTTGACTTGGCTTGGCCCTCTTTTCCTCCCTTGGCTCATTCTCTCCTTTGATCAAATCAAACAATTCATCAGACGGGAGTACTCTTATTTCAAGGGGTTCCTTCTCTCTGTGTTTGCGTCCCTCTTTCTGTTATACCCGACGTACCTTCCCTTCCCTTCCCTTGCCGCTCCCGTGCCGAGATCTCTCTCTAAATCCAAAACATCCAAGGAGGTTGCATTGACATTAACGAGCGAGAGAGAAGGAAGCACTTGTTCGTTCGTTCGTTCGTTCGTTCCTTGGTCGACGGCAGGTTGGGCTCATCTCCATCAAATGAACAAATAACTAGACGAGTTCCCCAAAGCTAGCTTCTTCTCCCTCCTCTCTACCTTAGCTCCTCCACCCATCCCAAGCTTTTCCTCTCTCTCTCTTCAACACCAGCATCAGCCGATTCTCTGTCATCCCCCGTTGTCGGACCTGACCTGCACTGCTTCTGCGCTGCATCCATTACACAAGCACATCGGCCACATACGCACGCCATTTTCTTCTTCTCTCCATCACAGCGTCTCTTCTTGACTCTGTCTTTTCCTCTCTCCCTTGATTAATCTCATTTTATCGACTTTGAGATCATCATGGCTGCTGAACAGGACAAGGTCGCTGCCGCCGCCCCTGCGGAGACTTCCGCCGCTCCCGCTGTTGCTGAGGCCCCCGCTGAGGGTCACGCTGAAGCTCCCGCAAAGGCCACCGAGGAGAAGCCCACCGAGGATGCTGGTCCTTCTGCCCCGGAGACACCTCTCACCAAGCTCAACGCCCGTCTTGATGACATTTTCACCAAGACCTCCTACAAGGAGATGTGGGGTGTTCAGCTCTCCAACATCGATCACGTTCCCACAAAGGTCGTTCTCCAGAAGTTCCTACGCGCCAACAATGGCGATCCCGCTGCCGCTGAGAAGCAGCTCACCTCTGCCCTTGAGTGGCGCAAGAAGATGAACCCTACTTCCCTTGTCACCGAGACCTTTGACAAGAAGAAGTTCGACGACCTTGGATTCGTCACCGTTCACAAGGGCGAGAGCGGCAAGGAGACTATCATCACCTGGAACATCTACGGTGCTGTCAAGGACAACAAGGCCACCTTTGGCAATGTCCAGGAGTAAGTTTACTGCATTCGACCCTTGGACCTTGGCTAATTTCATCATAGGTTCATCAAGTGGCGAGCTGCCATCATGGAGCTGAGCGTTCAGAAGCTCAAGCTTGACCAGGTCACGGAGCCTATCCCCGAGGGCGGCGAGGATCCTTACCAGATGATTCAGGTTCACGACTACCAGAACGTCAGTTTCTTCCGCATGGACCCTTCCGTCAAGGCTGCTAGCAAGGAGACCATCTCCGTCTTCTCCATGGCTTATCCTGAGCTACTTGCCCACAAGTACTTTGTCAACGTTCCTGCCATCATGGGCTGGATGTTTGGAGCTATGAAGCTCTTCCTCGCCCCTGCCACCCTTCGCAAGTTCCACCCCATGACCTCGGGCACTACTCTGGCTACTGAGCTCAAGGACATCGTTTCCACCCTTCCCAAGGAGTATGGTGGTCAGGGCCCCAGTGTCAAGGAGGGCCTGAAGATTTCTCTGTCCGAGGAGGGCGAGGCTCCTGCCAAGGCTCCCGCTGCTGAGACTCCCGCTGCTGAGGCTGCTCCTGTCGCTGAGCTCGCCCCTATCGCCGAATCCACTCCTTCTGCCGAGCCTGCTCCGGCTCCGGTTCCTGCTCCCGTTGAGGCTGCCAAGGAGGACACAGCTGAGAAGGCTACCGAGAGCGCCGGTGAAAAGCCTGTTGAGGAGTCCCTGGAGAAGCTGACTCTGAAGCCCGTCGAGGAGGCACCGGAGAACGACAAGGAGACCGCTCCTGCTGTCGATGCTGAGAAGAAGGAGACCGCTCCTGTTGCCGAGACCGAGGAGAAGGAAACTACCCCTACTATCGAGTCGGAGAAGAAGGAGGTTGCCCCGGTTCCCGAGGCTGAGAAGAAGGAGACGACCGCCTAGGTGCTGTTGTATTTCTGTGTTCGACGAGGCTGAGACGTGGAGGAGGCTGAGAGAAAAGTGCGGAGGATACCAACCGTGTGTGATTTTCGCTGTGATAAACAATACCCCTTTTACTTTAGTTCTCGCGAGCGCGCCCTTTAGGAAGGGCGTGCAGATCTCGGTTCTAGAGACGCTTTAATTGTCAAGTAGACTATAAGAGAGATTCTTGTCCTTTAACGCTTGTTCTTGTGGTGTCTTGTGTGTGACTATGCTCTGGGGTCAATGGTGTCGGATGATTGAGGCGAAGGAGCTCGGATGCCAAGGCTGACGTCTCTATTTCCTTGCCTTGAACGGGTCTGATGGGGAAAATGCAACAGACTCGAAGAGCTGGTCCCGTCTTCGGTAGAAATGTTAGAATGTTAGATGGTGTTGGTTGGATTTGGCGGTGATACCATCGAGTGAGCTGCAAGGGATCGGGACTGGCACCCGAGACCCCAGATCTGGGGTTTCGGCGCGTAGCATGACTTTGACGGTGGGTATTCTGAAGCGTCCTGATTCGAGTCTCGTGCAAGGTGTAGACTGTGCTGATGATAGAATCAAGATGATGATGGATACAACTTCGTCGCAGTTGCGGATGACTGCTCACTTCGTGTCCCGTAACCGAGGATGTCTCTGAGAGAGGTCGGTGAGGTATCGAGTTACGGCGGATATACGGGTATCGCCCAACTAAGAATTTTTGCCCGTCCGTTCGAGACAGTGGCTAGAGGATGTGACAGTGAATCATGGCCGGTGGCTCTTCGGCGGCGAGGCTCGCGATGTTGCGAAAGGCTTCAAACGCCCCCAAACTCCGTGGGTCGTCCGTCACTCGCACCTCGGCCCCTGAACTTTGAGGCAACGTCAAAAAGACGATTTTGCATACATCTGATATATTCTTGTACAAGTATTTACGAAGTGTTGTGGACATTTTTGGAACGTTTTGAGACGTGATTGAGGGTTGCAGTGGCAACAGGAGGGTGTCACGGGGTTATTGATAACCGGGAGGGAGACTTCAAGCACATCCCTCGGGAAGCAGGCAGAGGCAATAACTACTCGGTAACTCGACAATTCATCTCAAGATACTAAAGATATCGCAATCTTTGATTTTTCATGGTGTTTCACGATGGATCGGGTTTCTAGATCCGGTGTCATCTGAGTCAGCTGTCGTCAAGGCTGTCGGTGGCAAAGGCAGATGGAGGGCTAGTCTCGAAGAACGGGGAGAGGTTTGCAACTCGAGAGATGCAGAAGATATATGAAATGTATCAAGACGAATTCAGTCGATATATTGCAGAAACATCTTGCACATTTGAAAGTGATGCTTCTCGGCAAATGCCTCATAGTGAATACCTCATACGGGGTGGTCTGTCTGTAGGTCGGGGCAAGGTAGGCAGGTCTCTCGACGGCTGGTGTTTACCTCATTAGCAAACGAAATAGCCCAGCCCATTTTCCCTTGCTTCCTTCGCTCATGCTGCGGGCGCGATAAACCATCCTTCCTTCAACATCCACCACGCACCCCGAAAATATCTCTCCTCTTTCACAACCTCTTCTCTTTCACGCCATCAGCAAAGCACCACCCGAGTTGACTTTCGACATACGTGCTTTCTCCCCTCGGCTGAGAGTGTGTATTACACTCACGAGACTCTCGTCTCTCTCTTCTCCACTAATTCATTCGGTCTCGTCGAGACTATTCTTTTTTTTTTTTCCGGAGGAGCAGAAGCAACAGCAGTGCCCCCCCTCTTCTCTCTCTATTTCCTCTCCTCCCTGTCACGCACGCCTCTTTTTCCTACCACTCACTCACTCATCCCACTTTTTTCTACATCCAAGACGCGCGACCTCTCGACTCGACATCGGTCTCGACCTCAACCCCCTTTCTAGAACGCGTTCTTTCATCAAGAGGGCGTGAATCACGATTCGCCTACTTGATTCTTTTCTTCTCTTTTGTGTGTCCCGGCCATTTAAAGCCTCTCGCACACTCTCGATTCTTCAGCAAATCTAATCTCTGATCCTCCTTTTTTCCGTTGTTGTTGTCCAAACGAGACGGGACCCAGGTATCTGTATACGTACCTCCGCTCCAAGCACCTTCCTGCTCTCTCCACGGCACGGGCACTGGCAGCTTTGACCGGCGCGCGCGGGGGGGGAAACTTGACTGGAAAGGAAAGGACCACCCACTCTCACGGGTCTCCTTGCACCTTACTCGCTCAACGCACACACCCACACGCACCACACCCGACCCGGGGGCTTCCTTCCCACTCCCATTCCCACTCTCCCGTCACTTGCCTTGCTAGGCGCGGCGCGTCTCGTCTCGCGAGTCTCGTCTTGCCTTCCATTTCATTTACCTTTGCCTCTATTAAACTCAACTTCAACCAAAACCAAACCTCGATTACGCCCCCAACCTTTTATCTTTCGCCTCTTTTCTCCGCGAAAGTGTATCCTCTCTACTCTCGACTTTCTCTCTCGGCTCTTTTTCGACTTCTCATGATCACTACGTCTTGAGCATTTCGCGTCGAATCGAGTGCACGAGCTCCTCCCTCCTTGCCGCCATGGCACTCGATCTGTCCACTGAGGGCAGCTTTGAGGTAGGCGTCACGGATGATTCTTCTTCGAATGTCGCGTCAACCACTTCTACTCCTCCCACCACCGTTGCCGACGAAGCCAGTCTTCACTCGGAATCACCCAAGCGCGATGTCGTACACGTAGCCGTCGAGCCCGAGCCCGAACATGCGCACGAGCACGAGCACCCACAGGAGCCCCTCGAGGCCGCTCCCGAACCCATTGGCACAGCGCCGCCTGCTGTTCCCGCCGAACCTGTCAAGAAGGTCATCGCTGCTAAGCCGGCCCCTCCTCCTTCTTTGCGTTCTCGTCGCAGCAACATTGGCACTCCTGTCTACAACCTGGCCAAGCTGAGCGGCACCGATGGCCACGGCAAGCGACGCGCCAAAGGCGACATTGTTGCGGATCGGCGACGACGAAAGACCATTTCTGGTCCCATTGTGAACAATGCGGAACAGGCGACTTCAAGCCCTGCGATTCCCGATATTCGCAATGATCCCCACGCGGTTAGACTTTACCAGTCTCTCAAGAAACTAGACACACCTCGCACTCGACTCCAGGTCACTGCTGACCCTTCGCCATCTTCACGCCGTTCTTCGACGCGCCGGTCTAGCGCCATCATGCCTATCGCAACCCCGTCGAGCACAAAGACGATCAAATCGAGCAAACGCAGTCGCAAGGCTGAGCAGCAGCAGCAGCCAGCTATCATGTCTAGGGAAATGAAACGCTTGGCCGATACTAAGGAGTTTGCTGGCGTTGATACTGAACCCGTGGTTCTTAGCTACTGGTCAAACGGTAAGTTCGTTGACCCAAAAGCCGCGAAGCAGCCACCACGAAAAAAGTCGGAGCCCGAGCCCGCCGAGGAGGAGGAGGCTGAACCGGAGCCCGTGGTCAATGCCAAGAAGAGGCGCGAGAAGAAGTACCTCGACAAGGGTCTTTATGCAGGCCAAGATGCTCCAATCGATATCTCTAAGGGACTATCTGTGGCGGAGAAGAAGAAGCTGGCCCAACTACCCGAACTCATCCCCAACGGTCGTGTCAACAAAACCATGCCTTTGCCCATGTTTAATGGCCTGCGCAATCTCATCAATGGCCGCGACTTCAAGTTGCCATTCAACGTCTGCAACCCCCTTCCTCCAGGCCAGCCCAAGCCCGATGAGTGGAAGAAGATGACGAAGAGTAATTCACCTGACCGACAGCTTGATTTTGATTTTTGACTAACGTTGCTTAGATCGGTTCATTGGCGAGTCCAAGGACTACTGGCGCAAGTCACCACACTTCCACGACTACCAATCCAAGTGCGTGTGCAAGCCCGAGGATGGTTGTGGTGAGAGTTGCCAGAACCGAATCATGCTGTACGAGTGTGACGAGCAGAACTGCAACGCCGGAAAGGAACACTGCACCAACCGCGCATTCGCAACTTTGACCGCGCGCCGTAACCAGGGCGGCAAGTATCGCGTTGGAGTTGAGGTGATCAAGACATCGGACCGCGGATACGGCGTACGAAGCAACCGATGTTTCCGACCAAACCAGATTATTATGGAGTACGCTGGTGAAATCATCACGGAAGCTGAATGCGAGCGTCGCATGACTGAAGTCTACAAAGACAATGAGGTGAGTTTTGACTTTGCAGCGACAACTCTCAGTGGACAGATTACCTGACTAAGCCTACATCAGTGTTACTATCTGATGAGCTTCGATCAGAACATGATCATCGATGCGACGACAGGGAGCATCGCGCGGTTCGTGAATCACAGCTGCAATCCCAATTGCAGAATGATCAAGTGGATCGTTTCCGGACAGCCGCGAATGGCCCTCTTCGCAGGTGACAGGCCTATTATGACGGGCGAGGAGTTGACGTATGACTACAACTTTGACCCATTCTCCGCCAAGAACGTTCAGAAGTGTCTCTGTGGTGAGCCTAACTGTCGGGGTGTGCTCGGCCCCAAGCCTCGAGAGGTGAAGCCTCCCAAGTCGGATTCCAAGAACACGGTCAAGGGTGCTGTCAAGGGAGCCGTCAAGGCTGGCAAGCGCAAGCTTAAGGAGCTGATCGGTGACGATGGAGGCAAGGATGGAGGCCCTGCCAAGAAGCGCAAGGTTCAGCCCGTGAAGCAAGCGAAGCGAGCTCTGACCCTGGCCAGCTCCAAGGTTGTCAAGGGCGCAGCCAATGCTCTTAGAAAGGGTGTGTCAACAGTTACCTCGACAGGACGAAAGGCGGCACTTGGATCCAAGTCACCTGCGAAGCGACGAGCATCGACCGGTGCCATCCTGAAGAAGACGACCACCAAGCGCGTCATCCAGACCTACGCAGCACGCACGCCTAAGCGACGTGGTTCAGCCGGGGCTTCTAGCATTACCAAGGTGACCATCAGAACGACGGCCAAAGTGACGCCAGCCAAGAGCTCACCAGCGACCAAAGGATCTGTGACCAAGACGTACGCTCGAGGTACAAGCTCTCGCAAGTCGATCGCGTCAGCGGCCTCTCCTCGCAAGGGGTTGGACATTTCTCGCGAGACGGAAATCGAGGTGATGCAGGCGGATGAGGAATAAAGTAATTAAGGATGGATGGATGATGATGAAGGGTTTATGTGCAAGCAAGTAAACGAGGCCTTCCAGTTGACCTAGACTTGGACCTGGACAGTTTTTTGGGAAGAGGATGGGAAGAAGTGAGGACTAGCAAGACAAGCAGGGGAAGGACAGTTAGGAAAGGGATGAGGACGAGGACGAGGACTCTAGGGATCTGAGCTTTTTTGTTTCAGTGATTTTCATCTCTGGTTATGGATTGTTTTCTCGCTGGCGCCAAGGCGTAACAAGGAAAGGAGGGCGGTTGGCATCCATATTGTACAGTACCAGGGCGGGCCGGCGGGTTGTCGATGGCATGTGTATGTCTGCTTGTCTACCTAGTATCTATGTTTGTGTTCTGTAAGCTTCACATCCGTCCGTCCGGTGGCTTAGAGTGATGTGATGTGCACAAATATGAGGCTCGTGGTCTGCTGACTGCGAGGTGATGCGAGCGGTTGGACTTCAGGGATCAGGGATGATTGATTGGATGTGGTTGTAGATGGACGACAATGGCAACATCAAGGCGCAAGAAATGATCGCAGAGGGTATTATTTCGTCATCTATAATCTAATGTTAGGCAGCAGCTCGATCAATCATGTATCAATGACCCAGCATCTCGATTCCGTGATGCAAAAAAGAGTCGGTGAGACGGAAACGAGGCGACAAGAAGCTAAAACCATCAGGCAGAGAAACTAAATGTCGTACGCCCTGTTGCTGCGGCTCGATATACGACAAGAGAATAAGTAATTAAAAAGACGCCCATGTATAAGCCTCCGTCCGAGCGTTTCCTTCTCTAACCCTTCCAGAAAGGAAAAAGAAAGGCGAAAGGGTGATACCGACTGCTTGGTGTTGGTTGCGGTGATGATTTAGATTTGATGCGGCAGTGGCGCAGCTTGTCCACAGGGGTGGGCTGGCTGTCATACGTATGAAAGGGTCTAGAATTTAAGCAGAGTTTAATTAAGATCAGCAGACGGAGGTTTGAAAACATTGCGATGATTCCTAACTGTATTAATATATGGTGTTTTTAAACATTTGTGATCTGATGGATGTGACGTCTGTTGATGAGGTCGTCTTATCCTTGGGTACAGAGGCGGGGTAGGTATGAGGCAGTGTGGATGGAGGGGGAGGCGAAAAAAAGGGGGCGCTTAAAACACATGGCAAAGAGGAACAATGTGCAAAAAGACGTGGCATCACGAGTGCAATGACATACATAGCTAGTTAGAGAAAACCTTGATTGTTGGGGCGATTGATCAAGGGCCGCTTACACAGAGGGAGGGGAATGGGTGATGCATCCAAATCTCACTGTGACCAGGCGCTGCCCTGGAAGGTTTCGTGCATGGTAACACCTCCCAGGGGCCATACGCCCCAACAGAGAGGGACGAGAAAACAGAGGTCATCTTGCTACCGCGAAACCATCGCACAGTTAATAGTAGGAGTCAGAGGTTGGTACAGAGGGTCATGTTTGAGGGATAATGAATGGTATTTTTGGAAATCTAACTATGGGTCTATCGGGGGAATTTCTAATGTCATGAGGAAATAACACACCGGGCAAGAAAATACAGATAAGAAACTTTGCTATGAGAAACGAAGACAAAGAAAAATACATCGTTGCGATAAACCGAAGTAGAACCTGGGATTCTAACCTTGTAGTGGCCCCAGGAGAAGTCAAGATGGCGACAAAAGAAACAGCCAATAGGTTTGGTCGGTTTCCTGTCTAAGTGAAAAAGAGAGGTAGCAAATGTGGTCGTCAACGTTGCCTGAGCTCTGGGATGTGCTGTTTGTCCACCCCTCTATACCGCCACCACCATCCATCCATCTTCGTTACCTCGTGGTTTTTTGTTTTGTTGTTTTCTTTTCTTTTCTTTTGGCCACCCCCAACGAGGGTGTCCTTTTGTTGTCGTCATGTCATGGCTGTCGCTAAACGAGACGGTGGTCTAGTTTGGACTTTTGGACCCGGGCTCCATGATCCCCTCTCCTGAAGTTGGCAGTTGGAAGTGGTTGGGGCGCCTTGCCGGTACAGTACCAAGATCGAGGAAAATCAAGACGGGCCTCTTGAGGCGGCTTCCTGCCTAACACCGATGGCTGCTTCCTCGACCTCTTCGATTCAGGAATCGTTGTGTCAAAGGAGCCTGGGATAATCATCTCAGAATCTAGTCCTGAGGATAGACCAAGTGCTGCCGGCAGTTGCCGTCCCGATAATGGTCGCAGTTCCAACAGACACCGCCAGCGCTCGATCGGTTGTCGCTGCTGCACCTACAGCACGTCCACATGAGTGTGGGTACTGGCGCAGGCGCATGCACAGGCGTATACGCATTCTTGACGGGGTTCAGGTAAACCTCGCAGTAACCGCAGCGGATATGGGCACAGTTGAAGCAAGAGGGACAGTGGTCTAGCACATTCTCCTCGAAACATCCATGGCAACGCCACATGTAGTCGGCGGTGTTGTTCATGTTGATGGTTCTTGCTGTTGACAGGATCAGGTTTGAGAACGGGGGGGTTATGGTGACCGTCAAGTGTGGTTCTGGGAGATCTCGAGAAGACGATAGACTTGTAAAGTATTTCTGTAGAAGTAAACTATTCTCGTAGGCTCAAAGCCGAAGAATGAAGATAGAAGAGTGCGTTGCTAGACTGGATGAGGTTGTTGAGGTGAAGAGCCTGTTGAAGCCAACGATCAAGGGCTTTTATATCATCATCCGTTTGTTAATGTATCACCATGTCAAGTGAATCAATGACAATAGGATCGTTTCAAAGTCCACATGTAAGGCGTAAATTGCAGACTTACCTCGTCTCTGAGGACGAGAGGTCCGTGTTTGCCAAATCGCCATCGCCTCAACGACTCAGAGGCGCAAGCCGTAGGCCAAACAGTTGTGATCACGCTTGGGGCCACGCTTGGAACCAGTCATTTAGCTTCAGCATGGTTTCGTAGTGCGACTATCCCGTGGCGTAGTAAGGGATATTGCTCACAGCTGAGGGCTTGTCACGCTTTGAAAGGGAGCGGACGGACCGACCAGAAAGCTCTGTCTGTCGATTGGATCAGGATGAGAAGCAAGCATGGCTTTGCAAGACTTGAGCCGGCGCCAGGAGGAATGAGTGACGGCATCGTCAATGCGTCGGATAGATGCGTCAAGGTAGGGCCATCACAAGCATCGCCTCTCCTTAAGGGGGTAGGATATCGGCCGGCAGGGGGGGCACGTTGAATGTGCATCGGGGCGGCCACATGGGCGTCTGAATCGATTAGCAGTAACAAAAAGATGACGAAAATACCTACCCCTGGGTGTCAAGGCTGGCTGACCTTCTGGAGGGTATGGCTCAAATCGCGAACCATCGGTACTTTGTCCGCATATACAAGTGCAAAAGACTCAAGACCAGTGCCCGGCAAGCACTGTGGGAGAGAGGGGTGCGAAAAAGCGACTCATCTGTGTGTGTCTTCTGCCTTTCAAGTCTCCATCCATGAGCTTCGCCACGAAAGAGAGTTGCACATGACGATTTCAGCGAGCTTGGGTAATTTCGGTTTTGTCGGCAGAATTGAGACCGAAGCGGGTGTGAATGACGGAGGCGATTGAAATTGGTAAAGCCTGGTCTGGTCGGTCTTTGTTTGTCGCAAGTTGTAAGTTGCTAAGTGATGTATGTATGTTGACCAGGTTGTGGAAGTGGAAGTGGAAGAGGGGTTGCTGTTTCTGTTTCTGCGGCTGAAAGATCCGATGCTCCGAGGTTCCTTCCAGAGATACCAAAAAGACTTCAGCGTCTAACAGGGCGAGGAAAGACCAAGGGAAATGGGAAAGGGAATGGTGACGAAAGATCCGGCTAAATTGAATTGCGGCTCTGCGAATAATAGGGCAAAGGATCATGCTGTGCAACACGGCCAATGTGCAGTCGCCCTGTTGATCCTTTTCGGACTGCTGCATTTTCGACCAACCTTGGAGAAAAACTGTGGCTTGTATCAGCATCTGAAACTCTTTTACAAGAATAATTGATATTGAACTGTGGCTGGTAGTGGGAAGGGGAATCTGCAGGTACTTCTCCGGGTACCTGGGCTGGGGATGTGAGACGTCTTGATGGTGGTGGGCCCCATATGTTGGTAGGTATCCAAATAGGCAGACATTCACGATGCCTTGCCAAGAATACTCGAGGCATATCTGAATTTCTCAGACATTTGAGCAACGGTTCTCGAATCGGTATTTTTGGAGTTTCGTCTGGGTTTTGGTTGAATAGAAGCATTATCGTTCGTTGGTCGCTGCTCCGAACGGTTCAAGTGCCATGTTCTCTCGGTGTTGGGCTTCAAACGGACGGTTCGCAATAAATGATGCACTGCTATACTCGAGTTGAAAGTTAGCATCTGTAACCTAGCATTTCTCTAATGTGTACTCACAAATCTCAAGCTTGGTCGTTTTCCATCTAGTAGAGTAGATAGCACTAGCCCGTACCAACTTGTGGTCCAGGCCATCAAACGAGTGTTCTGGCCGAGTGTCATCCAGGGGGCCTCCGACCGGAAAGGGGGAACCCAAAAGATCAAACCAAAAGTCCAAGAGGAAAACAAGAGGAGGACATGCGGCTCTATATAGCTATGTGCCATAGAGAGAGTGCCTTGCGAGCGCCACTGTGTGATGACCTTGAGCCGCATGCCGCAGAGCCTCCTCACCAGGCTCTGTGTTTTGCACAATCGTAAAGTAGAAATAAGGCACTGCACATTGACCGATGCGGACTATGAAGGCAGAAGTAATAGGGCAACTTGTTCCTTCGCCGACTTTTGTCCTGCCCGATGTGCTCTGTCTGGGCTGATGTGCTCGTCGTGGTTGACAGTCATGGTGGTTTCGCGGCTGAAAGAGGCGCTCGGGGGCCAAAGAGATGTCAACATGTTCACTGTAGTCTTACACAATGCGAGAAGATGGACTTTGTGACAAGTACGTACGCCTCATTCACAATAATGGCGGACAAGTGTCGGGCTCCGACGCAGGATGGCCCAATGATACTGCATTGACTCGACATAAATGGGTAGGGTTGAGTAACAGTACCAGTATTTCCTTGGTCAGAGACATGAATAAATAAATGGAGGATTAATGGTGCATTATTTCTGAAGCTAGGGCCCGATCGAGATCCAATCAGCCAGTCAATGCTGCCCCTGGCTCTAGCCCTGAGGATCGTGACCAGCCTCATATCAAAGGGGGGGCTCCAGGACACGGTACACAACAACAACGAAAAACGTAACGGGTTCTCCGGATGTGTATAAAGTTCCCCATGCTTCCATTTGCTCGAATTCAGCAATTGCTTGCGACGTGCTTACGCAACTTCGCCTCCGACATGATTCCAAATCTTCTGTTCGCACTCACCTGCGGCGACCGACAACAACAACAATTGTACATTCAACCAGAAAAAAACGACACGTCCTCTTCGTAAAGGACGATGCCTGCTGACTGGTAATTATTTAAGGCGAAGATGCCATACACATCCTGTCCCGTTTCGAATCTGAGGCGTGAAGGAGCAAAAAGCAATTTTAAGTCGAGGAGAGAAGAGGGATCGTCGTACTTAGGGGCATTGACAGCCAATCGTCCAGACAAGGTGAATCCTCCTGATGCCATCACAAAAGAGCAACAGACGACACAATTCAAGGCGTGGTGTTTCTTCAACGCAGTCGGGCTCTGGACTGAGACAATGTCTAAGGTGAGAGCTCGGTGTGATAGGTGTGATTGGGGAACGCCCTCCCGCCCGATGTACTACGGGTGATGGACAACCCCTGGCCAGGTTAGCTGAGGGAGGGCCCAGTAGGAGTTAGTCAACCAACACTTTCAAATGAAGTATATCAAGCTAGTTCAGCCAATAGATTGGCCTAGAACACTTTTACAATTGAATTGAAATGCCATCGATTGTGCGGCTACGAAGAGTATGGTGCTCAATTGCCAGACCTCACTGAGTGAAGGTAGCTGTCATGTGATGAGCGACAACATGAATTGATCGGATAAATAATTCGATTCAAGACAGCAAAGCAATTAATCTCCTTTGTGTAACTAAACCTCAAATATCACATGCTCGAGTAGAAAGAGTTCCACATCCAATTAGTAGAGGTTCTCAGCAAAGATAGACGTTGCAAGGTGAGCAAATATGTACAGTACGATGTATGCTGGCACAGTGTCTCTCGCACAGTCTCGGCCCGCTCCTGCATCCCGCCGCGCTTAATGCGACATGTTAAATGAGATCATCAACAACAGTCAAGGACAACCTAACCTACTCTCACGTCTGCGCCCACGAGGTCGTCGTCACCCTCGTCAACCTTCCTGCCTTCATTGGCCTCCTCATCGGCCTCGTCACTGCCATCCGACTCTTCCGGCTTTCTTCTCCCTTCTCCTCAACAGACCATGGCCCTCGAGTGCCCTCGCCGTCTCCTCCTGTGAAGACGTCCGCGATGTTGCCATGCCACGACCGGCGACGAGCAACCGCGCAGAGACGCGGTGGACGGTGCGCCTAGTCCCGTTCTTCTGCGCCGCCGCTATTGGCTACGCGACCTACCTCACAGTTGCACATCTCTGCGGTATGCGGTATCGAAACCCTCTCCTCGCATGACGTATGACTAACGAAACGGGAAAGTCAACTATCTTCTTCGAGAAAAGAAAAAGACAGCCGTCGCAGTCGTTCTCTTGGTTCTGTACTTTGTCTTCTTCTTCCTCACAGTTGCAACATACCTCCGAACTTTCCTTACCATTCAATTCAAAACTGGTTTCGTCCCCTTGACGCCCGAACGAGAGGCCCTCGACCAGGAACGCGAGCAAATAAAGAAGCGAGGGGGTGATCTCGAAGCTCTACCATGGGTCCCTCCCGATACGAATCCTGACAGTCCTGGACTGGAGACGTTTTACAGCAGAGATGTTTTCGTCTGCGAGAGCGACGGCCGTCCCAAGTGGTGCTCAGAATGCAGAAACTGGAAACCTGACCGCGCTCACCATTCAAGTGACCTTGATCGATGTGTTCGAAAAATGGATCACTTGTGTCCCTGGGTAGGGGGCGTGGTGGGGGAGAATTGTGAGAGATCCTGGCATATGGACTTATACCTCAACTAACAACTCGCTAGCCTTCAACTTTTTTGTCCAGTTCACAACGTACTGCGCATTATTCTGCGCTGTATGTCTGGCCGCATCCGGATATTCGCTACATCTAAAAATGCAAGACGGAGATTCCTTGGATGCACGCATTGTTGTGGGCATTGCTCTTGCAGGCCTGTTCTGCCTTTTCACCTCGGCCATGACCATGACGTCGGCCCGTTTTGTCTTCACAAATATCACGAACATCGACCTGTTCAAGAAGAACCAGGTCTTTCGACTGGCCGTTCGAGTGTCCCATACCACTCGGCCGACAGATCGATTTGAAACCATCATATACCCGCTTTCCCCTCCTGCATCAAGTTCAACTACGTTTGAGAGAGGTCAACTTAATAGTGTCAACCGATCTCGCACATCGACACCAGAGCCGAGAATGTCAGCCAGGGACCAGCAAGCCAGGCGAACATTCGCAATCTTGACCACCCAACCCGGCGAGAACCCCTGGGACCTCGGGTACTGGGGGAACTTCAAGTCGGTCATGGGCAACACCATCTTCGAGTGGCTGCTGCCCATCCGACACTCTCCATGTTGTAATCATGACAGCATGGTGAGCGACTACGAATATGGACCTCTCATTGAGGTGCTGAAGCGACGATATGGGATCACCGACGGTGGACCCGCTAAGGAAGGGATTGAGATGACGTCGAATTAGATACCCTCGGTATGTTAGAGCGCTTTTTTTATTGTATACCGGAACAAAGAGATGGATATACCTATGTAATATTTAGATGGAAACTAGACACAGTCCGGTACAAGCGGGTTTGATGTGACTAGACATCATGAAGCCCTCGAGGCATGACAATTCATTTCCTTACACCTTAATTTGTACTCATCTTGCAACGTCATACCCTCAAGAGAAGAATCGGGGTGAAAGATGAGGGACAATGACCACCATTCAGTTCCAACCTGAGACATGAGACCATCTCATGACCCCACCGAGACCGAGGTTGGTTCCCACGCCAGAGGAAGAAGCCACACCACGATTCACCCGCACACCAGACCAAAAATAAAATCATCGACGAGAGCAAAAAACATACAACAGCGGGGATTCGCTGGTCGTCACCGACCCAACTACTAATCCGCCCCTCACCGGCTTATCTATGGGAGAGCGGACGGGATCCCGAGTTCTCCGGTGGGTATGGTCGTATGTGGTAGATGATGGTGGTGAGAGGCGTTATGTGCAGGCGGTGAGCGAAGAACTTCGGGGTGAACAAGAACCAACCACAACGTGACTATAAATAGTGAAATTAGGATTTTCGAAAAGTCCGAATCTATCAATAGCTGGTCAAGGACAGTAGACCAAGATATGGCGATAGATATCTGCAAATTGGGGTGGCTGGTTGTGTTGTAGGGTAAGTATGGCAGTCGAGAAGCTTGCTGAGGATATCGATGAGCAATCCAACAAATAATACCAAAAACACGAGTTTTCCCGGTTCTCTGTAGAAAAGTGCGGAGAATTATATCATTGATCTGAATTTCTAGTCTGAATTATGTGTCCTGGTTGTAGATTGAGCTGGTCAATGTCTCCTCAGTCAGTCTCCTGATATAGAGCGTCGACTCTGACGCCACCACAAGCAGCTAGAACATGACTACAAGTGGGAATGCTTATGCTCCCCACCCCGAAGATCTGAATACCCCAGTGGCCTTCCAGGGGGTGGCAGACCCAGTGATGGCATAGAAATCTACAAATCGGTGGGAGAGTGGTTGTGCTATATGGTATGGCTGAGGGGCTAAGATGGTTGCTCAGGGCATCGATGAGGGGTTCACCAAGTAATGCCAAACCACGAGCTTTTCGGTTCTTTGTGGTGAAGCGGTGCAATTTGCGCCATTGATGTGGACTTAGAGTCTGTATTGTGTGTCATGGTCGCGGATTAGGCTGATCAATGGCTCCTCGTTCATCAAGTCTACAGATCTAGAGCCTCGGCTGCAGCACTACTAGCGCTATCATCGCTGGCAGCGAGTGAAACGTCTAATCGAAAGAAACCGTTACTGATGGATTGAATCATGAGTCGAATTCGTTTTGTGTTCACGTACTAGACTACTAGGTATCTACATAGAATCCATAGAAAGCCGAATGTGATGATGAGTGTGCGGCAATGGACGGTGGTGCAAGTGGGAAGGCACTCAGCACTGAAGACAGGAAGGAGCTTGGCCAAAGGCTCGAAGAAGGGATGGGGGAGGCCACTGAGCATGGAGCCCAACGAAATGACACAGCCGTAGATAGGAAGGAGCACCCAGATGAAGCAGAGACTTGCTGGGAAAGAGCACTAGAGCACGCTGACTAAGGCTATTCCAGACCAACCATGGACATTTCGAATATTGTTTCTTCGGCCGAAGGCCTTCAGAAACCTTGTCAAATCTCGTTTCCAATCAGATCCATTTATATTCAGAGGGCATTTTCCCCATTTTGACCGGTGTCGAGCGAAGAACTCGTCGGTGGGTCCTGGATCTGCACGGGTGGATCCTTCCCTCCCTTGGCGTCAGCCAGTAACATCCCGCGTCACCATACAACATCAAACCCGCAACCATCTTCAACTTGACATCTTCGACAGCATTTATTGATACGCCCAATCATCGAACGCAAACTGACACAAGAGCTGATGAGGGAATTCCATGCTCGCATGATTTGAGTGAGACTTTTCATTTCGTGGCGTTGCGTGCGTGATCACGGCAGAGTCCTCCCTTCCTTCCGCCGCAAAGAGGGAGGCGCGAGATACCCGGACCAAGGCACAACAAACTGCATGTTTCGCTGAACCATCCATCACTTGTCATCACATTCGCCCTCCAAAACGCACGGAGTTGCTCACCGCCAGAGAAAGAATGCCCGTTTCCCCGCTCCACGGGGCCTCTTCGCCGCTGAATGAGGCCGGATGGCGCCGCTCCCAGTTCACGTACCGCCAGCTCTCGCAGCTCGCATCGTCCAACACGTCTTGCCCGCTGCGTGTCGTCGCCCACATCGACCTCGATGCTTTCTACGCCCAGTGCGAGATGGTCCGGCTCGGAACACCCGAGGACAAGCCGCTTGCGGTGCAGCAATGGTGAGTTACCTCCGCGCGGCCCCATCCACCCCTTCTGAGTCACTTCCCTGCTGTTTGTTGCACTTTGCCCTGCCCTTGTCAGAAATGGTGGCTTGATGTTCTCTCTTTCCTCAAGTTCTGGACTCAGAGCTGGCTGTCAACCTGCTTGCCGCTGGATACACTGAGGTTTCCTTCTGGCTTGCTCTATCACGGACAAGTGTCGTCTATCTTCTCGACTTGAACGAGAAGTTGACTCGAGACGGCTCTTTGAATCTATTGCAGAGGCCATCTCTATTATCCTCCCGCTTGAAACGAGTCTCTCACATATCTCCTCGCAACCATTGGCCCATGTTACCTCCAGACATCCCTCTTGCAATGTTCTCTCTGCCGGCCCCCGCTCCCCTTGAACCCCTGTCTCTCTTGAGTTGCATTTTCCCTTTGGTGCAATGGTGGCTGCTTTGCCGGCCCACTCGTTCGAAATTATCCTACTTGATTGGTCGACAGAGTTGTCAAAGGACCCATCAATGTTGTTGCTGCTCTTCGCCGGTTGAGTTTATGTGTCGAGCTCGACGCTGTTTCTGCGTCACACGGTCTTGATTGGCCGGTGAAGCTGTCGGAGGACCCATCAATCTTTTATTGCTCTGTCACCGGCCGGCTTGTTATGCCCAGCATTCCAATGGCGCTCTTCTACACTGTTGATTGGACGCCACCATTTCCAAAGGACCCATCAACCTTCTGGTCCTCTACTCACCGGTCTTCATATGTCGAGTTTCGGCGATAATTTTGCTGGCTGGGACCGAGGGAGGGAGTGATTGGTGGACAGAGTCGTCAGAGGACCCATCAACCTTCTCATCCTCTACTCACCGGTCTTTATTTGTCGAGTTTCGACGATATTTTTGCTGGCTTGGAACCAGGGAGAGACTGATTGGTGGGCAGAGTTGTCAGAGGACCCATCCTCGTCCCTTCACCCATCTCAACCTCAGCTGCGAAGCTCTCAAGACACTCGACCTCAGTTGGACGATCTTGGTTGGGCGGCATTGCTTTCGGTTGGCGTTTGAGTTCCCGTGTTTGCCCGTATCTGCCCGTCTTCTCTGCTACACTAGCTCTAACTCGTCCATTATCCCTCATATTCATGTCTTATTGGCATACTGATAATCTGGCGAGCACGATGATAACACTTTTACAGGCAGGGACTTATCGCTGTCAACTACCCAGCCCGCGAATCAGGTATTGGTCGCCACTGTAATGTCGACGAGGCAAAGAAATTGTGTCCCGACCTCATTGCTCAGCACGTGGCGACATGGAGAGAGGGCGACGACAAGTGGGCATACCGGGACGATGCCGCTGCCAACATAGCAACCGACAAGGTTTCACTTGACCCCTATCGACTCCAATCGAGAAAGATCCTGGCAACGATCAAGGACGCACTGCCTCATGACCTGCAGAAGGTGGAGAAGGCCAGTATCGATGAAGTCTTCCTGGACCTCTCGAGTCAAGTCCATTCGATCCTCCTAGAGCGGTTCTCCGAGTTGAAGAATCCACCACCATACGATGACCCCACCGAAAGACTCCCGCTTCCATCTGTCGTTGCTCTCGACTGGAAAACCGATGCGTTGGTTGACCTGGACGAGGAACAAGAAACGACCGATCCTGACTGGGACGATGTCGCGATACTCATCGGGTCAGAGATTGTTCGCAAAGTGAGGGCCAAGGTACGACAAGACTTGGGGTACACATGTTCGGCAGGAGTAGCCAGCAACAAGCTTCTCAGCAAGCTAGGATCCGGTTACAAGAAGCCCAACAAGCAGACCGTTGTACGCAACCGAGCCGTGTCGTCCTTCTTGTCCAGTTTCAAAATCACCAAGCTACGGAATCTGGGAGGTAAACTGGGCGAACAGATTGTTTCTACGTTCAACACGGAGAGTCTCACCGGATTGTTGGAGATACCATTGGCAAGTATGAAGTCAAAACTTGGACATGATACTGGGTTATGGATCTACAACACTATCCGGGGCATCGACACCAGTGAGGTCAACTCACGTACCCAGATCAAGTCGATGTTATCAGCCAAGTCGTTCCGCCCTACCATCAACTCTCAGGAACAAGCTGTACGTTGGTTGAGGATCTTTGTCGCTGACATCTTTGCTCGCCTTGTTGAGGAAGGAGTATTGGAGAACAAACGACGACCTCGGACTATCAATCTGCACCATCGTCACGAAGGACAGGTAAAGTCACGGCAAAGTCCCATCCCTCAGGGCAAAGCGTTGAATGAGGGGAGTCTGCTTGACTTAGCCAAAGATCTCCTGGGACAGATCATTGCTGAAGGGAAGGTCTGGCCTTGCGCGAACCTTAGTCTCAGTGTTGGTGGATTTGAAGATGGCATCAAGGGCAACATGGGAATTGATGCATTTCTGGTCAAAGGGGAGGAAGCCGAAGCCCTTCGGTCGTCGACTCCCGAGAGCCGCCCGGCATCCACGGGACCCGAGCCCTCCGTGAAGAAGCGCCGTGTTGAGGATAACGGTATCCAGAGGTTCTTTGCGAAGAAACCGCTCGGCAACCAAAGTCCCTTCTACGCACCTGTCGTTTCTCAGCATCAATCCAAGGCCAATCCGCCTCACTCCAACATTGACGCCTTCGGTTCGAAGCATGAATATAATACCGGCGGTGAAACCGACACCTCCATGCGCCAAAGCGATGCATCAGATGCAGCCATTCCAAATGCGAGCTACTCTGCAGACATGCAAGAAGATTGCAACCAACCGACTCTCGCTGATTTGCTTGTATGCTCTCGCTGCAAGACCAGCTTCGGAGACCCAGACGCGCTGCAGAGCCATGAGGATTGGCACATGGCCAAGGACCTCCAGGAGGAGGAACGTGTCAAGCCTACATTCGCTCAACGGCAAGCCGCTCCACGTAACTCGTCACAAAAGACGCAGGGAACTTCCTCCAGACGCGGCCGAGGGGGGAAGCTGGAGCAAGGACAGAGTCGGCTGAAGTTTGGCTGACGGCTTTGAGCATCATCACAGCGTCTGCTCAAACACGGCGTCAACTGAAATGGATGCGTCTCGAACCACGGAAGCGAAATTGTTCGATCTTAACACTCTGGGCTCCTTGGCTCGCCTCAACTTGCCGTCACAGCATGATCATGGGTGCAGTGACTGGGGATGGTGCGTGGGCTGGGCTGGGTTGAGCATTGACTGAGGCGCCAAGGGTTGAAGAGAATGAGCTTACAACGGGTGTTATGAAGCTATTCTGAGCATGCATTCCAGCACGTTGTACAAGTGTCTTCCTACGGACCGGGGCTGTGGGATGGTTACACAAACAGCCCTTCACTAATTACTCCAGCATTAGCTGTGCGACGACAGGTCCAGAACGGGCGTTCTGAAACTATGGGATGGATGGCACAAGCCGGGGGAATTGCGGCTGCATGGTAACACAGTTCATGTCAAAACGGCCGAGGCGGCATGACAGGCGATGAGGCAACGCGGGCAGCCGAAAAGCGTACCAGCCAGGGAGGAAACGTTTCAAAGCAGCTCAACTGGCTACGGCATACCGGATGCTTGGTGTTCAAAGACGACGGACGAACCGGAAGCCATGTCAATCTACGACATGACGATGCAGGCATCGGGGCCGTCATTTGCGACGAAGACGGCACCCGTCGATTGCGTGGGATGCCAAGGTATCTTGTTTCGTTAAGGTTTTCCTGACATGGAAGATCGATATGATTGGACAGGGGGGCTTGGGCAGCGAACAACATGGTTCCAGAAGGCGGGCAGCGCAGGGTTGGGCCTCAATTGGCTAGGCATTGATACCCAACCCAACCTCCCGTCAAGCGCAGGCGACCACGCAAAGGCAGTTGACAACCACTCAAGCCGTCTGCTCTGCCACAGTTGCAGCTGAGGTAATATTGGCAATGGCAACACCTGACAAGCATGGCGCTGTGGAAACACGTTGCCTGTCATGTGTGGGCGTCGAAGATTGGGCTAACGCCCGGCAAACAGCGACTGGGACATGGCGAGGAGAAATAAGGAGCCAGAGGAGCAGAGATGCCCAACTCGCTCCGAGACAGTTGGGCAAGGGACGATACATTCGATGCAACCGGAAGGGAACACGGCTTCTTCTTGAGACAGGGCGACGGACGGACGTTGCATGGATTGGACTATCTTGGGAAGGATACAGAAGGAGCTCCATCAACATACGTGTCGCTTGGAGATGGGATTCGGCGTGCAATCAGCAGAGGAAGCGAGTCTCTGATACCTCAGAGGGGATATAAAGCTGCGTCATGAGGTGGGCGCCGGGAGATGACGATGGTTCCTGGATGGTTTACGCTCCAGCCTACCGTTATCCCTCTTGCTTCCGCGCGCGCCGCCTCACACCAGTCAAGTAGACAGATTTCGTGCTTGCAGAGACCAGACCAGAACAAGACCAGACCACGCGCATCTTCCAGACAAGGACAATCTCCCCGTGTCTCGTTACGGGGGAGTCCCTTGGTTTGGAGTTGAGGAAGACGTCATCGTCACCCTCATCACCACTATCTCGCCGCTGCAGCCGGCATCACGACCACAGCGCGCGCAGTAACGGCTCCATCACGGCCGCTGATCACTGGGTAAGAGGAGAGAGTTTCATGTCGCGTATCCAAGCTTCGTGCAAGAAGTTGCGCCCACCCACGGGCGATCGTAACTTTGGAAGAGAAGGGCGTATCGCCATAATCATCCAACAGGAACGGGGAGACTGGGCGTTGGGCATCGTCAAAACAAGGGATAGCCTTGTTCACGACGAGACAACGGCGACATTCAGAGGGGCATCTGCCGCGCCAGCCAGGCACATCTACGACTGCTCTGGGTCGAGGTGCCAGCACAGACAAGGCCGTGATCTGTTTCGATCGTCAGTTCGGACGTGTCGGGTTCGATCTCTAATAAACGGCGGATTGAACCGTTTTCCCCATGTGCCAGACCTCATTTAACCAAGAAAAAGGATACGATACCAATAGTGCAGTATCAGTACCCCGTACTTTTTTTTTGGACGCCGACTCTCTCGCCACGTTGCAACCTGGACGACTACGACGACGCGGACTTCCCCAATGAGACCTGACAGAACAAGGCTTGCAGTTGCATCTGTCACACCACACGGCACATCATCACGGCGCAAGGGACGAGAGGACAGCATCGAAGCAGAGTCAGTCCTAGCTTGATAAACAAGCAAAGCCAGCCACAAACAACGGTCCAGCCAGCCAGCCAGCTAGCAAGGCGGCCACAGTGGCCGTAATCCGTCATCATCATCGCTCAACTTCAATCAGAACACGGCGGCGGGGTGTGCAGAGGCTCGCCGCCGGTTGCAGAGTCACGTCGACGTGAACAACTGGACAAAGACTCGAAGACAACAGGAGGACCAAGAAGAGGAGAAGGGTTTCGGACCAACCAGAACGACAGGAACGACAGGCCGGCTTCGTCGTCGTCTTCTGGTGCCCAAGCGACCGTCACCGCCAGAGCGCGTGCCCAACCCCCAGCCCGACAAGGCAGAGGCAGCGGCAGCGACAGCCCAGGTCACCACGCGCACAAGTCTCCGGGAGACCCAGAGGTGCCAACCGCATCCGGCGTCGGTGGGCCAGGATCTGCTGAGGCCGTCGTCTCGGTCCAACGGTCCACCAAAATAGGTCGCCACTGGACGGGGACGGAACAGGGTTGTTGGCAGCAGCAGGGCTCAGGCCAGGGCCAGGACCAGGGCCGGGGCCAGGATATCGTTGACGAGAGCCAGAGCCAGAGCCAGAATCAGAATCAGGGCACCCACGCGCGAGGCCAGCTCCAGGTGCAGATCCCGCAGTTTGACGTTGGGCTCTTCGGTCAGGGAGAAGGACAAGCCTACTACGCCACACCAGCCATCTCAGCCCAGCCATCGTCAGAGGAGATATCATATTCTTCTCCCTTTCAACAAGTCCCGGCAGCTGACGCCAGCAATCTGTACTATCTCGCCCTGTTGCAGAACCAGAACCAACTTCACCAGGATCGGCAAAACAACAACTACCAACTTGACAACCTCGGATACCAGAGCCTCGACTATCACGCCTCCTGCTGGTCGCCACCACCTCTTCCTCCAGCATCAGCACCTCCGCCAGCATCCCCACCGAGGCCACCACCCAGACGGCGCTTCCAGCCAACTGCGTCTCGCCGTCAGCAGAGCCTGTCCCACTGCCGGTCCAGCTCAAGCTCTGGTAGGCGTCTGCTGGCCTCTCGGTCTCCTGCAAGTCAGTCTGCCACTGGGAAAGCCCCTCGCCAGCGGCTAGACCCACCACCACAGAATCAGCACCAGCAGCAGCCGTCCACGTCCACCACTCCCACGCCCACCGCCCACCACCGCCATTCGCCTTTTCTTCCTCCTCCTCCTCCTCCACCTCAAGGTCTTTCCTCTGTTCCCTCTTCTCTTTCTGCCTGTTCTGCCTCCCAACAACAACCCACCTCATCCCCCGTCTCTTCTCCCGTCCTCGTTCCGGCCTTTTCTTCCTCTTCTTCTTCTTCATCCACGTCCACCTCCCTCCCCTCATCGTCGTCTCGTCGTCAAACCCCTCACTCGGTCGACTCATCCACATCCTCCCCTCAGATCACAATGTCGAGAGCATCCCGGAACCAACACCCCGCCACCGGCGCTGGTGGACGACAGAACGAATACTTTGTCCCTCGCGATGGCATCGATCGTGAGGTCATCTCGGCCGACATCTGCCGCTACCTTGGTAACGACGCCCTCGTGCGTCCTGGCCACTACGAGGTACGCTATGGCTCACGCTGACGCTCGATGGAACAAATGGCTCACTGCCCACAACAGAACCCCCAGACCGGCCAAGTAGTCCAGGGCTACTACATCACTGCCTACAGGAACTTGACAACAGTATGTTGCGTCTTGGTTCACGACTTGCACATCAGAATACTTACGACCCCTCCAGGCCATGATCGAAGATCTCAAGGCAGACTCGGCTCGTTGGGATAGTGAAAGGCGGGCGCAGACATCGCGCAACACCTCCGGAGGTATCCATGCCTCGAGAAATGCCACTGGCGTTCCGCCGAGACACTCATCTAACTCACCTCTAGTGCAATACCGCCACTCCGAGACGCATCAGTCGCGCCAGCACCACGGCCCGACCGAGGGTCCCTACCAGACCGACCCCTACGCCCGTGACTCAGCCTTTGACAACCCCAGGTATCCAGGAACGGGCGCTCCCGGCTACACTGGCGCCGCCGGCTCATACCCGCAGGGCTATGCCTCCACCAGTGGTGGTGCGTATGCCGGCTACGCTCAGACTCAGCAGTCTCCTCCTCCGGCGGACACGCGATACGGCACTACTCCTGCTGGCGGCTCCGTCTTGAACCAGGCCTACCAGGCGACCCAGGATAGCTACATGACCATGGGTGCAAACCGCAACCAGAGGGGATACGCCAGTGACCCGTATGCTAACCAGATGGCCACATCCGCCGCCGCTGCCCAGCAGGCTGTCTATGCCACTGCGGCACCCACGCAAGCAGGCTATCCCGCCTCTGCTGCTCCTTACCCATATTCAGGTCAGGTTCCTCCTGCGGGTACGTCGTCGTACGCGACGATGCAGCCCCAGGATCCCTTCTACGGTCGTGGTGCGTATCAGAGGCATACCCATCCGCCCACTCGCCCTTGAAGAGCACAATAACTGATACTTGAGCGTCTTTTAGCAGGTCAATCGACGCAACAAGCATACGCAGCAGCCCAGGCACCACAGTATGATGAAACCCCCCGTGCTCGCGCTTCAGCGACCCCAACAAATACTCAAACAAATCCCAGTGGTTCCTCCAGCAGCCGACGTAGTGAACGGGAAAGCGACAGGCACGCTTCCGACCGACACCACCGCTCAAGCCGCCGGTAAAAGGCACCGTCCCCTTTCTCTCTGGATGACCGAGGCCGGAACCTCCCCCCTCCTCCCCCTCCCCTTCATCCCCTTACCTGAGCTTGCCGAGACGCTCCGACGTCCTCGCGAGTGTGTGATGATTTCTGCATAATGACCGGGTCAAATTGGAGTTCGGCTTTTCCACTTGGATCGACACTTTCGTCCCTCTCTTTTCTGTTTCTTCCGGATGTGATGCCAACCTCAGAGGTTCCAGATTTTCTTTCTCTGGCTGGTTGCCACCGTTGAGCTTGCAAGCTGCATGCATCTCGGCACTGGAGTTTTCCTACCGGAAAAGGTTTTACATCCATCGTCCGTTTTTGGAGACTTGCTTGTCGTCCATAAAACCCCCTGGACTGGACAGCTACGTACCTGGACTCGATATACCCTCTTCCCCCTCCCTCCCTTTTCCTGGATATACCAACTGCTATTTGCTACCGATGATTCCCTGGAACAACCAACTGGACCTGACCTGACCTTGGAGACGCATACCTTTGGATCTTTTTTTGACCTCTTTTTTTGATAACGACCTTTGCATTATGGATGGGCCTGCCCTGGATGACGACCTCATCGACTTACGCACCGTTATTTACCTTGCCATACGGATGAGACATGCTGCATACGTTTTACACTGGACTGGGACACGGCGCTGGGTGGGAAAAAAGGAAGAGGGACCATCCCTCGACCTGGTGGAACTTGTGGGTGGTGTTAAACTGTCATGATGAATGCACAACGAAGCATGTCATACGTGACTTGGCCTTGCTGTCCGGATCCGCCTCGAGTGGGAGTATTTTGTGTTTTCTTTGCTTCCTGGATCTGGCTGGTTCTTGCTCCTTACCTCCCTCCAATGTCTCTTTGGCTCCCCGGATTCTTCGATGTGACCCATCGTCGAGAACGCGGTGTTTGTCTTTTGAACAAAAGAAATAATAGATTGGCAGAGGCCGGAACCCGGACAGCAAGGTGAGTTCGAACAAGAGCTTGTATATATTAGCCAACCCTCTCTCAAAGGATCTCTTTTTGCTCCCTCCCTCTCCTCCTGCTCCCTCTTTCTTTCTCTTCTCTTCCATTGATGGAACTCACCATGGACTCTTTGACATCTTTCTTGACATCTCAGTTTGAACCACACAGAGAAACTGACTCGACAGACTTGACTCTCCAGCTAGGTGCTACTTCTACTTCCTGGACAATGGACTCGGGATCTCTCTGGATCAAGTCAATCTTGACAACCACCCGTTCTCCAGATTCCAATGGACAAGGACCGTCTTCAGGAGCACACCTCTCTCTTCACCCTACCGCCTTTCCTGGGCATCACTTCGCTTTGCTATTGGCCGCTTGTTCTCTTTGGACAACCATGACCTCACCCGAGGCTGGTTCTCGTTCGTCACCGACGATACTCGCTCTCAATTGCAACCGCGTTGAGCAGCATGGGAAACCAAACCAAAAGAAAACAATCATGACCAGCAAGCCATTGCAAAGGAGTCAAGGTAACGTGCAAGCCAAACACATGGTGTGACTTCAAAAACCCACCGTCAACTTGGACTCTTTTCCCGTCTGAATAATCACCGGACTGCATATTGCTTCTGTCTGCGACGTTTTGTCGTCATCGTTGCCATCTGCATTCTGCGGGATTCAGCCCGGTCCTTGCACCATTGGCTCAACCCTTCCAGGACTTTGCTTGAGAAGGCGTCAACTTGCTTGCTACATCGTTTGGTCTATGGCAACTGTGATACTTCGACAATGTTTCGGTTTCGGTCTTTGCAACATGGCCTCTTTTCCCCTGGTGCTTCGACAATTATCAACACTTGTGTTGATCATCAATCTCGAGGACGACAAACCTGGTTCAGCATGTACACCAACTATACTGGAAACTCTTTAATCTGGCTCCGAGGAACAACCTGGTCTTGACGATGCGGATGCTTGGGTCATTTTTTCTTTTTCACTTCTGGGATGATGCTGAATGTTTTATGTGGATGGCTTAAGGAAGGGTATGGATGGGGTATGATCATGGTCTCTGGTGGTTGGTTTCTCATGTGGTCTTGTTCCATTATCTGGTATTCTCTGACCTTGGATCCGTGGATATTTCCTGTTTTGGACCTCTTTTATTGTTTCTTTTTTTTTTTCCTGTTGTCTTCTTTTAATCGCTCTTCTTGTCTACCTTATTTTGACCATGGCCCGGACTGGACGAATGGAGTTTATGGTTTAGGGATCTATCTTTCTTGTCTGGATGGAGTGGAGTGGTGTGTGTGTTTTTACATGTCGTCTTGAGATTGCGTCTTGACTTGGCTTGAGTACTTATCATTGTGCATTGCAAAAGTCTGTCTGTCATTCGAATACAAAGTGTTGGCAACATGGCCAACCAGCCATTGAGCCCCCTTATTCATCTCATCGTTCCATTAAAAGCGCACAAAAGATCCATTTCAACCAAATTCCATCTCCAACAGCCTACCATCCATCACTTGCCTCGACCAGCCTTGTCACTCCCATCTCATCAGTTCCACTCTTGTCGACATCCGTCCTCAGTGGTCGTGGAGGTCGTGGAGGTCGTGGAGGTCGCGAGGGTCGCGGGGTTCGCGGGATTCGCGGGATGGGTTCATCAGAGGGTTGGTCACGACCGGACGACGGCCACGGCCACGGCGGCGGTACGGGTGGTGTGCGTGAAGGCGCTGATGGATGCAATGCGCCGTATGATGATGTCTCGGGAGCTGGTGAGGTCGGGGAGGGGGAGGGGGTGGTTCGAGGACGCCATCCTCGAGAAGAGTATCAATGACATCGTAGACCCAACGCTCCCCGCGGCGAAGGGCCTCATTCGGGGGGTCAGACTCCGTGGGGCAGTATGGGACACCCAGGCCATCAATCAGGATGCGGACACGATTCATGTCATGGGCAGCAACCGACCCAACTGGCTTGCTATCATGAACTGTGGCCAGCTGTTGAATGGAGCTGACAGTGTCGGTCATGGCAATCATCATGGGCTGTTCAAGGCCCGGGAGATGAAGCACATAGAAGAAGAAACCGAGGGCCGGCTGAGGGCCGGTCGAGACGAAGAGCTTGTGGTGGCCGCGGGGGGCCTCGACATGAAAGACCTGAAAAGGGGTTGGCTCTGGTTCAGGCTGCGAGGTGGCAGTGGAAGGAGTAGACAAGGGAGAGGCCGAGGAGAGAGTTGGCGAAGTGGAAACAGAGGTATCGGAGGAAGAGGAATCGGCAGAAAACATCATGATGATAGATTGGTGAGAGATGGTGGTGAAGGTTTGAGTAGAGTAGAGTAGAGTAGAGTAGAGTAGAGTAGAGTAGAGCAGAGTAGAGCAGAGTAGAGTTGTGCTTGTTGTGTCTTGTCTTTGATTCTTGGTTGAAGACGAGGAGCCATGAGAGAAGAGGGGACAAGCCCTAGATATAGTCGTTGGCAACCTGAGCAACTCTGGGGATGTCCATGTGGTACCGACGAGAACACGACAACTCCAAAGATAGCTAGTCAATTCCGCGACAGGCTCACCCGAACGGCCTGCACAACTCTGTTGATATCACAGCAACCGTGGTCGTGGTGATGGCCGGCCTCGGCTCGCAAGCCTGGTGCCATACGGGACTGGATTTCGGAGGCTGTAGGTGCCCGTGAGCTAGATGTGTGCAGCCGCTGCTGTCCGGGATGCCTCCTTGTTTTGGTCCCGACCTCCGATGGTGATGATGAGTACAGTGTTGAAACTGGACTTGATCTTGAGGGAGCAAACGGAACGGTGTGTACGGTGCTCGTCGGAAGGTCCGTGGGGAGCCGGAGTTTGTGATCTAAGGAACTGAGGCAACGAAGGCGACGGGCATGATGCGCATCGACCATGATTGACGTTTGAACCTCTTGGATTCGCGTATTGAGAACACTATCAGTATCTCTCCATCGTTCTTGAGAGTCCGTCCCTATGACATCAGTGAGGTGTTGAAAGGACATGATCTCACACACTGGGCGGGATTTCCCCCCTCATGGCCTTGTTACACGAGGCTGCATGAATCAGGGCGTGACCTCAGTCAGGGACGTACGTACCTCTGCAGGTGCTCGGATAGATTACCAGCATGAGCCCTATCCCGGACATGGAGAGATTCTGCACGTATGAGGGCGCATATTGGCGTTTCGGGGCACAAGTGCGACAGAGTCGAAGCGCAGAGCCTGTGGGCAGCCTAGCAGCCTTGCAGGGGGGGAGGTTGGGACGGATGCTTCTTCTGTACGGAGAAGACGGTTCGATCCGTTTGTCAGTTGCCAAGTCACCCTTTGACGCTTATGTTCGGAGTGGCATGGCAGCGAGACGGGTGGCTGCGTGAGTGCAATCAAGCATGAGCAAGTTTTTGTCGAGAATGTCGAGTCGTTGACGAACACGTCAGATTGGGCTGAGGATGGAGGGGGGAGCTTCTTGTCCGTGCTGGCTTGTTGCGGATAGGATAGAAAGAGATTGGATGCGAGAAGTTGTTTGTGTGTTGTCTTGGAGTTGTGGCGCTGTAGCCAACCAGGGTCTAACCACAGTATCCGAACAGAATCTGAACTGGAGGGAACTAGTATCAACAAGAATACGAGTCTCTGAGACATGAAAATAGATTGAGTATCGTTTTCGAGTACTAGTGAGAGAACAGGGGATGAAGGAAGACAGACAATGGAGGGGGGGGGAGGGAGGGGAGAGGAGAGGAGAGAGGGAGCCCAACGATGATAGGAGACACGAGAACAACCAATCATTCACAAGGTAGGAGCAGTTGGCTGCAAGGCATCCATTCGACTCATTTACCCATGCAGTTGCCTCATATAGGCCGACTGCATCTTGCAGCAGCAGCAGCAGCAGCAGCAGCACAGCCCAGCACAACAGAGTTTCCCCGGATGGGAAAGAGCCACGCACGCTCTGGTGTAACTGCAGCTTCCCGTCTCGTTTCCGACCACGTACTTTCTTCAAGTAAGTATCGACCTATCTGGCAGGTGACACCTACCTACCTACCTTGCCTTCTCCTGCCGAAGCATTCATTCCCCGCTCCTGAGCCCTCAGCTCAAGCGGGCGCCGACATTGGATGGATTTAATTGCTTCATTCTTGACCGAAACAACATCCATGACAGATCGACACATGATACAGTACCGAACGCTAGGATACCGAAACTCGCAGGGAACTGGGGACACAAGCTCATTCATTCGTTCATTCATCTATTATCAACCCGAATAACTCAGTACTTCAATCCAATCAGCTTCTTGATGTTGTTCCGGGCCGTTATCAACGCAATCACACCAAACCTCGTCGTCTTCGCCTTCCACCCCTCCTTGATGGGCAGTCTCTCCTCCAAGAAGAACGCCCTGGCATAGTCACACGGAAGCTCACTTCCGTTTCCGATGACGTTGAGAACAAGCGCAATCTCGGCACACGAGAGGTCATGCTCAAACGCCCCATACAGGCAACCTGGGTTATCAGCCTTCTGTCTCTCGATCCGTCTCTTGCGCAGGTCACCGAGGTCCTGAGCCGTGATGGTCTTGCCGTCCTTTGCAGAAGCGAGAAGATCCTCGATGAGGTCCTTCTGAGGGGTTCGGTTGTCGCCTTGCTGATGATCGCGTCGTGTAAGAGAAATGTCGTGCTCCACGACATTGGGCAAAGCCAGCTGATCCAGGTTCAGAACTCTATGACCTTCGGAGTCCTCTTGCCCGGGCGTCCGCATGCCGAACTTTCCAAAAACAGACCATGGGTTGCGGATCGTGTGCCAAACGCTCTGCAGAAACGTTCGCTGAGGGACAGGGTCGTTGTGGAACTTTGACGGCGCCCGCTCATTGAAGATGGGATTGGCAAAGACGGCGCCGAGAGCCTTGGACAGGCCTACAGCATCCATGCCGGCGAGGACTTCTTCAACTCGCACGTTGCGACCATCGCGAGGGAGGTAGCCATGGTTTGCGAGACTGTTGATCAGAGGGCAAGGACCTCGCAGGTCACTAGGCCGGGAAGGAGCATAGGTTCCCTTGGCGAGTTGTTCGGATGCTTGATCTGCCATGGCTTCTTGCTGGATGAATACCAAAGATGAGAGATCAAAGAGAAAGATAAATGTGCGAGAAGAGGGGAAAGCAATGCTTCACCTCCCACAACTCCTCACCTCTTGGGTCACCGCAACGTATCATGGATGCCAGCCACCGGGAAGCACCGTTGGCTGTGCGTGCCGAGAATGCGACGCATTTACAGGTCGGCGCGATGTGGCACAACGTCTTGCTGTGTCTCGAGCAGATGAGCTTACGCCCAGTCGCAGATGAGGTCTCAGATCCCACTGCACTGTAGGCGAGTCTGACGGCGCAGCGACCTATGAGATGCAGCGAATTGTCAAGCGGCCTTTCGATAGATGCCGGCAGATGCATGTCTAGCCTGGCTCAACTGGGGATGGAGGCCGTCTCAGCTGCAGCTGAATGTTTGTCTGACATGGGGAGCCACAATAACCGACATTTACGGGTTGCAAAAAGTCCACTGCAGAGCGGCTTGTTTGTCTGGAGATGTCGAGTTGAGAGGACGGGACCCTAGCTTGGAACTGAGACATGCTGCACTCGGATGGGCTCATTCTCAACTCTAGCCTTTCTCTTGCCTCAAGACTTGCATTCATGCATCAGCTTGGGCCTAAAGCTATCGGTGCGTGAGTCTCCTTTCAACACTGTTAGCCATGGCGTCATTGTTCCCACCACAGCATCATGATGCGACTGAAACTGAGGGCGACGGATCTATGCATGGCTCCTACCGTGTCCAAGCGGGCATCGACACTGACAGTTCTGCTTCAAGAATTGACACGGAGAAACCAAAACCACGGCAGGTTCCACCTCGACAATGATCTTGTCTTACATGGTCTTTAGCCTAGGTATGGTGGTATCTCCCATATCATTGGACTGGTACTGATGATCTGACAGGGAAGCAGACAGGTGACACTTGGCCTCGGCCCTTTCCAACCCCTCAATCATGGAAATTGGAAATAGTCAGTGAGTGTCTTTGCGTCTCTTTGGACAATTGCATCCATAATGACTATGCCACATGAGAACGACTACCTTGACCGGTGTGTCCTCTGCCGTCTCGTTTTGAACGAAGGGGAAGAAATAGCCATCAACGCGCTGGATGGGATTGGTGACGATGTCTGGTACGACGACGTTGTACGCACACGCCCCCAAAGCGATAAGCGATTCCAACGCTACAATCGAAGGAATCGATTACTCCGTTTCCAGTCAGAGAAGCTGTTGCTTGCCCTTCACAAAGACTGCCGACGGCTTATATCCCCAACATCGGTCCAGGGCCTGCTCAATGTCCTCGCTCCCAGCTTCGAGCCTCTACCGACACATGAGAAGCACAGGATGAAATGGGCTTGCGAGTTTCTCGCGGGCAGACTATCGAACTGGGCTTCCCAAGCTAATGAGAAAGGTCAAGAGCTGGCTGGCCACACCAACGTAATGCTCATGATAGCTGAGTACCTTCTCCCCGAGTACTTGACCCTGGATGCGGAGAAGTCTTTGCTGCCCGAGGAGATAGCAGAGCCTTACTTCATTGCCTCGGAGCCTGTATGGGGAAGTTTCAATGATTTTCAAGGTGTCAGGTACGTTGGGTTATTGTCTAACCAAAAGGATCATTTGCACAACGTAGCCATCTACAACCCCCGAGATGGCAAGATTGCCGACGTCGTATACACGGCACAGAACTGCCTCGGGGTTGTCAAGGTTATGTTTGCACACTCATCAGAGCCAATCGAAGTCGACGAAACTCCCGGTGTTTGGTGGAGGACATTTGCCATTAACCACCAGGACCCTCGTCTGTATGCAAAGTTTGACGTGAGATACCGCTACCCAGCTAAGTGAAGCGGGACTTGCTGACTCGAGATAGGGTGTAAAGCTACGTTGGATAGGCCATGGCAGAATGAAAGGCCCCTGGCGTCCATGGGAAGTTGGCGAGCAGCGTGGCTGCCTTGACGGCGAGACGACATGGCCTGTTCCTCATCAGCCTGTTTGCAAGCCATTGCGCTCTGAGATGTACTCGGAAAACTTGTATAGCTTCCCCGAAGCTATGTCATCCTTTGTCTGCAATGGACAGAATGTCGTGGGCTACTCTGCATGTGTGTCTGGTCTGGGTCGCGTTTTGGTCAGCATCCACGCCCATGAAACCTGGCAGGATACAAGTATGTACGACACCGAGCCTGACGATGACTCGACTTGGCTGTTTATGGCGGTGGATGATGGCGAAGTTGTGACTGAAATCTGGGAGGGCATGGCGCGAGACGGATACCTCTGGTCCGTACGGGTGAGTTTGCTTTCCTGGATCTGTCTAACTTGGACTAGCATTGACGGTATGATTAGATGAAGACGAACAAGAACCGAATCTTCCGTACAGAAGATGCCCCGCGCCGTCCTTACGACAGTATTTCCTGGAAATTGGTTGACAGGCCCTATAACGAACCCAGCCGAGTCTTCTTTCAGTGCTGGAAACTGTACGGCATCAGCCATCTAGCCTTTGAGAGTCCTAAACCAAATGGAGGAGGTGATGTTGGGAGTATCCGTGCAGGAGAGCCTCTCATTCCCAAGCCGGTTAAAAGCATTGGCGAACATGTGTTTTTCACATCTGCAGTGCTCAAAGACGTGATCAAGATAACGCCTTGCAGACATGCGGATAAACCTGGCATCTCGGGGATGCTCTTGACCTACGCTGACGGTCACCGGGAGAGTTTGGGCGAAGTTCGACTTAATGGGCTCCAAGAGCCCATTGAGATAGATGAGCGGGACACGATGTGGCTCGGTTTCGAGCACGACGATGTACGGACGGAGCATGCCTGCCCTTATGTGGTCGAGATGGCATTTGAGCCTTTGGTCATGCCCCCCGAGGATGTTCTTGTGGTACCGTTGAGCGGGCGGCTGGACTGGTGGTTGTCTTGCTATCAAGACTACTTGGTCTCTGGGGATCAGACAAGTCCAAAGCCGATTTTTACGTCGCCACGCGATTGAGGTTGTCATTGAGCTTGACCTGGCGTGGAGTGAGCACGCCCATCTTGCTTGATTCAAACTCTGAGCATGTGGGGTTTCAAGTTGATGGTATTCGAGTTGGACAATGGCTTGGCTGTTCATGACACAAGGGCTCTTTGCCATGTGGTCTTTGAAGACACTTTTTGTACATGCGTTTGGAGTTTCTCTCGTGGGGATTCATCGTGAAGCTTCTTTCAGAGTGGCAATTCGATTCGACTTTTGGTAAGCGATGGAGATGCGCTTGTGCATAGTCTTGCCTTTATGGAAGATTGTTTGAGGAACCTCTGGAGCTGATGATCTCTAGGCACGAGGCTCTCGAGATGTCCTTAGGGGGAGTCTTGGAGCGACGGTCTCAATGCCGACTCCATCACAGCGGCGAATGCAGGTCAGATCAGACACGGGAATGAGTGAGCGACGGGACCTTTACGAAAAGTAGAGTCTTGTCAACTCGGATGATAATGCGAGATGTGGTTACACAGGGTTCAAAGGTGCTTGTGTCCATGTCATACATGGCTTGCGATAGTTTGGGCTGACACCGGCACCCGTGAACTTGGAATATGGCAAAGGTTCATGCAATCATGGGAGAAATGTGGGACCCGGGAGAGAAGTCATTAGAGGTAAGTCATGCTATGCACCTTTGTTAAGATTGGGTGTAATTATGAAATACGTGGTAATAACCTGTGGAAATAGGGCATCTCCAATCTCCAAAGTCAGCATACTCTGACCCCGGAATGACGAGACCAGTTCCCGATGGGACACTTCAAGGCTGACCACTTGGAGTTTTTCCGTCTAAGCCAAAGGCGGTGAGCCCCAAAGTCCGCACGGCAAGCATCCATCCATGGCAGGTGGGGTCATGCACATGTTTTTTGTGGTGTTGGACCCTGCGATCTGACTGGATTTTTTTCCGACTCTTCTCTCTGGGTTCAGGTTTCGTTGCTGTTTTGGCTTTTTTGCTTCACATTTATGCATTCATCAAGCCATGCAATGCAACCCGGAGATTATCCGCGAGAGTCGGTGACAGTAGGTAGGGTAGGTACTGCAACTGTTTACCTTGGGACTGTCACTCCCCTCCCCCTCAGCTGAAGCTAATTAATAATTAGGGGACTGCTCTAGGCCCTTGCCTTGTCTGCTCCATGTCTAGGGCAACTGGTCCTCTGGGGAAAAAGGCGCCCGCGCGCCGAGGCTCGCAAACCTGAACCACCCCAACCCCTCCAGCTGTGTGCCCGTGTACAGTGTACACTAAGCCCCTAAAATGAGGCCCCTAGAGCGATCGACCCTCCATGGGTGACCCGTGCATTGCTCGTGCTTTTCTCGTGGGAGACTCGTGGTCGTCAGCCGTCAGCCATGGGATGCTTTGATGCGCGCGTCGGTACCTGCTTGGGGCGGGTAATATTGGGCATTCCCCCAAGTAACATGGCGGTACCTAGAATATTTTTTTCTTCTTTCCCTTCTTTGGGTGTGCCTGACTCGACTCTGCTCCTTGAGTGGAAGAAAAAACCCTTGCATTGAGTGGCACATTTTGCTTGGATCTATTTCCCAGCCGCTCCTGCCTTGGCGTCGCTAGTCACCGTGACTGTTGTTTAGCACTGCTACTGCGACAGATTTGTTGTTGATTGCTCCTGGGGTTGGCTGTCATTGTTGTTATTGATTGATGTGCCAGCTGCTCCTGTCGGCTTGTTCCTGCTGCCGCATTCCGTTGCTGCATCTGGCATCTGGCGTCGAGACAGGTTGACGCCGTCAGCCGTGTGTCCCCCCCCGTCTGCTTGGTTCTTTCCCCTTCCAATAATAAGCCTGCATCATTATCACCATCACCTTCGTAACTGCTTCTTACTGGGTCTCGACGGTTTGAGGCTTCACATTTTTTCTTTTCTTTTTCAACATCAAAACACCCTCCACGTTATTATCGTCCATCCCCCACAGAACAAAACAGAAGAGACAGGACAACGTTTTAGGCCACCAGTGAAAAAGTGTGTGTGTGCGTCGGGTGTGTGTGTGTGTGTTTTTTTTATTTTCAATTTTTTTTTCTTGGTTCCATCCTCCGTCCCGCCGCCGTCTCCAGCTTCCGCCGCCGAGCGACCGAATTGCGTCCCACACAACCCGCCCGCAGCCCTACTCGGCCCCAATCATATCCTCCATCTCCCATCTCTTTCTCCCACTCAACCCCTGGAACCTGAACCTGGGCCTTGCCTTTTGCTCTGCGCACACTCGCACACGGACCGTTCTTGCTTGGTACCTACTACCTACCTACCTGCTTCCCACCGACTTGACTACCTACCTACCTACTACTTTTTGGGCTTTTTCTCTGGATGTCCATCGGGACCTAATATTTCGGGCACGACAAAACCAACTTGCTTCCAAAAGCTCTTCAAAGGGGAAACACTCGGACCTTGGATCCTGCATCACACACACCGTGGCCCGTGAGCCTCTCGAGACTGTGGACTACCTTACCTACCTAGTTAACTAGCTGGAGTCTTTTTTTTTTTCACCCCTTCCTTCTGGGTCTCTTCTCTTTGGGTCGTCTCTCGATGCCCCGCCATCCGCCGCTCGCTATCCTGATCCAGACTTGACAGATCCTGATTCCGCCTCTTTTTCCTCCGCCGCTTCGCTCGACTTCCCTTCCTCCCTCTCCCCCCCATCGTCCTCGGCCTCGACGTCGACTTCTTCCCATATCCACTGTCACCATGGATATCGCCGCTGTGAGGTCCTTGCTCGCCGCTAGCTTGGACCCTGATGCCGACAACCGGAGGCGCTCTGAGCTTCAGCTAAAACAGGTGCGTCTTTGCGTCCCTCCCTCCCGCGTTTGCCTGCGTACATACACATTACGGCCCCTCGAGCCACGGCTTGTGCTTCTGCATCCCGTTGGATGCCGTGCCCTCCCGCCGAGTCGCCCGGCCGATGCGGATGCGTTTACTTGGGGCTCTCTCCCTTGATTTGGCTCTGCGTTTGCTCAGTGTCGACCGCTTCGCTTTGCAGCTGCCCGCCTTTTGCGACGCTCCGCGATCTTGGAGGACAAAGAGGAACCTTGCGTGCTGACTTGGATCCTCCCATCATCTAGATTGAAGAACAGCCCGGCTTCCTGGAATGCCTGCTTGATATTCTCCAAAACGAACAAGAGGCTAGTGTTCGGCTCTCGAGTATGTTTTCATCCAATCCTCCGTCCCCCCTCTATACCGCTGCATCCTTGATGATCCTTACCCAAGTTCGATCCTGACAAACTCCTCCCAGCCGTTATCTATGTCAAGAACCGGGTCAATCGATCATGGTACAACAACGAGGGGTACTCCACCGAGCCCCCCGCCGCCCTCATCCCCGAAGATGAGAAGGCTCGCGTGCGAGACCGCCTCCTGCCGATTCTTGCTGCCTCCGAGGGCCTCGTCCGCCAGCAGCTCATCCCCGTCCTCCAGCGAATCCTTCAATATGATTTCCCTGCCCGCTGGCCGCGGTTCATGGACTTCACCCTCGAGCTTCTCAACACAAATAACCCCAGTTCCGTCCTCGCCGGTCTGCAATGTTTGCTAGCCATCTGCCGCGCCTTCAGATACAAGTCGACAGACAGTGACGATAGGCAACACTTTGATAAGATTGTCGAGGCCAGCTTCCCCCGCCTGTTGGCCATCTGCAACGAGTTGGTGAACCAGGAGAGCGATGAGGCTGGCGAGATGCTTCACTTAGCATTGAAGGCCTACAAGCATGCGACTTGGGTGCGATCTCTTGGATATAGCTTTGGCATCTTGACAGAGCATGGGCTAATCATGATTACAGCTGGAGCTCTCTCCCTTCCTGCGACAGCGCGACGTCAACATTGCCTGGTGCACCGTTTTCCTCCACACCGTATCCAAGGTCTGTCCCGCCAATGCTCTCCAGGGCGACCAGATCGAGCGCGAGAAGCATCATTGGTGGAAGGCCAAGAAGTGGGCGTACTTTAACCTGAACCGCCTGTTCATTCGGTATGATTGCGCTCGCTCTCCAATGTCCTGCAATGTAACTGACGTTTCCCAAGACACGGCAACCCCGCGAGCCCCGGCAAGGGTGACGATGCCCTCCAGTTCGCCAAGGACTTTATTGCCAACATCGCTCCCGAGATCCTCAAGCACTACCTCCAGGAGATTGAGAAGTGGGTTGCCAAGACCATCTGGCTCAGTCGACCCTGCTTGTCTTACACCCTCGTTTTCCTCGACGAGTCGGTACGACCCAAGGAGATGTGGACTCACCTGAAGGCGCATCTGACCAACCTCGTTACTCACTTTGTCTTCCCCGTCCTCTGTCTTACCGAGGAGGACGTTGAGCAGTTCGAGGAGGAGCCCGACGAGTATCTCCACCGAAAGCTTAACTACTTTGAGGAGGCGTCGGCTCCTGATGTCGCTGCCACCAACTTCCTCGTCAACCTGACCAAGAACCGCCGAAAGGAGGTCTTTGAGATCCTCAAGTTCGTCAACGTCGTCGTTACCGAGTACGAGGCCGCCCCCGATGACAAGAAGAACCACATCGCCAAGGAGGGTGCTCTGCGCATGATTGCCACCTTGGCTCCCGTCATCCTGAGCAAGAAGAGTCCCATTGCCGACGAGGTGGAATATTTCCTCGTTCGCTTTGTGTTCCCCGACTTCTCGAGCCAACAGGGTTACCTCCGTGCGAGGGCTTGCGACACCATCGAGAAGTTTGAGCAGCTCAACTTCCAGGACCAGAACAACCTCCTGACCATCTACCGACACATCCTCGACTGCATGGCTGACCCTGCTCTGCCCGTTCGTGTCACTGCCGCCCTCGCCCTGCAGCCTCTTATCCGCCACGATGTCATCCGAACGAGCATGCAGCAGAACATCCCCACTATTATGCAGCAACTGCTTAAGCTTGCCAACGAGGCCGATATCGATGCTCTCGCCAACGTTATGGAGGATTTTGTCGAGGTCTTCGCTACCGAGCTTACCCCCTTCGCCGTCGCCCTCAGCGAGCAACTCCGAGATACCTACATGCGAATCGTGCGCGAGCTTCTTGAGAAGGAGAGCAAGGTTGGTGATGATGGCGAGCTTTACAACGAATACGACGACAAGAGCATCACTGCCCTTGGTGTTTTGCAGACCATTGGTACCTTGATCCTCACTCTGGAGAGCACCCCCGATGTCCTCCTTCACATCGAGGCTGTCCTCATGCCTGTTATTAAGGTTACCCTTGAGAACAAGCTCTATGGTACGTATCAGCGTGTCCCCTTGATGTGATGCATTGACTGACCAAATCAGATCTGTACAACGAGGTGTTTGAGATTATCGATAGCTGCACCTTCGCTGCCAAGTCAATTTCGCCTACCATGTGGCAGGCGTTTGAGCTGATCCACACCACTTTCAAGGCTGGTGCCGAGTACTACCTGGAGGACATGCTCCCTGCCCTGGACAACTTTGTGCAGTTTGGTGCTCCCCAGCTGGCCCAGAAGCCCGAGTACACCCAGGCCCTTTACTCTATGGTTGCCGACATGTTCACCGAGAGCATCCAGGGTGGAGTTGAGAGGATATGTGCCTGCAAGCTGGCTGAGGCCATGATGCTCAGCCTCCGAGGACAGATCGACTCGTGTGTTGAGGGCTTCATCAACATGGCCATGAACATTCTGGCCAACCAGGATGTCAAGGTCAAGAGCTACCGCATCCACCTGATGGAGATGGTTATCAACTCGATCTACTACAACCCTCTCCTGACTCTTCAGGTTCTCGAGAACAAGGGATGGACAAACCGCTTCTTTAGCCTCTGGTTCGGCAGCATGACTTCGTTCACTCGCGTCCACGACAAGAAGCTGTGTATCGTTGCTATCTCTGCTCTTCTTAGCCTTGGCCATGAGCAGGTTCCGGCTAGTGTCTCGGTTGGCTGGCCCAGGTTGCTGCAGGGTATAACAGAGCTGTTCCGCACGCTGCCAGCTGCCCAGAAGAGTGAGTTCAATGGATGATAATATCAAAAGGATAGACTAACAAGTGATAGATCGAGAGGAGGCCCTTCGAGACGATATTCACCTCGAGTCTTCTTATGACTATGGTGAGGAGGATGAGTGGGATGATGACGACGCCAACTGGAACGCCGACGAGGAGGATCCTACTACCGAAACACCCGAGACCAAGGATGAGAGCACCGCTTACCTTAACTTCCTCAACGAGGAGGTATGTTGTGAATCCAGTATTTACGGCGACGATGGGAAGCTGACAAGAACACAGGCTCAGAAGTTCAGCCGAGCTATTGATGATGTTGAGGAGGATGATCTCGGCGAGGATACTGTCCTTCTCGAGTCTCCTCTCGACAAGGTTGAGCCTTACCAGCTCTTCCGTGCCACGTTGATGAGTGGGTAAATCCTTGATGACTGAAAGACATGCGCTGACTCTGATTTTAGAAATGCAACAAGAGCAACCCCAATTCTACGCAACCCTGGCCGGACACCTCACGGCCGAGGACCAGGGCGTTATCCAGACCGTCATGGTCAAGGCTGACGAGATCGCTACGCAGCAGGCTCAGCTTCTTGCCCAGCAGCAGGCTGTCATGGCTGGCAACGTGGCGCCCAACGGCGGTGCCAGTTAGATGTGGATAACGTTATACGACAAAGAAGGAGCCAATTAGTTGCGTTTTTTAGTTGTGTTTACCCCCCCTATTTTTTACCTATATCCCCTTTCTCTTTCACGTCAGGGCTGGAGTCAAGATTCCCCGGAGATGCAGAGAAGAGAAGAGGCGAGGCGAGGCGAGGCGAGGAGAGGAGAGATGAAAGCGAGTTGGGCCCGAAGCAAAAGAAAGAGATTTAGAAGGTGCAAACAACGATGAACCCACCAGCTGGAGATCCCCTCAAAAGAGTGCCGTGGGTATGATTGGTATGGGGAAATTGGATGCAATGATTGAAAGAGAGAGGCTTCGACGACCTCGGGGTCGGGACGCGGCGGGTGATGAGGTTGCGTTTGAAAGCATCCCGTCCCTATCAGGGGAGAAGAGCGTGGAGGGCGAGTTGCATATGGCTGAAGCATGAAGCTAAGTTAAGTAGGTAGGGGGGAGCAAGAGGAGGCTGCGACTATCGATTGAGTGATGAATCTGTAGTCAGAACGGCATATCAAATAACCAATAAGTATAGTTCCAACATGTCTTGTCCTGGTGATGGTCTAGCACGTGGCTATTGATGGTTACGCAACAGTCGAGATTAAGAAATGGCTGTGAGTCAAGGGGGTGTGTGCTACACTCGAGCTATGGTGGTGTCTCTTCTTGTTCAAGTACTACATTCATTCACGCTGTTAACTTGAAACCATTACTATATTTCTATGGAGGGAGGAGCTGGACGCTTGATGATGGATGGTTGTTCATTCAGCCGTCCTCACTATCGCGCCTTCCCAGCTGAGAAGCGTGACGGGAGGTGAGGCAAGCACTAGTTCCCCCCCATCGACACAGCACGTTCATCTCTTTCTGGTTTTCTCATCCAACAACCCAGGGACTTGGGTCCCATCGTTGAACGTTGATGACAGTCCCTTTTAAGAAGCATCCAGGTTCCAACGATGCATGGACATGGATGAACACCGCAGTTCAGAATTCACAAGTCAATCCGAGCCCTCGTATCCACCATCACACGACGCAAGAAAACAGTCGATTCATCCTTGCCCAAGGCAGAATGAATGCGAAAACACAAAATCAGCCCTACGAGCGGCTCTCGGGTCCTGCCGGCGGCAATCCTTCCCTCGAATCCTACAGCACGGCAGTCAATAAGCTCATCTCATTTCCCACCGCAGTACAAGTCTCGCCCAGGCCTACAGTGATGAAACGCGCCCAAGATAGCGTCACCAACGGCGTCAAGCCCCCTCAGGGACAAGGCGTCCAGCGTTGCGGTACGGTTGGCCCCGTCCTCGGGCGTGGCGGCAGGGATATGTCACCTCTCGAGAGAAGCAATCTTGGTCGGCCGCTTACCCAAACAGAGGTTTATGTTTCTTGAGTTGAATGAGACGGGGTATGGCTTTTTGAAGCTAGATGCTTACAAGGTGGAGAGTGAGAATATGGTAAGAGCTTAAGGTTTGTTGATAAAATGGATCTACCCCGAGGATGAACGTTTGGCTGGTGATCTTGACAATTCCTCTTGTTGTTGATCCAAGTGCGAGTCACGATGAAATCTTTCTTACAATTTAGTCTTGTTCTGCTCGCTGTAGCATGCATTCACTGCGAAACCGTCTTTCAGAGACCACCAGGTCCAGGCCCAAATCGAGATTATCGCGATGATCCCATCTATGAACTTGGGCAGGAAATCGACCTAATCTGGGAGATGGACTTTGAAGAGGCGAGCATTGTCATCTGGCAACAAGATGTCGACAAAGTCTTTGGCGACAAGTCGTACTACGCCGAAGTAATACGTAAGTCTACTCCCAAACTGTCCAGATTGGATGATGCTGATGAACGCTTGGGCAGAAAACACAAAGTCGACGAGGTATACCTGGAAGGTCACATACGATGGCTTCCCAGTCGATCACGACCCAACACTAAGCAACGTCTACTTCTTCCAATTATTCGACATGACGGGCAACGCGACGCCTATCACATGTCACTACTTCAACATTACCGATCCCAAAACGACGAGTACATCTTCAGCCGCGACTACGAGCGCTACAAAGACGGCTTCCAAGACTTTTACAACTCGTACACCTAGCGTGACGGCTGGAAAAGCAGCGGCAACGTCACATGTGGAAGAGGATGGAGAAAAGGGTCTTTCGAATGGTGCTATTGCTGGTATTGCTGTTGGAGCTGGGATAGGTGGGATATTACTCGGTGGATTGGGCTTTTTGCTCTGGAGACGTTTTCGAAGTGGTGGAGGTTCAACGACGCCGAGATCGCCGGATGATGATAAGGAGGTTGTGTCTGTTTCGAGTCCTTCAGTTGATCCGTATCATCACCCGGGACATCAGTCGTATTATCAGCCACAAGTGCAGGAAGAACCTGAGCAGCCGAGAGAGAGGCAGATTGGGGGATTGCATGAGGCGCCAACTGAACGGTATACATAGGGTTAGAGTTGGTGATGGTAGCATTGATACACGAGCTAGCGAATATTTACATCTATTGAAAGTAAACCAAGGCTCTTTTGAATATTCTATAGCTTCCCATTCATGATACTCCCCATACTCTTGGCAGCTGCAGCCAACGCCGTTCCGACAAGTTCATCCAACTCCTCCTGTCTCTCGATGCCAACACTGATACGGACCAAATGCTCAACGACACCAAACTCGGCAGCCCATTCTAACTCGGAGTAGTGTGCAAACAAGGCATAAGCGCAGCAGAGTGTAAAATTTGTCCCTAGGCTCGGTCCCTTGGCCACGTCTAGCGCATCGTGGAAGGCTATGGCGGCTTCTGGTTTCTTGAAGCGTATTGATAAAAGGTAGCCATATCCCCTCCCTGGCCGTTTGAATCGTTCGTATATGTCTTGTGTCGGATTACCCTTGGGATAGTATACTTGATCAACTGAAGAGTGTCGTCTGAGCGTATCTGCTATGCGTTCTGCGTTTCGGCTAGCGACGATGACTCGCTCTTCAAAGTCAGCGCTGTTCTCTTCCATGACCATCACATCCAATGGAAAATACGTGTCGATGGAGAGATCCTCCAGTATTTTCTGCATGCGAGTAAAGAGTCTCGACTGCGGGTTCAGGGCTATGCTTCCGCCCATAACGTTGCAAGCACCACTAAACATCTTTGTCAAGCTCGTACATGCCAGGTCACACGAAGAGATGAGGTCGACGTTTACCGACGTAGCGACGGTATCATCCACGACGAAGAGGAAGTCGTAGTCGTTTGCGAGTTTATGTAGCTTATCCAAGTCGACGGATCCGAGGAGTGGGTTTCCAGGGAATTCGGTGTAGAGTGCGTCCAAATGCATCCCCGCTGCCAAGTCAGCCTCGAGTTCGGAGAGGGTCGCGTGGCCGTAGAGTTTGCAATCAAAGCCGTGGACTTTGCTGAGGACCTTGAAGGTGTCGACATAGAGGAAACTGGTGGAAATAAGTTAAGCCCGTACAAAGGGAACATGTTGATGTGCCAACTCACCCAAATACTGCAACTCGCAAGGTTTCCCTGCTGCTTCCATGGAGGCGGCGAACAGCGTCGGCAGTATGACTGATGGCCGACATGCCAGTTGGGTATAGAAAGACGGCATCTGTTCGCAGCTTAGTGGTTTCTGTGCTCAGCAAGTCGCCAATTCGTCTTTGGAGGATGACCTTGGCATATTGGGACCCGTTCAGCAGCAGGTCAACATCAACTTCCTCCTTTCCCCTGTTCAGAAAGGGTGCGTGTTCCAGCCAGTAGGTTGCTCTTCGAGTCGAAACACCATAGCCGGTGTGTTGCCAGAAGGCCTTGGCCTCGACAGCAAGTTCCTGGGGATGTACCACAACACAGATTTCTCCAGCGCTGAATTCAGGCGTTTCCAGGGGTGCAGTACCAGGGGGCTGTATGCTGCCGTCGAAAGCAATCTGCACGACGACAACAGGGCGGTCCGTGTGAAGCTGCAAGTATTTCCTGCCCATGTTGGCCAAATGGCAGGCTGGAATGAGCATAGCCGATCTTCCAGGCTCAGCCAACAGTGCCCTCAATTCTTTCGTTGCCCCATCTATCGGTATTCTGGATGCTGTCCATTCGAGGAGTCGCTCCGAGAGTTCGCGGACGATGAGGGGGACGAAGAATCGAGGGTATCCAGTCTTCATCTGGGCAAGGAGCTCAGGATTCCGCTGGGCCCAGTCTTGGGTGTCTTTCCATGTTGGAAGATAGACGCTGACGGCCTTTGTGTGTTAGTCGGTGAGCATGGGAGAAGATGTTTGTGTTGGCTTACATGTTTGTCGCCAGGAGGGAGAGAACTCCCTAATTGCGCCTTCATTTTCAGCGGGGAGATGAAGAATAGTCGGAAGGAGCGTTTTTGTGTCAATTGTCCATCTCGAACATTCGTCACGGTCCTTGACTGTTTTCCAAGCACTTCGTGGACGAGACAGCACAAGGTCACAGGAAATATCTAAAGGATACATGGTCAATTCCTCTCGGTCGTCCTAGCGACTCTAGCTACAGCACTCGGTGATGTGTAGAAATGGGTCTTGTAGATGGTTCAGCGCGGGAATTTGAGACATACATGAATAGCTCAACCAAATGTGTTTAGCGATGCTTTTTAGCTGTGGTCTAGACAAGATGTCAGCGCCAAATGGTTGAGGCGCAGGTCACATGCCAAGGGTGATCTTTGTGATGAGGTTGAGTCGTGGTGTTGCGGTTGAAGCTGCAACACAAGAATCCAACAGCTTGTCATTGATTATCATCTGAATAGAAGAACATGACCATTCGCCTTGAAAACGAAATCAAGAGTGAGGCAACTCGTCTATCTAGGGTAACCCTGTTCAACTCTGACAATGACGAAAGATGCAGCATTATCATGGCACATGGAGGATATGCCAGCTAATGCTAGTTAATGCAGGACGGATTGGCAGGGGCAGGGCATAGCTCCGGACCAATCACACGATAGGAATGGTCTAGCTTGGGGCAACAGCTAGTGGGTCGGGCTTCCCCGCTTAACGGCGGCTCCCGTGGATGCTTGCGTCGGACATGACCACCTGCACCTTCCTCAAGTCGACCATCCCCCATCTTGACCACCTTGACCACCTTGACCTTTGACTCACTGATCAACTTGATCTTCTGCAACTTTGTCTTTGACAATCTTTGACTTTTGACATACATGATATTTGATACCCAATTTTAGCGAATACCCCCATACACTCACGTCTGTTCTTATCCATCGCAGTCATGACTACCCGTTACCGTGTCGAATGTATACACATCCCCTCCCTTATCTCGTCCGGTCACCTTGGTTACACAGATACTGACGACACTCAGATGCCCTCAAGACGCATCGAAGAGACCAGTTTATCGGTATGTTATCTACCTGTTTCGACACAAAATCTAAATATTTCCACCCTATCTCACCCATCATCCCTCCAGCTCGCCCCTCACCACCATCACCGCCTTTCACCACCCAGCTAACCACACAACAGAATGGGTCAAAGGCCTCCTCGCAGTCCCTTTTGTTCTTTACTCTCAGCCCACTGGAGTCTTTGGAGATGGCCCTAGCGTTGCTCAGATGGCCGACGAGTCTCACCGCCGTTATGCAGAGATTATGCGTGATGTCGAGCTCATGATTGATGACCATAGTAAGAGTTGCACTGTCCATCTACCTCATCACGCATCTAACCGTCAATAGTCGCCCGCCAGCAGGACAACAACTTGCTCCCATCCAAATTACGGATGCTGGTGCCTACAGCTGGCCCCTTCTTTACCCGTCTCCCGCTTGAAGCAGCCTTCAAGTACCAGGATAGGAAGCGGTACATCTCTTCAAGGAGATTTGTCGCCCCTTCATTCAACGATGTCCGCCAGATCCTAAACTCGGCCCAGGTCATGGCTGTGACAAACGGCGCCCTCCAACTTGCCACGTTTGATGGTGACGTTACTTTGTACGACGACGGGTGCAGTCTCGAGCCGTCCAGCCCCGTAATTCCTCGTCTCCTCGGTAAGTCGCATCCCCAACGATTTGCAAACACCATCTAACCAACCACAGACCTTCTTCGCAAGAATATCAAAATTGGCATCGTCACAGCTGCCGGGTATACTTCCGCTGACCGCTATTACGAGCGCCTTCACGGTCTGCTTGACGCAATTGCCGAGTCGGCTGACTTGGACCCGATCCAAAAACAGAACATTATCATCATGGGAGGCGAGGCAAACTATCTATTCGAGTTCTCACCCTCGTCCCCTTACCGACTAGCTCCCGTCCCTCGAGAAGAGTGGCTGACTCCCGAGATGGCCTCGTGGTCCGATGCCGATATTACCGCCCTGTTGGATGTCGCCGAGTCTGCCCTCCGTGATTGTGTCAAGACTATGAACTTGCCAGCAATCATCATGCGCAAGGACCGAGCTGTCGGCATTATCCCGAAGACACCTGAAACCCGCATCGCCCGTGAGAGTCTGGAAGAGACTGTGCTTGTTGTCCAGCGGATTCTTGAGCTCAGCAGCCTCGGATCTACTGATGAACGTCCTGCCAAGCCGCGTCCCTCTTCTTCGCCACCTCTCCCGCCCTCGGCCGTGAGCCAATCTCGGCGAGTGCCGTTCTGCGCCTTCAACGGCGGACGGGATGTATTTGTCGACATTGGCGACAAGAGCTGGGGAGTCACAGTGTGCCAACAGTGGTTCGGAAGCAGAGAGAACGGTGGTGCCATCCGTGGCGAGAACACGCTGCATGTAGGCGATCAGTTCCTGAGCGCTGGCTCCAATGACTTCAAGGCTCGAAGCGTTGGTACGACTGCTTGGATTGCGAGTCCAGCTGAGACGGTCGAGTTATTGGACGAGCTTGCGGACTTGATGCAGAAGAAACTGTCTTGAGTATATTTGCCTCGGGTCATTGCGTATGCTGTTTGTTTGCTTGTCGCATGAGTGGTTGGTGTGGGAGACTATGAGATTGACCGCCGGTATGTTGCATATTGCGAGACGCGTCTGTGCCCGATGGAATCTGATGGAACCCAAGTTTTTGTCTTGTCGAGTTTTTGGAGATTGAAGCTTGTCAGATAGGGGTCGTGTCTTGAGAGGATCTAGGTAGAAGCATTATGATTTTGCAAATATAAATACCCCTTCAACTCCAGCCAAGTTGGCAACTCTTTTCCTCCATCATCCACCCACCTCCTCATACACTCTTATATATACTGAATTATCAATCTTGTCTACCTCTTACCCCTTTCCCCCGGCACTGGCTTTGTCTTCCCGATCCGTCTCATTCCTCCGTATCCTGTCAACACACTTCATCCGAAGTGTTGTTGCAGCTCGGAGATCATCCTTCAAGAAAGGAGGGACGGGGAACGACCAAGTCTCGCATCACTGGGCCCGAAGATCGAGTAAACTCTCGATGTCGACTTTACTCGACAACTTTGACTCCCAGAGCCTGGCGGTGACACGAGAGGACGGAGAGGGACCCCCCCAAACGGACTGTCAACACAGATACCCTACGCCTAGCACGGTATCCCGGCTCCCCGGTAAGTAGCGACCCTTGATGACTTTGACTGATCCAAGCTGACTGGGTGTGTCTTAGTAGATCCTCATCGCTTCTCGAGGAGCTGTGTGAGCGCTATGGCTTTGGCTTGGTGCTTTCCGTCGAAGACCTCGACGATTGTGCCGCATCACGAGGCTCGCGGGACCCCATCAGACTCTGGTTTGGGTTCGTTTTCTTTTGTAAAGACCCCGAACCCAGGTTTTTTAACCTGTTTGATTTAGTGAGTCAATGGATTGGATGATAGTCGAACGCACTTTCATGTCCTGTTTTTGCTCACCGGTGCATGCAGCATCCCCTTCGACCACCCTGAACACCTGATGTGGAGAGCAGCCGGCTTGCTTCCACCAACCAACATACGGAAAGCCCCGTATGCCCTACTGTTTCCTCTCTGGGAACCACTGGGCGTATGGTGCTGCCTGCCTTGGCGGTGCCACGACAGTGCCGGGCGGCACTTCCTTGGTGTTGCCATCTGCGTCCGATGTTATGGGTAAGTTCCTCTCTTTGCATCTTCCTCCATCTCTCCATGTTGACAATCTTGTAGGCGTTGTCAAGCCCGCTTGTCGTGTGTCCAATCCATTCCCGTTTTCACCGAGACTCCTTCAAGTAATGTCTCGGGGCTCGGGTTTGGTCACGGTCCCCTTCCAAGGGTACAGCTCCAGTAAGTACGACCCCAGCCCTGGACCAGATTTCTTCGCCGGCCTTTCTTCTTTCCTTGATGCACAAGCCTTTATGATATCTTTGCTAACAGCTTCGAGTCTTGAGCAGTTTCATGATTTCACTTCGACCCTCTGAAAAACTACTCCCTCCCCATTTCACAACATGTCTGGACCGGCTTCGCTCCTCGAGAAGTAGAGTACTACTTGCCTCGAAGCAGCGACAAAGCACAGCGCCTTCTGGATAATCATACGAAGCCAGCTGAGAGATGCGAGGTAACCGTCATTGGATGTGCCTCCAACCTGCAACGTCCGGCACACCGCTTTTATCCCAACCTCGGAGATTCTCGCAGATTGTGATAAGAGGTGGGGGATGAAGGCCTTGAACAATCGTCAAGTCACTTGAGTTACTCTTCAACTTTTTGTGGCGGTCGCAAACGCGCGAGTAACGACCTCTGACGCATAGTTTTTACTACTACTTCCTCCCATCCTATCCGATGCTTTCAAACCCGAACATCCTACTTGCCCGGATCTTGAGCCAATGTTGTACTCAAGTCGAAGAGATGCTAATCGCCGAGTACACGCCCTCGTGCAAGTATTTCGGCACCGACCGACTGCGAACTCCTCCAAGTGTCCCTCAATATCATCTAGCTGGTCTGCAGCGCTTCTTGTAGCAGCGATGACGATGGTACCAGACAACGCCAGCGATGGCGACACCAGAGTTGCACGGTCTCTTGACCTCCAATCTCAACTACGCTTTTTGGTCTTTCGGAGCATCCAACATCTCGTTCGCGGCATGTTTGGGGCCCGAGAGGACGAACAAACCAGAAGCGGCTCCCAAGTTTTGGATTTATCACCCTGTCCGACTCTTCAGTATCAGCATCATTCGAAGAACCACTCAACGCTCCGCCTACTCTGGCAACAGATCGAAATAGCGTCCAGCAAATGGTCACTATTGGAGAGTGCCAGGTTGGAACCGCTCCTCCAAACAAACCCCATCAACATGAACGAAGCAAGAGAAGGACGACCCGATCAGCTTGACGGTGTCCAGGGGATGTTCAGCTTCTTCTTCTTTCCCAACATGCCACTTGCCGTCAACTCCCCTGGGTTCCTGTACGGACGGCCTCCGAACACCCCCCGCTCTCACTCTTTGGATAGGCCCAGATGTGGCATCTATAAGGGCTTGGGATGCGGCAATTACTCGCATCAGGAAGAAGAGATGGGAGCTCTCGAGAAGAGCTTCAACAGGGGAGACCTGGAGAAAGATTTCAAGAGGAGCTTGAAAGCATCCATGATGCAAGGGTCTTGAGGTGCTACAACACTTCTAACCATGACGCGCGCATCGCACACAAATCACTATTGTTTCCGAACGACCACCATGGACACAAAGAGCAGCAGAACTCAGTCACCTCATCTTCGTGGTCCTGGGTTTCGAAGCTGGAGTGATATGCCCCGCCAGACGCTTCCCAATGCATCAGAATCGACCCCAATCCCGAAATGCTACACTTCCTCTGCCACTTTGCTAGAAATCCCCACAGAGTGAGGAGGCTAAGATGTGTCGCCGGCTGAAGAAGGACAAGTCTCTTCAACTGTTAGATGCTCCTACTGCCTACATGCTTGGCCCTCCGAAACTCCGATTCAAGTTACGGTGCTGCGCTGTGAGGTGCGAGGGCAAAGAGGATATCAGGCTTATCTGCCATACGCACTCGGCTAAGCATTGTACTGGGAATCAACACACGCAGCATACCCGAAAGATGACTTGCCGGTGGACCAGCCCATGAAGCCCCCCGACATCAAAGCCTTCGACAAAATCCCTACCAATGTCGCACCCTAATCCGGCTCCCATCACATTCTATGACCGTATCTAACCTCTTGAACTGAGACACAAGTACCTTCGCATGCTCGCCAAACTGTCACTAGAGGGATCCTCTGAGCTGATGCTTGCTGGACATCGATACCCTAGGAACGCAATACGAACTATTTCTACACCATTGAGGATATCATGAGCATTTTCTCGACAAAGCGGTCAAGGCCGAGCTCTGGTACCCTGCCGAAAGAGGTCATGAAACCCAACCCAAGCTGGGTGGTTCATGTAGTGGCCAACGCCATGGAAGAGTGTCGGGAAAAACTACTCAACCTGTTGACACACGCTGTCGATTCACCTGAAACTAGGTAGTCTCCATTCCCGCGATCGAGTCTGTATATTCCCACGACAGGATGGTCACTTCACAAGCCACGCCTATTGGCTTGACGGGCCGCTCGATCGTCGAAGACGAAGACTACCCTCCCATCACAAAACAATACACAACACAATACCAAGCGACACAGGGTAAAACAGCCCCCAAAGTCGCAGCTACGAAGGGCCCTCCGGTAAATGAAGAAGTCGCTAGCAAGGTCGGCTTCACATCGACGACTTGGACAACAAGTTCGAGGGCCACGACTCGCCTTGAAAGCATCGGAGAAAGAGATGCCGTTCACTGGTGGGCGTTCGGGGTAGACAATCATATTGCCATAATCAATGGAAGAATTCCTTCATATTTCTCTGTCGTGTCTACCCTGACGCGACAACCGCCCCATGGCGGGGAGACAACAAGGTCTACATCAACCAGAAAGTTCTCACCACGACTTGATTGTGTTGAAAACTGTATATCTCTTGCTGGGTTGCCTTGGTCTGCCTTTGGGTATGCTATACATACGCGAGGAATGGGGGTCAACGATAGCGTGATATTAGATAGGATAGAAGCATTGCTGGACCATAACTATCTGGCATTAGGAGACAAAAAAGAATACAATTTCCCAAGCGACATTCTTCCCTAAGATCATACTGAAACAATAACCCTGGCTTTCGGTAAGCGACAGTCCGTAACATCCATGTATCTGAACACCCTTGTCGCACAGGTAGGTGGTCGAAGGTCACGTGGACCCCGACAGCGCCTCCTTGAGCAGGCAGCCCACCAATTAACGCTTGCTGCGCGAATTGCCTCAAACTGATGAATAAAGATCGTAATAGGAAAAAAAGAAATGGAAAACCCCCATTGCCCTTCGTGTGCGAGCACCCGGTATCGTTATCCTGCCCATCAAGCATAACGGAAACAAACTACTTGAAGACTCGTCGACTCCACAGATCGGTGCGCAGCTTGCTCATCCACGCATACTGGCTGGGGTACTCTTGGTTGAGGATCTTGCCGAGGTACTCATGCCAGTCATCGCTGAAATCGCAGACGTGCATCGCCTTGGCGTACTCCCAGTATGAGGGATACCAGCCGGCCGTGGCCCAGCCTTTGATGACAATGTTGCCGTCTTCGCGGATCAGGATGTTCTTGCGTCGCAAGTCGTTGTGGGTGAAGAGGGGCTGGCCGTTTCCTTGGAGTACAGTTGGGAGGACTCGACGGTAGTATTGAGCCTTGTGCGGTTCAGAGTTGCCGCAATAGGTCATGTACTTGTCAATCAAGGCCTGGGTGAACTCGGCCTCGCTCTTGAACATTGCTTGATCTTGTATACTTGGCTCATCCATCCAAAAGATGTCGTCTCGAGGCTTGGCCGTATCAATGCTCCCAAAGTCGCCCATGTTGTTTGCCACGCGCAAGTGTGTGAAGGCCTGGCGTATCTGAATGACCACGTCCCTCTTTTGGTTCATACTTAGAGAATCCCATAGTGCGTCGAGGGGGTGAGCAGCGACATCCTCCATGATGATGTAGGTGATTTTCGTGCGCGGCGTCACATCGCGTTGGTAGATGGCGAAGACCTTGGGGACGGGGACCTCTGGCGTGTTCTGGCACACCCAATACATGTTCTCGCCCTCGATTTTATCAACTTGGGATCCAAACTTGACGACGTAGCGGGGTCCGACGCGAGAGATGCATCTTGAGCGACGCTTCTTGATGACGTCTGCCGAGTCCTCTATCTCCTCGGGTGTAGGCAGCGGATCTGTAATTTGGTCTTTCGGCAAGCTCCAAACGACATCGTAGGGGACTGGCGATGGAGTTCGCACCGGAGGAGAGACTGAATTCATGTGCGCCATGATGATGGTGATGAAAGGTGACAAGGGAGGGTTGGAGAAGTGTCCAGGCTGCAGTTGCGTTCTTGAGTGTGAAAGAGGGAGGGGGAAGCCTGAGGCAGCAATGCTTGCTTACTTTTTTGAGACTTTATGGAGGGAGGGGGAGGGAAGGGGAGACGGGGAAAGATGCGAGACATTCATGTCGCAAACATGGGGGGTTTTATGAAGATTTATCATTTGGCAGCTGCAATGCAATAGTTGCCCACCTAACTACCGAATAGGTATTT